>CM021102.1:753586575-754077982 GCA_007115665.2 Sequoiadendron giganteum | reverse complement strand
CATTTTTACCTTTTTTGCCTGAAAGATAGCAAAAATTTCTACACTTGGATCCATTGCCTTTCCCTTGCAGTGCCCAAAAATAGCTTGTCCTGATCCTGCCTGCAAACAAGAAAAGACAACCAAAATGAGATTCAAGATAAACAATAAGTGCCAAAAAATCAATTAAATCAACTATTTCAAAGTTCAAGATTTAGCCTCCTTCGCAGAATCCATACTGGAGAGGAATTTTAGAGAAATCCGGACTAAGTGGAATCTAGTGAAACAGGCATACAAACCCCACATAATCATTTCAAGCAATCAACATAACCAAATCATAATGTGATACAACTTAGCATAAGTTCATTTAATCATCTAAATTCATCATCAACAAAAAATTTCTTATATAATCATCAAATTCCTCATTCTCACAAAACTTCGGGGAAATCTGCCTTAAACAGATATCCCCAAAAACAAAAATAGTTTCAACAACCCAAGAAAATGAGGGAGGCACAGAACATTCGAGAAAATCCCGAAGGCATGGATTTCAACGAAATCAATATAAATTCACCTTGAAATCCCAAATTCGATAGAACAACCCAGCAATGGACACTGGGAAAATTAGGAGAAAGTGGAAATGCATGAGACAAGCAAAATTCTAGATTAAAGAAAATTATGAAGAATAGAGAGGAAACAAGAGAGCTCGGGGAAATCTAGCAGAGACAAAATTCCATGAAGACACTGAAAAACCCGAACATATCCATGTTTCTCTCGTCTTCACCCAAATATATCGAACGATCACATACCAAGAGCTTAAAGCTCAATAATGACTTTACTTAAACCTCCAATGGATCAAACTCGAATTCAAAACCCATCTCTCAGTAATTAGGAGGGATTGGTTGCGCCCTAGGTTAAGAACCCTAAAACCTTCCGCCATGAAAGCATAGAACAACTCAGGCATAACATGCTTGTAGGATGATAGAAATTTTATAGAAAATGCAAGCAAGCTACCTGAGACAACAACGAAGGATAAACTCAAAGAGAAAACTTAGGAAAAGCACCCGAATAGACTAGCAAGACATGAAATCCCCAAACACCCAAGAATGGCATGCACACTCAACAAGAATGCATCAATGAAAAACATGAAGGTGCCCACAACAAATCAATTCAAACAAAAAGAGAGAGATTATATCCACATACCATGAGAATAGAAGGAAACGAGAAACCAAGGATGTCAACAATAAACTTCAAGCACGAGCAAAACACGAATAGTGCTCAGGAAATCCGAATGCAACACTTGAAGTCACTTCCAAATGCACAATCTAGCAATACACCTCAAGATCAAGCACTCCAAACTCAAATGGAGAGTAAATAATCAAACTCAAATGACAAATTACTTGTGATAACTGAATATAACATCGGCCAAAATTCGCGCAATTCACCATTAATGGGATCGACAAGACGACCAAGACCAAAATCCAAGAATCTGACAGAGCAACGAACTTCAGAAAAATTTGGCCATGATGGATTTCCCTAGACTCAAAAAAAAGCAGCCGCAACCAAGCACTGAAAGGAAATCGAGAAAGTCCGGCCAGGGCAGATTTTCTTGAAAACAATGAAAAATCTAGAATTTACCCAGAACTTAAGGTTTTCAATATAAATCACAAATGGATCATTTCAACAAGTAAGATGAACATTGAAGCACATGCCCAAGCAAGAAAGATCAAGACACCAAAAGTGAAAATGAGGGTCCCCACCTTCAGTGGAGCGTGTGTGCAAAAATTGCACAACAAATGGCGACTCCGTTGGGGAAATGTTCCAAAGCATTTAAAAAAAACTAGAATCAAGAACCCAGAATCTCTGGTTTCAATCCTTACTTTAGAACACCTATGAAAAAAGTTTTAGAAACCATAAGAAAGAAGAATTTTCCCTATACTAGGGTCCAAGTGTGTTTATTTGCATTTATTTCCTATTCCTTAGGTGAAATGAGAACCAAAGAAAATCTGACCAGGCTACATAAAGGTTCTAAGTTCAAAAGAAACTTGGATAGAGCCTCATTTCTAGTCAAGCATCCATAGCTCCGATGAGGTTAGCATTGTAACCCTCCCAAGCATGGCTCTACTACCAGCCAGGCATCTATAGCCCTGATAGAGATACTAGGATACCCCTGATAAGGTGAAGGTTATTTTGATTTTCAATATTTTGCTTTTTCTCTTTAAAACATTTTATAAAACCTTTTCACCTCATAAGTAATTAAACCTACACCCAGGGATGAGGAACACAGTGGCACTGAAGCAAAATATAATATTTTTCACGAGGCCAAATTGCATAGGAACCGTGTACAATTCCAAAATCTAAATTTTAGTGTGAAAGTGTGAGACCAAATATATTCCAAAGTTTATCCAAAACAAGTGACTCTAATTCTAAGTAGAAGGGACATCAGATAAAGGAATTCCACCACTTGACTCTGAAAAACTGATTAGAGTTTGTAAAAGAAACTTCCAGAACAATACTAGGAAAATAGACCGTTATACAGATGCACCAGCCCCAAGAAAGCAAGAAACCAAAAGAAAAAACCAAAATGGAAACCAAAATGAACCAAAGCAAACCTACACTAACCAAAGAAAACAAGAAAAGAAAATAAGAAAGAAAACCTACTCTAGCTATGTACAAGGATGAGCTACAAACAACTCAAGATTGAAAGTAATGCTTCAGATACTGCCCATTGACAGGCAGTGAGATATCCTCACTAGTGAGGGTTTCCAAATGAAAAGCATTATCTCCTAGACTTTTTGAAATCTGGTAAGGACCAAGCCAGATTTTATCAAATTTACCATGCTCTCCCTTACGATCATGGGCTTTATCCCAGTAGATAACTAAGTTAGAGATCCTAAAGGCTTTCACCTTAGCTCTCCTATCAAACCATCTTTTCACTATGCCCTAATGTTTAGCAAAGTTTTCTAGGGCTTCATCTCTTTTCTCTTCAAGGTGCAACAACTCAGCTAAACAATCTTCACATTTATCTTCCTCATTGTAATATTTGTTAATGAACTATAGGGTAGGGATCTTCAATTGGATGGGAAACATGGGTTCCAAACCATACACTAAGTGATAAGGAGAGGTTCCTATTGATGCCTTTTGTCTAGTACAGTCTGCCGAAAGAGAAAATCAAAGCTGGGTGTGCCAATCCTTAGGATTTTGTTCTAGCAACTTACAAATAACTGTCAATAGGGTCTTATTGGAAGATTCAGCTAAACCATTACCCTAAGGGTCGTAATTAGATGTAAATTTAATGACAATTCCATGATCAAAAGCCCAATTAGAAAGTTTCAGTGATGCAAATGCAGGACCGTTATCATAAACTAAAGATAGTGGACAACCAAAACAATTAATAATACCTAAATCAAGAAAATTGATTACCACATTTGAAGTACATTGTTTGTAGGCAAGAGCTTCAGCTCATCTAGTAAAATAATCAGTTATGGTGAGAATATACCTGTGACCCATAGAAGATGGAGGATTAATTGGACCTATGAAGTCCATTCCCCACTAGGCGAATAGTTTTACCTCTATGATCGGTTGAAGTGGAAGAGCTGCATGTTTTTCCTTACTTGTTGTAGTTTGAGATATGAGACAAGTCCTCACATGGTGGTTCACATCCTTGAACAAAGTAGGCCAATAATAGCTTTCCTGCAAGATCTGATTGGTAGTGGATGATGTAGAACCATGGCCTGTGCCATACCTTTCATGGAATTCAACCATCACTCTGGTAGCTTCTTCTTTCCCCAGGCATCTCAACTATACACCCTCATGATTCTTTTTATATAGGATAGCTCATTTCATCATAAAAATTCCACTCTTTAGGTGTAAAGCTTGCCTCTGAACTGTATTAAGGTGATCAGGACATTGCTGATTCAACAAATAATAAATGATTTCATCATACCAATCTCCTAGAGATTCCTTCTATAGATAATATTGTTGAGTTGTAAGATCAAGATCTATCTCAACCATTGTCTTCGTTGGTCCCTATCCTCTCGCTAATATCATGGGTTGAATCTCCATATCATATTCCTGCAACATAGTCACCCATTTGGCTCTTTGTTTGCCTAACTCATTCTACATCAACAATAGCTTTACTACAGGATCATGCACTGAGGCCAAAACCTTATTCCTCTAGATATAATGCCTGAAATTTTTCAGTACTCTGATCAAAGCATAGAACTTCTTTTCCACATTGTGGTATCTCAATTATGCATCCTTCAAAGGAGTACTCATGAAGGCTATATGATTCTCATCACCTTGATCAGACTTTTGAGTTAATATTGCAGCACAAGAGTGATCATAAGCAAATGAATATATGTAAAAATGCTTAGCATAATTTAGACTCACCAAAACTAGAGCCTCAACAATAGCTTTCTTGATTTCTATAAATGCTTCTTTAGCTTCTGCATTCCACTCTACTTTTGCCTCTTTTTTCAACATAGCATTCAATGGCTTCACTATCTCTGCAAATCTAGTGATAATTTTTTTAACAAAGTTAATCTTCCGAAAGAATGACTTCATCTCTTTCTTACTTTTCAAAGGCTAAATATTTAAGATAGCCTATATTCATTTAGGATCAATAGCAATACCCTATTCTAAGATAATATGTCCTAGTAATTTTCCTTTTGTGACTCCAAAAATGCACTTCCTTGGATTAAGTGAGATATGAAACTCTCTGCATCTTTGAAATAATTTGCATAAATCTATTATGTGATCACCTAGTTTCTTACAAAAAAATTTCAAGTAATCCATGTAAATAATGATGCACTTACCAATTATGTATTTAAAAGCAATATCCATAGCTCTTTGGAATGTGGCTCCAACATTGATCAACCCAAATGACATCCTTCTATAAGAAAAAGTTCCCCATTTTGTAGTGAAGGCAGTTTTGTGCCTGTCTTCATATTGCACCATAACTTGGTTGTATCCAGAATACCCATCCAAAAAGGACACCATTTGAGATCCATTGACGATTTGAAGCACTTCATCCAGTGAAGGAACTGGATAGTTATCCTTTTCTGATGCTCTATTCAGATTCCTAAAGTCCACACATAGTTTGATTTCTCCATTCTTTATCCTTACTAGAACTAGATTTGCAACCCAAGTTGAATGTCTTACTGGAAATATAATTCATGTTGAAAGTAACTTTTGCGCTTCCTTCTGAATGATAGGTTCTAACAAAGCATTGATTGGTCTTTGTCTCTGTCTGAATGGTTTGACATTTGATTTCAAGGGAATGGTGTGTGTAATGATTGAAGTATCATATATCTTCAAATCCTCATAACTCTAGGCTATCACATCATGATATGTGTGCAAGGCATCAATGCTCCCTTTTCTTTCTTCTAGAGTACATACCTTACCAATAAAAACATTCTTCATGTTGTCTAGTGTCCCCATATTGTATGTTTCACACTGGCTATTGAGAGACTCCCTTTAAACTTGTTGTTCCTGATCTCTTATCTTATCCAAATCAAAAAAAAATTCAAGCTGCACCATACCTCTTGGAATAGTGTTGGTATTCAGGTTAATGATTCCTCCCAAGTCCATTTCTACTTCTTGAGGCTCTATCTAATCAATGAATTGAGAAGAAAACACATCAAAACTTTTAATAAAATCCAAAATATGATTATCATCTTCAAATACCTAGAAACTAGTAATGTTGTCAGGTACTGAAGGTACTAGAGTGAGTTCAACTATAAAATTCTTCAATCTTGAAAGTGATAAAGATTGCAATGTACTAGCAGCATGTGCCAGAGAATCCGCAACTTGATTCGTACTTTGAGGGATCAATTGGATATTGAAAGCATCAAATCCCTCAATGAGATCCCACACTCCATACCTATAATTAGTCATTCTCCTATCAATGCATGAATACTATCTCCTTACTTGTTTGACTACTAGTTCAAAGTCTCCAAAGAACTTTAATATCTTAACCTTCTTCCTTGATGCTATTAACAACCCATGGATCAAAGCTTCATATTCGGAAACATTATTAGTGCATTGAAATTGGAGTATGTGAGTAGAAAAATAATTCTTTCCTTTAGGACTAATCAACTCAAATCTTGCTCTAGTACCCTACTTAGATTTGGATCCATCAAATCTCAATGTCCAACAACCATCAGGCTCTAGTTGCTTTAATTCATCTTTCATTTTATTGCAAATAGGGGGCTTCTCTAGAAGCATTGGGTTTTTATCCTTATCATTATCCAACTCCTTTTGTATATTGAGTCTGACAGTTGGGACTAGATTAATGCATTTCTATATCTGCTCCACAACAGTTTGACATAACTCATATTCTAGCTCAGAGTGAGGAGCATCATGGACCCTACACCAATTTGGGAGAAATATTTATTCAAAGTCCATACTTCCTCCCAGTTGTATCTGATTCTCCATGCATCTCTGGATGAATTCTTGGAAGTTATCCAACAAACTAAGTTACATATCCTCTTGGTCATTTGTTTCATCTACTTGTTTAGTCAGTGTTTCAGAACCACTGATCTCTGATATGAATTAATCTAAAGGGTCCTACAACATAAAGACCTCTCCATCCTCTATGGCTAATGCAACCAGCACATAATTTCCCATACTGACCTCTGATGCCAATACGTCATTTGAAATATTCTAGTACTCAGTAATTACATACTTCATTCTACGTTCTGTTTCAATTCTAATATGATTTGGAACTCCTTTCCATGGTAGCCACATTGTGAGAATGGTCAATAGATGTCTATCCATTCAATTCCTTGGTGAAATACTAACCCAAAATTAAACCATAAGTATGAGGAATGTTAGCAACCTAAATGTTGATCACCTACTGCAACCTAGGATCTGATGCAAGCTACATGGGGATCATGTTCAATTCGCCTACTACACTTACCTCTGTCTTGTCCAATTGAGTGACCTTCTTTTGAGAGGCTATGGGGGTAATACCTAGTGCTTTACAAATAGAAAAAGTCATAATATTTGTATATGCCCCTGAATCCAGAAGACAATTATGCAGATTCTTCCCAAAGATATGAACAAAAATCAAGAAAGGAGGGGTTTCCATCTTGCCTTGAAAAAAACTCAACTGAGTGTCAACTTGTGCAACTTGAACCTTATCTTTATCTCTCCTTTCGTTTGAAGGTGGGAATGAACTCTAGATGCTTGTGAACTAGAAGATCTAGAAACAACCTCATTGGTAGTTACTTCCTGTGGTACTTGTTGATGGTGTTTTCTGCACAACAACAACTCAGACATAATATGATATCCTATCTCTCTTGAAAGGTAAATCTCTATGGAAAATAGATAATCCCAAGCTCTCTAATGCAGGTCTTGACAATGCAAATAAAACAACTTATATATAATGTGAAAATGTTGGTAATCACAAAGGGACCTTACTACAAGAAAATACTGGACTTTGAATTTATCAGATCCAAACAATGAATTGATACTTGAAATCCTCAATTGCACTCAGATAATGAAGAAAATAACAAAAGATAAAGGTTTCAGAGATAATTCTAAGAATAATTCTAACCCTAAGACTGACAATTCCAAAAGATAAGATGCTCAAAATGGACCGATCTCTCATAAACTACTTTTTGTTTGACCTAGATAAAATCTGCAATCTCACATGACTAGTGAAATCTTCTGAGGTATTTAAAGATTTTCAAATCATAAACATTCATTCAAGACAATCCTGTTGACACTGAAATGAAAAAAAATTCATAATTGAACTAATCACAATTTTAAGTCTAGACTAACTTTGAAAAGTAGCTAAAAATCAGCTAATTGCAAAAAGTATGGACTAGAGATTGCTACAAACATTCCAAACATGAAAACCTAAGCATCACCAAACTACCCAACAATAAACTAAAAAAATTTTAAAGATAGAATAACAAGAACCATGCTAGATAAAAATCAACACAAGAGAGATACCAAATCACAATATCCTTTCTTATATTAGGTCATAAAAAATGGCAATAATTCCAGTCTTCTATTTCAATACTTGCTTGAAGATAAACCCCAGCTTGCTCAAATATGAAATCTCTATTCTATGTCTATATGTCTATTCTGTATGACTTATGTATCTATATTCTAAAAATGAGGAAACATGCCCAATTTATAGAGAATCCCCAAGATAGGTCAGCCCAAATAAGATTTTTACAATAAAAATGCCACACAAGAGGTCGACGTCAAAAGATATTTGAATATAACATGAAATGTGCAGTTTGCACCAATTTCATCCAAGTCGGCCTGGGGTGTCAAAATTTTGGCCCAATGCATGTGGATAATGGGAAGCACAAACTTTGATGTAGCCCTATATAACTACTTCCCATCCATTTCCTTAGCTCGATCCACTTCATCATGCACTGCGAGCAACACTCTATCCAATTCAGCAATAGGTGACAGAGGAAAAACACTAACTCTTCTTTCAAGAGACTTAATGTCATCTCTTGCTTGCCTAACTATGCCATCCCAATCAACCCTATTTGTTGAATACCTTTAAATAACTACAATGTTGGTTGCAACATCATATAGCTGATGTTCAATGACTGGACGTTCACTAACTGGAGAATAGAAATATCTCCATTTCTTGAGTTGTTCCAAATTGAGATGCTTTGGAGCAAGCTTCTTCCTTCCTGTCATAATTTCAAAGAATGAGATGCACTTGTCATGAATGCCAGTCAAATTTTCCTCAATCTACCTCCCTTGTTTGTGAATCTTCTTCAAGGCCCTTTGCCTCATTTGCAAGATCTCGAACCATTCCCAAGGCTCAAAAACCCTTGGAAAAGGAAGAATCCCATTCTTCACCAGTTTATCCTTAGTGTACTTCATGATTGTTCTTGTTTTCTACAACAGGAGATCAATGTCCTCTTTGTCTTGGGCCAGCACAATCTTTAGCCAATCCACTGACCTTATGGCATCCCCTATAATTGACAAGATATCCTTGATGGAACCATCTCCTTTGGTTTGGACTCCCTACAACCAACCAACTGTGGCATGTGTAGTGCCTTTCATTATTTCAAGTTTGAATATTGTTTCCTAGGACAAGAAACCTGCAGCAAAGGAGGAAGATCTAATAGACTACAAGGGTTTCATCAACTCCTGCAAGTACTTCTTCAATTTTTCATTTTCCCTTTCCAACACATGTCTGGTTTGTACTAGTTTCTTCAATATGCCCACAATTATAGCACTGGAGCCTTCATAGTCCTCAATATCTTGCTCCATAGAAGCATGCCCTAAATCAATGGTATGCACATGATAGTCCTTTGCAATCACATCATATCCATCTTTTTCTGAAGTAGGGGTACAAATGTGAGCCACCCTGTTGCTTGATCCATCCCTCTCAATCCTAGATACAAGCCTATCCTTCTTCTTGGTTTTAATTTTCCCAACATTAGCCATTAGGTCATCCCAATTGGGAGGAGCATCCTCCACTATTACCAATTTACTTTGTAACTCTCTATCTAGCCAACCTAGAATAGTGGATTCATTTGGCACTTTATCTTGTTTATCCTACTCCTGTTGGACATCAGGTGCATCTTTCTCAATACTAGGCACACTAGGGATTTCCTCAGTTGGATCCTCCTTCTCCAAAGACTGCTCATCTACAACCTGTTCCGGTGAAGGGATCTTAGCTGGGATCTCCTCCTGTTGAGGGGTTTTGTTCAATTTGTCTTCTGCAGGTGAATCTGCATAGGCTACCAAGGGAGACTGGATTACTTTATCAACTTCTACCTTTGCATTGTAGAGGTCTCTTTCCTGGAATTCTTCTTCACCCAAGTCCTTAGGATCTTCATCCTTCCTTGTCTCTTCTAGCACATTGCCAATATATTGAGGAGGGGGAATTTTCTCCTATTCAACAATAGGAGAAGTCCCAGGAACATTGTCCTTTATTGTAGCATCCTTTGGGGAAGGAGTCTTTGACCTCCTCTTATATACCTGAGTTCTTTCCCCTGAAATTTCTATCTCCACCACAGGTGTCTCAACCTGTTTTTTTGATTTGGAAGTTTCCTTTTCTTTTTTTGATATTCTCATAAGTCTTCTTCTTTTGATCCAAGTAGTAGCAACACCCACTTATTCCTTTTATTATTTATCCTTCTCATCCTCTTTCCTTGAAACATGCCTTCTCTTTTTGGAAATAAGCTTTGTTTGTTTACCCACATCTGCTACCTCTTCAGTTTGAACATCCCTAACTTTAATCTTGAAGGGAGAATCCACCTTGGCCTTACCCTTAGGCTCTTGTTCATATGATTCCTTAGAAGCAGAATGAGACTCCAAGTCTCCCATCAAATCATAGGTGAATTGGACACCTTCACTTTCTAACTCTAATATCTTGTGCTTTAGCCACATTTTATTATACTTTATAATAGGAGTCATAATTTTCTCCAACTCTGTCTTCTCTTCTTCCAACCAATCAATCTCTCCAACTGGTTTGTCTTTCATAGCCTCAAAGATATACCCCTAAATCATATTTTCATCCTCTTCCACCTGATCAAGAATGGCCTTTATGTTATATAATCTTACTAAGTCTACTAGAAGCCTAGATAGTTTATTCTTCCTTACATCAAATTTATCACCAATGTTAGCCCAAGAATCTTCAATTTTTCCTTTTTGGTTCTACTCCCTGTTATCCTTCTTTTGTGCCTCACCAGTAATATCAAACCTTGCCCTCTTAGAATGGAAAGAGAGACCAAAGGTACTTATCTCTTCTTCAGAAGCATGAGTGAACTGGATTGAAGGACATGCCTCATTTGTTCCTATCTTCAAGGGGAAATCATTCCCAAACCCTATTTTATGTTTATCTCCCTTCACAATCACATCAAAGTCACAAATCTACCTAGTGACCTCCAATAGTATAATATGGTCAGTTGGGTACCTTGGGAGTCTGTAAGGATCCCTTTGACAACCATCAATCCTAATGTAGGAGAAAGTGGGGAACTGAATGAACCATGTCCCATACCTCCTTATCAATTCCTTGGCTTTGTCTGAAATCCTCACATGCATTGCACCTTGTAGCAACCTTGTAATATACATTGTAAGAGAATCATTTTCTCTTCTATAGCTACCTCATAGATTGCATCCTATCTGAATACACCTCTAGTGCTCAACCCCTTATATGGGTGGAACCTTGCCAATGCATACACCAGG
The DNA here is from genome assembly GCA_007115665.2 of Sequoiadendron giganteum. Taxonomy (NCBI): domain Eukaryota; kingdom Viridiplantae; phylum Streptophyta; class Pinopsida; order Cupressales; family Cupressaceae; genus Sequoiadendron; species Sequoiadendron giganteum. The sequence continues at coordinate 754,066,831 of CM021102.1, read as the reverse complement.
TAGGAAGTCATGGTGAAAGTCTTGGTCTACAAGACAGTGCACATCTGCTCATGGATTACTGCACTTATGACACCTACCCAATGGTAATCTATACGCTACTCCATCTGATAAATGACATTAAACTTCCAGCTCTCAAAAACTCCTGCACTCTTTAGCCCTACCAACCTACTGAGGAGAGTGATGACATTATAGTATTCCCTCTTGAATTTAAGTCTAAATAGTTGTTTTGGCAACTCGGAGAAGTGGGAATTGGGCTTCTCCAACCAAGAATTGATCATCTGCTGGGACTTAACCACATTATCCTCATAGTATTTCTTTGTTGTATCTATATCAAAGGCCACCACATGTGACCTATCAGGTATATCAAAAGTCCTAGCAATGGACACAAGATCAAAGTTCACCACAATCCTTCACTAACTCATTTGATTGCAAAATCCGATGAAATCTACATAATCATATGTATCGTCAGGCACTTGTGCGAATTTTCATTTTTTAAATTTTTTATCTTCGATGTTTGTCAGATTTTTGACGAAACATTTTTTTCGTCCACGTTTCGACGAAGATCTTTTGCCAAAATTTTGATGGACCTACAAAGTTAAATTGTGGTGGGCACAAATAAAAAAGAGCTCGACTATTTATTGCGACAGTGTTTTGCTCGACAGTTTTCTTGGGGAAAATCAAAAGAAACTCAAGAAGATATTGCCAGGTTGAGGGTAGTCATTGTATTTTTCCAGAATTCATTTGTGAAGTCAAATTTGTACTTCCAGGTTTGAAAATCATATTTTAAAGCAATATCTCATCAGATTTCATTTTTAGTCTTGTGCATTTTTAGAATTTCATTTCCATATTTTAGACCTAACTTCACAAATTATTTATAAGGGAACTGTTAATAGCTGATGGAAAATTCTTGATGGATTTGGACAAATATTATATTTGCAAGGTTTCAATTTTAACCCTAATGATCAATTTTCAATAGATTTGGGAGCCATAGCTAGATAATATCAAAGGTGTTGGTTGTTTTTTACTGTAACTGAGTTTATCTTCTAGACACAACATATAAAATCTCAGATAATACTGCCTTACAATACCATCAATCTATATTCTAACCCAATACTACTTATCAAATCCTTATATGAACATAGTCACCTATAACCTCACTCAAGCATTTTAATTAATTCCTTGAATTAAAGCCAAAATGAGAATTACACACACCATAACAGTGAGATGAACAGAATAACCCTTGATCATTTTATTCAAGATAGTAATCTATTGATACAATGGAGATACATGATCTTGAAATGAGTAATTTTCATTCAGATTCTAGTATTGTCTTGAAAATTAAGTACCCATGAAACTAAAACCTACAACAAAATGACACCAAACCTAAGAATAGTATCTTTACTATAATATCAGGCTCTTTACAAATTTTCTCTACAACTTCACTTAGACTCGACCTAAAGATATCTAACTTGGTAACCCGTATTTCTTGTCCTAAAATCCTTCTTATAGGGAAAATGAAGGAGCAACAAGCATCAGACCATAAATACACCTATCACTGGTCACTTGGACTGCCTTATGACATTTCAAAAATTGGTTACAATAGATGAGTCTCTGGAGAATCTTCTTGTTCATCCCATCCACTGGAGAATAACTGTAGCATTTTCCAAACTTCAAAAACTTGCACCAAAACTACCACCAAGACATAGCCAAGATTTTTTATAACCATAACCGCTGAGTTGTTAACTGCCAGTTATAGACTCTGTCCTATTCTTGTTCAGTTAAATACTTTTCTACCCATCCTTGATTTTCCTCATCCATTGGCCAATTAAAATTTACCACCTCATTTACCTTGGAACTATAAGGTGTATACTTTACTGCTACTTGATTCACCTCCCTTTAAAAAGATTCTGAAAATGTACTAGTGTTAATGATTTTATCCATACTACTCATCAGCATGTCATAATCTATGTCATCACAAATCAATTTGATTTTTTCATTGATGATTCCATCTACCCTTTCTTGCCATTGCTGCGGTGATCTTACATTTACTTGGGCATCTACAATATCTTGTAAAGATGTGTCACTCCAGTCATCAAAAATATTTACCAAATCTTTAATCCTCCTATTGAAATTATCAGGTAAGGCCTGGAAACATTGCAGTGACTTCAAAAAGTCTTGATTAGGCCTTACTTGTTGAGGCCTATTAGCTACATTTTGAAAATTTCATTTCCAAATTTTGTTGTGCAAGTTCAATATTCTGATTTTAGGAGTCTAACAGTTGGAAATCATAGTAAAATCATAATTTAATAATTTCTGGAATTAGCATTTGAAAGTGTTTTTTGGGGTCATTAACTTCAGACTATCTTCTCTTTTGCAAGGGTGGTTGCATGCCAAAAAATTTCAGTGTAAAATATCATAATTATTATATTTTGTTACCTGTGTATGATTACAAATTATTGGAGTGTGATTTAATATTTTTTTAAGATCTAAATATTCAAGCTTGGTAAAGAAAAATCATGTCAGATAATATTAGTCTAGAACAAAATGAAGACTCACTTGATAGATTGTGGGCTAGATTCATAAGAAAGGGTGATGGGAAATGTTATTGTCCTTGCAATAATTGCAAGGGCTTAAAGACGAGAAGAATTTTAATCACAATAACTGAGAAACATTGTAGGTAGCATGGTCATGTTGAAGGGTGGCATGGTTATCATCCATTGGTAAGTTGTTTATTATATGTGTTTATATTGATTGAATTTGTAAATGTTTATATTGTTTTAACATTTGATATATATATATATATAAAATCACTTGATCATGATCATGGTTTATTTGTGTTTGTCATTATTATAAAGGTGGGGTGCCCTAGGGCACATGATATGGATTATCACGGCCCAAAGAATGTGGTTTTGCAAGCGGAGGAACATGGATCTGTGAGTATCAAAGATGAAGTTAATGATCCTATGGAAGAAGATGATCATGCACTAGAAAATACAATTGAAGATGATGGTACAAATACATTGATCCATGACACATGTAGTGGCACATCTGATCATGTTGATCGAGATGACTTTGATGATGTTCATGATTTACCTGTACTTGAGAAGGCATATGAGACCCTTTATGAAGGCTCCCAAACAACTCTTCTCTCTGTTGTATTCTTGTTGGTGAACTTGAAGGTTATGAATGGTTTATTCAACATAGAAATCTCACGGATGTTAAGGTATGTCATATATGTCATCCTTTTTCATCTATTTTAATTTTTGTTAGTTCATCGCTAGTACATAAAGGATGAAGTATGTACCATTAATATTATTTATATTAAGAAATTATTTTTTTTTGTAGATTGATTGGTGAATTTTTGTTAACACCATCAAATATTTTACCTCGCTCATATCGAGATTTATCTGGCATTATGAAAGATATTGGAATGGAGTATCAAGCAATAGATGCATGTCCCAATGATCATATTATATATCATAAACACCATGAATTTGCAACAAAATGCCTGAAATGTCATATCAATAGATATTGAACAGATCAACTAACAAAAAAGGTGCCTCACAAGGTTCTTTGTTATATTCCCATTGTTCCGCGTATGCAACAATTATTTAGGTGCGAAAGCTTAGTGCAATTTATGGATTACCATGCATGAAATAGAAGTGGAGATGAGATTCTTCGAATGCCTACGGATGGTTTTGCATTTAGGGACATGTAGGAAAAATGGCCACACTTCAAAGAAGAACCTCGTAATCTCAAGCTTTCATTGGTAGCGGATGGTGTCAATCCATTTGGAGAGCTGAGATCTATTTACTCGGTGTGGCCTATTTTTGTTATCAACAATAACATTCCTCCATGGATGTCAATAAAGAGGGAGAACATAATGTTGGCAATGATTGTTCCAGGTATTTTTTTACATCAATTTTCTTTAACGTAGCAGCATCTCATTTGTCTTATTTATTTCATAATGAATTATATGTTTTTTCATTTAATAGTCATGTACATGAATTTACATATATTGCAGTAAAATGGCTATAATAATTATGTAATTTTTATGTTCATTCAACTAGGTAAGTACCAAGTTAAAGATATGAATGTATATATTGAGCCTCTTATTGACGAGTTACTAAATTTATGGAATGGCGTGACTATGTATGATGTATCTAGACCAATAGGACAAAGACAATTTCAATTCCATGTAATGCTTGTATGGACAATTCATGATGCCCTAGGGCTAACACATTTTTTTGGAATGTTATAACGTTCGACTCCATGATTTTAACAATATTTAATTTTATGAAGTAGATATCATGCATGTTTTTTAAATATTCTATTTATTATATATAATTATAAAAATTGACATATTTAATCCAATTATATATGATTCGTAGGTCTTCAAACAAACGAAAAATTTGCATGTCCAATTTGTGGTCCAAAGATGAAATCTCATCATTCAACAAGTTTAGGAAAGCAGGTGTTTGATGAGTATAGGCACTTCCTCCACATAAATCATAAGTATCGAACTATTGAAAAACATCTTTTCAATGGGAAAGAAGAGACTACATTAAAACCACGAAGAATGACACCTCGCTTATGGAAGTTGGAATATAATAGAATTAATCATCAAGGTTATACATCGGATCAAATTGTTTATCTATCATTTATGATATGTTTTGAATTTATATTTTTATATTGTGTTGTGTTTACTCATGCTGTAATTGACAATGATTGTCATTGTTAATTTGTTTAACTTATACGCTTCATGAAGGTCATCAAGGCATTAATGGTCGGATTCCACATGGACTGAAAAGTTATCCCAGACAATTTAGTAGGTTGCCCTACTATGAGAAGCTACAAATTGTGCATTTGTTTGATACAATGCATATCGGAAAGAATATGACATAAACATTATGGAAAATATTGGATGGAAGGCATGACAAAGAAAAAATTATCAAAATTTGTAGTGACATTCAGGAAACCAGTCATACAATGAAAAATGTCATTCAATTAAATAGAAATGGAGACCAAATTAATATAAGTGCCCTTCCTTGGTTACTAACGGAGCAGCAAATCAATTTTATAAAACAAGTCATACGAAAAATTCAATTTCCCACAAGATTTGTTGCGAACATAAACAATATCATAACAAAGAAAGGTGAATTTGGGTCAGGGATTAAAATGCATTATTGGCATACCTTCATTAAGGTAATTATTCTGGTATATTATATATATATATTTGTATACTGCATGTAATTTTCAGTGTATTATGTTAACTAATTTTGGAAAACTATTAATGAAAAGATCATTTTATAATTGTTGCAGTACGTTCTACCTCTATCTCTCCTAGACAACTTTGACAACAATGTCAACCAAGTTAAATATGATCTTGGAAAATACATGAGGTAAGTAGCGATATTTGTTCAATTCGTTGTATATTTTTGTTAAATCTCGTTAATATATTTGTGCCTTGATTCACTTGTAGATGGCTATCATCTAAAGCAATCCATAAAGAAGATATAAATTATTGGAAGAGAAGAATTCCTCGTCTAATGTGTGAAATGCAAAAGTGTCTACCTTCGACATTTTTCAATGCACAAGAACACTACCTCATACACCAAGTTGAGGAGATTGAATTGTGTGGACTTGTACACACAAGGTCAATGTGGATGGTTGAGAGGCACTTGAAATTTTTGAAGGCTTTGGTTAGACAAAGAGCACATCTTGAGGTTTCTATGGTGGAGGGATATATGGTATACCAGACCATGGCGTACATTACTAAATATCTTCCTAAGTTTGCAGCAAAGATCCATGTAGATCGCATTTGGGATCCCAAATCCATTAACAAATTTGAAGGGGAGTACCTAATGGGGAAAGGTAGATTGAGGAAAGTGACAGGTAAATATAAGATGGTCATGGAGATTAATTAGAATACATTTTACATTTGGTTTTTATGTATATTGTACTTATTTAATTATTAATTTTCAATATTCATCAATTATAAATTAAGGTCGTGTACCGTGGTAATTAACTAATTATACATCATTTGTGAATTTTAAATTCTTTTGATACAATTGGTCGAGAGTGGGATGCACTACATTTGTATTTCGCAAACAATCTTGATTGGATGACGGTATGGATTGAACGATGTCAACAATCTGGTCACGCATTAACATAGGAAGGTATGGCTTCATTGGTTAAAGAAGCTCATCGTAATGGAGATTCCAATGTTACACCAAGGGAAATTGATTTAGCATATGGTTTAAGAGATAAACAAGTATGTATAAATATATTAATCACCCATATTATTTAATTATTTTCAATTATATTGATGTATATATATGTTGAGATTTTTTTCTTTGCATACATTCGGCCAAGAATAAATATGTTTATCAATTGACGATATTGCAATAAGTTTTACTTTGACATATTGCAAGTGAAACACCACAAGGCTATGTGGTGCAATGGTCATAAATTTTGAATCAAAAATTTGGATGACACAAAGAAAACTTGTGATTCTAGGATAACTGCAGTCTTCCAAGTGACTAATATTTCATCTAGAAGTGAAATACATCCAGAAGTCTTAGAAAATCAATACTATGGGATTTTGGATGATATACTTGAGTGTGACTTTAAGTCCTTCAAATTAGTTTTGTTTGTCATCCTATGGTACAAGCTATGATTGAATGAAAATGATCCCGAGAGAACTGTTATTGAACATGATAATGGATTTACCATGGTTAATACAAGGTATTTTGAGCGAGTAGGAAATGAGCCCTATGTTCTTCCAAGCCAATGTGAGCAAGTATTTTACTTAAAGGTTCTAGGTAAAGTGGGTTGGTTATATGTTGTTAGAAATGATCCAAGAGGAAGGCCAGTAAAGTATAATGTGGTGGAAGAAGAAGATACTGAAGAAATAGAAGATGATGTAGATGATGATCAAGATCAACAGTTAGTTGATGATGTGCCTAATGAAGATGTCAAAGAGGAGGAACTAGATCATGATGATTTAGGAGTTAATTTTCATGAAGATGATATCTGTGTGGATGATGACATTATTGAAACTAATATCAATGACGATGATGATGATATGACCAATCCTTACAATGTTGAATTTGGATCGGATGATACAGACAAAGAGTTGGATGAAGAATAAGATCAATGACATTGAAATGTATGAGTTATGTGACTGTATTATCTATTTGATATTAATTTCTTGATAGAATTATATTTGACTTATGTGGTTACATAATTAATTTATGATGTTTTCAATTTTAATTATATTTGAATTATATTAGAATATGTTAAGTTAACAGATGTAAAAAATATAATGGATAAACCAAAAGATGAAAGTGTGAGACCACTTCCTTGTAGGGTGTATGGAGTCTAATGAAGATCTATAAAAGTGTAATCTATGATGGCAATAATTCAAAGTGTTTGGCACACAAATGTAGTTTATAACTTGTATAAATGTGCAAGTAAATGACTAATAAACTCTACTTGAGATAGAATGACAATCCTAGTTATTTGATTCTTCTTATTGATCCAATTAATACTCTTCAATTACTGCGATTGAATAGAAGGGTTTAATATTTACTTGAAAGAACCAAATAATCACATCACACAAATACAGATGGTGTTAATTATCTTATCCATACTATTTACCAACAAATCATAGTTTGAATCATCACAAATCGATTTGATTTGTGCATTGATAACTTCTTCTGCCTCATCCTGCCACTATTGCAATGTCTTAACATTTCCTTGTGCATCAATAATGTCTGGCAAAAATGTATCATTCCAGTTATCAAAGCTCTTTATCAGCTCCCTAATTCTTCTACTCAAATCATCAAGTAGGGCCTGGAATCCGTTCAATGAATTTACAAAGATTTGAGTAGGCTTCAATGGCTGGGGCCTATTGTCTGCACCAAACCTAGAATATTTGTATAGAATATCTAGATCATTGGCCCTAGGGATCCATTTCTCAGCCAAAGGAAAAAATATTTCTTGATCCCTATTGATATTTTTTATTCCATCCAAGAATAAAGTATACAAAGAATGTACAGATGGTAATTTACCATGAACCTTTTCATTAAGATGCCTCAAAACTATGTCAACCACCTCACTTTGTTTGGAAATTGCATCATCCTCACTTTCCTTTAAGGCAACCTGCAATTCTATGATCCTATTCAACATTTGCTTCTTGGTGGGATCCACAAAATATTCAACTTCTTCTTCAACTAGCCCTAGTGTAGGACTAAGAGCAGGTGCCTGGATGGGGGACCCCGAAGTTGAAACAATTGGAGTAGTAGGGGGGACCGATCTTGTAATAGAAGGTAATGCTCTGATACCAGGAGCACTGGAGGATTCTCCCACCTGCCCATATTTTAACCTATCTACTTCAGATTGCAACTCAACATTATTTTGCTGCATCCTACTATATTCTGCAATTGTCATATTGTATTTCTCCATCAGACTCTTCTCTCTCAGTTGTCTTTTGGGCCAATTTGACCACATTTACTGTCAGGCTTGTAGCTTCTGTTGTTGAAGTTTCAAAAGCTCTATTAATGATTAGCCCTCCCCTTAGGTGTGGACTAATATCAATCACATTTGGCTTTCTGCCCTAGGGTGCCAATGCCCATATGGCAAGAGTTTCATACTCCTCACTAAAGGCAGAGTCCTACAGAGCTACCTTAACCTCTTCTTCACTATTTTGTATAGGGTGCTTGGATTGTAAGATAGAATTGAATACAACCGCACCAGCTATGTCCTATTTAGGCAAAAGTAAGACACCAGCCTGAGTCACAAGTCTTCTTCCCTCCTTAGGAGTGATGCCTTTGAATTCTTCCATTAATTCAACCTTGACCTCATCATCATTCTCTTGCTCAAACCTATAAGGTCTTGATTCTCTCCTACTCTTGCATTTGTTCTGCTATTATTCTAGTTTCATCCTCCAAACTAGTTTCAAGAATACAGGAGTCTTTATAAATGCATCATCATCCAACAATGCCTTGCAGGCCTCCATCCTAGCATCTTGTACACATTGCCCCTTTACATCCATGTCAGAAAGCACCAATTATGTTGATCTAGGAGGGGAAGGGATACCAACTTGCATGTCTTGATCGGTCACAATTATCTCATCCATCAGAGTTTCCTATGTTTCCTCAATTCTCTGCCTCTTAGGGCTTGGCTCTGATGGTAACATTGCAGGATCACCTCTTGGTGGTGAATCTAGATCCACAATCCTTATCCCTCCTGGTGCTCTAATCCTTGGACCCAGTTGTGATGATGCTTGCATGACTTGTTTTCCCTTTTTATCCCCTTCATCTTCATCACTGCTTGCATTCCTCTTTTTCTTGTATAGAGGCCTGTCAACTAGTGGCTGATAAGTTGGCCTTGTTTCTTTAGGCCTCACATCCGGTCTTTCTATACCAAAATCTAATTCCAAACTAACCCTCTTGGTCATCAAGGTGCCCATGATATTTTTGAAATTATCCATTAAGAAGTGTATTCTCTTGTGAAATGGAGTGAACTCCATTAATGGATCATATTTTGGATCCATTTTATGTATTATAGCCAGCAACTTTTCATATGCAATCCATTTTTCTTTATTCAACTCCTGCTTATTCAAGTCAAACTCATTTCTGATTCGGTCCTTAGGAAAGTTGAATTCATGTGCAAATTTTCCACCTTTAATTCGTTGTCTAAAAAATGAAAAGAATCCCTCAGGGTCATGTTGTCTCCTAGGACCATTCCTCAAATTGAAGTCATCAAAAAATCTTTTGAAGTGGACCCATCCTCCCTTGGAACAGACAAAATCAGAAGCAACAGTGTAGTCAGGGAACAAAGTCCCTTTTCCTTTCTTTGTTAGGTTGTCCTCATGAACACAACCTAGTTGCCACATAACTTTGGAAAACCCCATCCTTGATGGTAAATTAAAGGGGAGGATATGAGGGGTTCCCTAGAAACCATACACCCTCAAGATAGTGCTTACAAGGTACAAGATGATATCACCCCAATTGTGACACACTTTTAAATTAGGCTTCCTCACCTTCACTCGAAGGAAATCATGCAAATATTCAGGGACTCTTGGCACATTTACCACCAACCGAGCCCTGAGTCTAGAGGCAAAGTAGTTATCAAACTGCACAAAGCTGGTACCTCCCCTATTGTAAGACAAATCTGCACTCCACACCTATATTGGTAACCTTTCTCCATTCACCTCCTACCTCAACTCCATTTTTTCTGAGAATAAAACAACATTCTTGTACAAGAACATATGCATCAACAAGGAGTACTAGAAAAAAAGGAGTGTCAGTATCCCCCACATGTAGCTTCATCAAACCCTCATGCATCTTCTCTAAAAGGAATGATGCAAATTCATATATCATAGAGAAGTTGGGATGTTGAATCTGGGCTCCCATAAACATGTACGCAATTGGAATCACATTATTAGGGTTGAACCCTAAAATCTGGTACAATGAATAAAATTTTTCCATGAAGTGACTGAAAAAATAGCTCAACCTGAAAGGCTCCTGGTCATTTGGGCTGATAAGAATTGTTGAACTGCCCGCCCTGGCCAGGTGAGGAGGAAGCAACCTTGATCTAAAAAGAGGTTTTAACCTTTTGTACTTCTCCTTCATCTCCTCAAAATCTATTTGGACTAAGAAAGGGCTATACTCGATCAAATCAAAAATTTGTTTAATCTCATCTGCATGTATGCTTAGCAGAATTCCACCATCATTATCCCTTATGACCCTTGTCATAGGATCATATCGTGCTGCCACTGCTCTGAGCAAGTCAACATCAGGGAACATATTTAGCACTGTTAGTTTTCCCATGTCGCATCTCCAAGCATTAGAGAAGGGGTGAGGTAAGTTTTGCTGTCCATACCACAACCTAAACATTTCAAAACTAGTCATAGGAATCGTGGCATCTGCAATGTTATAATTTTTGCACACTAGAGCTTTGCCTAGGGTCTTTCCATTCATTAAAACCAAACCACTCTTCCTGTCATTTATTGACAATGGGAGTTGATCCAGGAAGTCATCATACAAATTCCTCTTCAAATAATCAACATGGCCAGAGTGCTACTTCGGTGGTGCCATCTTAAACAACTAGGGCTTCTTTTAAAAAATCAAATTCTCAAAGAAACTAGGGGTACCTAGAACACAAAAATACAACACAACTATGCAATTACAATAATTCAAATGAACCAGTAACCCTACGACAATAATTAAAAGAACCCCTTGACTAGCACAATAGAACCCTTCACAAAGACACAGTCAAATTAACTCAGTAGTTTAGAAAATAACTCATGGGATTTTGTGCCTTGCAGAGAACCAACCTTCATGGTGGTCACTCGAAAAACTTTATCTCTGGCTCTAAACTACTTGGAAAATACTTGAATGCTTTTGTGATGAAGATAGAAAAATAGAAGATACTTTATGCCAATTGAATTGAGCTAGTAGACGTCTTGTCTGCCATTAAATCTCATTTGCATGCTGCACCAATGGCTCCAATTGCATTTGATGTGAATTTAAACTTTAGCCATCGATCTTTTATTTTTGTCAGATCATCGAATGGTCATCTTCAAAAGGGCTGACGAAATCTCCATGTCAGCATCGAGGGCTCACCATAGAAGGCAGTAGCAAAGGAATACACATGGTGCCCACTTATGATATCACGATCACTAAACATCCTGCATATTTGGATCATGCGATGGCGGGCAACCGTTGATTCCTACCATTGACGATTGTGTTCACTCATAACAGTCAGCAGCACCAAACATAACCATCGAGCAAATTTTTACCAGGATTATAACATTACCGTCGATCTTGAGCACGTGCATCTTGCAGCTATTTTAGCAACCCACTTTATAATATATTTATGTCCAACACAAATATTAAATGCTTTATTAATCCCTTTTCGGCATCGGCGGCTTGGGACACGTGGCGCTCGCTCGTGATATCACAATCACCAAACAACCAATGGTGATGTTATCGTGAGATCGAGGGGAGCGGTCAGGATCAATCATAGGAAGATCGAAGGTCATTAAAAAAATAGCAGTTAGTAGCACCAAACATAACCATTGAGCAACTTTTAACTAAGATTATAATATCACTGTCGATCTCGAGCACGTGCATCTCACAGCTATTTTAGTAACTCACTTTAAAAGGTATTTAAGTCTGACACAAATATTAAACACTTTATTAATCCCTTTTCAGCATCGACAACTTTTGACACATGGTGCTTGCCCATGATATCAGAATCACCAAACAACCAGTGGTGAAGTCATCACGAGATCATGGGGAGCGGTCAAGATCAATTCTAGGAAGATCAACGGTCATTAAAAACACCCCCTACAAAATAAAACAACTATTATAAGGGAGAAGGGGACATCACCTAGGACAACTAAAAATGATGGCTCAAAGTTGTTCTTAAAGCATGGAGCACAGACCGACCCAAACATAAGAAATAATAAAGTCAGGCGAAATAACCTTCTTGCATGTGCAGATTGTGTGGCTATTGGATGAAGTGATTTCAATCTTGACCATTGCTCGCACACCTCACAAGGTTTCTGCTAACGTCACAAACATGGTGCAATGCATGTGAGATGTTTCCATCTATCATATTTGATGGTGGGGACCATTTTTTCTCACTAATCGATGATGAAGGCTAATGCTGACAGTTGTTTACATACTGACGCATCGTGGTCATTCCTTGCTGACCTCGCGCAATTAAAACTATAGTTTCAATAATATTGTGAGGTGTGTGATTTGGTAACATGTGGACTCTGATACTGGTGGGGCCCATTTCCATGCTGATGTTGTGCCTAGTAGGTGAATATCTTGTTCGTTTGGTGATTGGAGGGAGAACATGGCATTTTCAAACTATTTTGACTAAATTTGAGTCGTTCTCCTAGCCAACAATGTGATTGATCAATGACTCCTATTTAAAAATAAATTGGTATTGTAATATAGCCATTTTATCTCGTGTGAGTGAATTTTAGTGGCCGAGTTCGACTCTACCTACATAATTAAATGCTAAAATTTGAGAATTACTATTTTCGTGTTGTATCTCTACATTGAGGAAGAATTGCTTGGTATCGAGTGAAGCAAGCTGTGGTTACGATTTCTCAATTTTGCTGCCCTGGATGTTCTATGATTGAAACCATAAGTAGCACGTTCACCGTTTCTTGTAAATTCAGAAGATTTTATGGTTGCTTGCTGGGAAATTCGTGATTGTTTCTTGTTTCTATTCTTGAAGAATTGATTGAATAGATTCGCTTTTAGAGCTTGTCTAGATAATTGCTAGGGATTTTTTAATATTGAAGAATTTTCTGTAAAGGCTAAAGGAGAAAATTGTAATTATTTTCTATCTGAAAATAAGCAAAGCCTAGTTCGAATTATCATTAGTCTAGTGCAAATGGAACCCAAGGCCTGAAGTTCTGGTTCTGAAACCACTACCAAGTCTTTATCCCAAGATATTATTGATTTGTTACAACCCTCTACTAGCAAGAAGTAGGAGGGAAATTTTTTGTTCTATGAGCCTCGAATCTTGGAAGGATTGATAGACAAGCAATGTGAAATTCAAGATGTCAAGTTACCATACACCAGGTGGAAGTTGTTCTCCAATTGGTTTGGGAACATGAATTTATCGATTCCTTTGTATAACCCCTGGAGGTTAGACCTGGGTAAATTGGTGGTTCCTAATGTTTATATGGATGTAGATCTTTTAAAGGACATTACTGCTAGATATGACCCTGTGGCCTGAATTGTCAGAACACATGTTGGTGTGCAGATGATTAAGATAACCAAAGAAAAAATTGCAGAGATTTTCAAATTTCATGAATGGAGTAAGGATATGGTTCCTGTCAACTTGGAGGTTTTCAGAAAAGAATATAGAAATACTAGGGGTTTGTTCAAAACATCCTTTTTAATACCTGATTTGGCAGTCTCAGGAAGAGGAAGACATCAGAAGAAGGTAGTAATTGGCAAGAATGAGCCTAAATCTTTTCCTGTGGACTATTTCTCCAATTATTTCAAGAAGATTGTTTGTGCTTTTTTTCAAGTTCTGGGAGTCAGCTTAAATAAAAACCTTGCCTACCGATATTATGTATATGGAAGTAAATCTCCAGCACCTAGGTTTTAATGTAATATATTATTTTTCCACTTCTTTGGCAGAGAAGATGCACACGGGTCTAGTAGCCCTAAAGGAGGGGATGAATTGGGTTGGATGTAGATGGTATTCCTTGTTAATCCACATGTTTCTGTATAGGGGTCAGGCTATGTAAAAAAAAATGGAATTAAAGAAGAAGGAAGGAAACATTGAAATGCCTATCCAATATTGGACTAGGATTCTTGACATGCATGATCATAAGTTTGATTATGTGACTTTACATAATGTCATTGGATCTAAATTAAGGGAGACTCTGGTTCGTGACCCCCCAAGGATCCCAAAATAAATTCATGACTTCTTGAGGCCGATGGAGAGAAGGCCTAAATTGAACATAATGCACAATTGGGGAGACATTATCCCCTATCATAATACCACAATTTTTAGGGTTTTTGGCACTAATGTCAATCCAAAGGTTTTGCCAAGGGAGGTGCCCCTTAGAATTGGATTTTTGGAAATCATCAGGCAGTTGGGGGGTGCTCAGGAACTACACTTGCCAACTAAATAGAAGAAAGGTTCTTTCTTCCCTAAATATACAACATTTGTTGATTTTGTTATGGAAAAGGGAGGATGGAAAGAGTTGCATCAATTACTTGGGCCTTATAGGCTAAGGACTGTGTGCCCCAGGAATCATGATCCTGAGTGTTTTATCTCTCAAATGAAGGCAAAACATCAGACAGGAGCTTTTGTCCACAACTTCTACTTTCCTGAGGACACCATTAGGAATATTTTTGATTTAGAATTACAAGATGAGAGAAAGGAACTATACATTGCCTCATCTAAAATGGTAAAAAGTAAGCAAGAGAAAATACCTGATTTCAATCCCATACCTAATGCTAAAGATGAGTTTAGTAGGGCAATGTATGATATTGATAATTTTGAGAGCTTGGTTGGGGTTTTGAAAGATAAAAGGGTTTGGAAGAAAGGGGAAAATCACAAACCATCGAGGAGTACCTTGAGGTAAAGGAAGAGGAGAGGCCTACTTATCAGCCCCAAAAGAAGATAAGAGTTTTTTCTAAAAGAAAGGGAAGTAGGGCTGAAGATGTTGCTAAAAATATTGCACCATCTTCTTCAAGGCAGTCAGTACCAAATGTTGTTGATTTGGATTCTCCTCCAAGTTTTTCAAAATAGGCTTACCCACCATCACCAAAGAGGTGAAGGGTTGAAAGAGTAAAGATTGTTGATTGTGATGGTGACGAGGATGATGAAATTATTGTCACTCTAGATGAAATGCATCTTGAGATGCCATTGGAACCAACTGACATTGCAACAGGTTCAGGTATAGTTTTTTTGAGGTTAGGAAAATATGAAATCAAAAGAATAACAAGCAATGATGACTTGATAATAGAAGCTTGCAGAGAATTCATGATGGATGACTCTTTTATTCAAACTGGTGCTTTTAAAGATTTTGTGTGGAGAGAAAATTTTGCTTTAAATGTTGAGAAGGTGGCACATGAGAGAAGTCTGCATCCAAATCTCCCAGAGAAGGTAATTCAAGCTAAGGTCAGGGAATAGATGAGAGACAAATTCAAATCAATAACACTAGAGCAAGGTTGGGAATTGGTACAAAAAAGTGGAATATTGCTATTCCCTTAATGGGATATCACTGATGCTATGGTGTTTGACACAATAAGAAGGGCTAATAAGCCACTTCTTGCTACTGAAGAGGAGGCTACATTGGCACTCAAGGGATCGACCTTTAGTGAGGAATGGGATGCATTGGCAATCTAGTCCCTATCCACTAGCTCTAAAAAACCAATTGTTGCAGAACCTTCTGACTTCAGTGGTCACTTGGTTGTGAGGAGAGTTTTCGACACCCCAACATTGGAAGATGCTGATATGGTCGTGAATGTTGCCAAATTCACCAGAGCAACTGTTGAAGATTTGACCAAGGACTAGGATACTCTAAGAGGCCAATATAATGACATTATTATTGAATATAATAAGAGTCAACAAAAGGTAGCAGAGTTCGAAACTGAATTGGCTTTATTGAGGCAACAAATGGATACCATGAGATCTCAAAAGAAAGCCATTTCTAGCCACACTATTTCCAACCCACTAGTAGAGCAGTCTCAACCTCTTGCACAAGCACATTCTTTGGCTATTGTTCCATATAATATGGGACAAGTGTCTATCACTATTGATAGGGCTTCTATCCGTGGAGGGGAGATTTCTAGGGAGAAACTGATTCATCGGGTTGAAGAATATAAGGAGATGGTAGAGAAAATCTGGGATGCAGCAGGGAGAAACAATGCAGTGGTAGTGGACACTGTTTTGAAATATTTTAATAGAAGGGTCCAGAGTAAGATAAACAATATTCATGCAAATTATGTCCTAATGTTGCAAGCACTCAAAATGTTTCCAAGGGATAAATAATTGGCCATCCCATTGCTAAACAAATGGAGCCCTAGAATGGAGAAGTTGAAATTCATGGTAGTAGGGGCAAAATAGCATGGTCATAAATATCCTACTATTATTGCAACATATCAATTGGTCAAGGGAATTGTTGAGCAGAAGTTTCAGGGATTTTCTGCCCCAATGGAATCCAAGATTAAATTGCTGAAAAATGTGTATGATCAAATATGATTTTCATTTGTTCTTTACTGTGAATTATGTTTAACTACAACTCTTGTTCAAAGGATTAGTTAAATGTTTCAGTTAACAGTAAATTCATGCAATATAACAAATATGATTCATAAAGGAGTAATAAACTCAGGTATAGATATATGGGTTGTAATGCAATTCATAATAGATCATAAGTGTTCAAAATGAAATTTACCCTGTAGTTCAGTTTTCTCTTTTGACTCCTTGTGCTGGGATATGGTACTGGAATTCTAATTACATTTTATTCTCGTATGTTTTGTGTTATGGCATCAAGATATTTTACTCAAACATTTCCTATCAATTTACTTTATGTGAAGTTTGTGATTCTCTGTTAAATGGACATGAGTATTTTTTAAGGAATAGCTAATTTCTTGAAGGATTTCATCCTTTAACATTAATTGGGGATCTATCTATTGCTTACCTGTGTGAAAATGAATTGTTTAAATGTTGTATGTTAAGAGAACATGTTAGGGAATACCTTCCTGGATTTTACAGAGTCCGAAGTGTAGGAGAATTAGCCTTATTGCTATTCTCGCTAAGTTGCCCATATTGTTCCTAGTATTTTATTATTGAATGTGGCGAGTTCATAGGAGCGTCTAGGAAACACATGTGGGTTACAGTAAAAAAATTCCAACAGGTTCAATTGACAACATGATCTATTGAGTAATTACAAATTATTCATAATTTTAAATTCTAGATTTTGACAACATGATCTATTGACAAGTAGGAAGTATTTTTCACATTGTGTCAAATTTTGATATTGTTATCAGGATTCAATTATGTAGTTTTACAAGTCAAACTCATTGACCCATGTTTCATGAGTAGTGTTTCACAAGAACCCATTTCTCATGATAATGAATGGTCCACTTAGCACTCATTTCATCTAAATGATTCTCAAAGCGATGAAGCACTAGGCCTTCCTAGGAGGTCACCCATCCCAATATTACATTATCCATGATTTTATTAATAATTGATCATTTTCGATTTTTTCAAACTTGACACACAAATAAATATTTGAGAATGAACTTAATGTATCACAATTAAGTTTCAAATTGAGCAACACAATTCTAATTAGAGTGTATTCCATGAGATTACAATTCTTTGAGATATTTTGTCAAATAGTTCACAAGATTTGTCTATCCTCCCACATTTTACATAGATTTTAAAATGGAGTCTACAACCACAAAATTTGAGAAAATTCATCTTCATATTATACTTTGATGGATGTGGACCTTGTTCCAAATCTCCCATATTAAGGAAATCAACAAGGATTTTGGTGAAGGTTATGAAATTTGTCTATGCATCTACCAATTGCATTTGTTGAAATTTTCTAAAAACTTTTAAAAAAATCCATTATGTATATTATACAATCATTATAGCCCACAATTTCACATTTATTTGGTTTTGCATCTACCAATTGTATTTGCTTGAACTTTCCTACCGAATTTTCAATGTAGATCCATTTTGTGTATATCTTACAATCTGTTGGTGTTTTTTCCCACATAGGATTTGAAATTCTCTAAGAGGTAGCCAACCTCCATTATAAAGAACTGCAAAGGCTAGTGGCCAACTAACAAGAGTTAGTCAAAGACTGACATCTCCTACACTTTTGGCTCTGTGAAACCAAGGTGGGTAGACCCAAGTGTGTTCATAAGAATGTTTCATGATTGGTAAGAACACTTCTTCTTACAGATGCAATCCCCACTAACACTAATAGATAGTCATTACCATGGTTGTGGAAAAACCAAATAATAATAATAGATATCCCAAAGCAAGGAGACTACAAATTATCATAAGATCTATATCCCAAAAAGTGATGGCAGTTGATATTTGTTAAAATGTTCAGGTATTGAATCACCATGCTTAGAGTCATGGTCCTATACCTGAAAGGAATTTACCAATACTATCCAGTGCCTCATCCATTGGGTGGGAGTCATATAAAATGTAATTCAGATGAAAATGAACTTATCAGCATAGTGCTTTGCTACCATGAGATTTGTCAGTATATTAAAACAATACTCCTTAGTGAATCCTGAGCATATTACCATAAACATGCAATTTGTGTTCAAACATTTAATTAACTCATTAAGTTAAAGTAAGAGAACAAACTACACTTTCAACTACACCATTGAAACTGAATGAACAAACCCTTGATAAATCCATTCATAATCCATGGCCCATACTTAAGAGAGAAAAATTTCTTTATTTTTTTAGATTTCTTTTGATATCAGTAATTACAAAAGCATAGTATACTTATTTCATAGTATTCACAACCCAACATGATTTCCTACATAATACCTTCAAAATCCTGCATTTCCACTAACTATACCTATTTTAAGCCTTCAGACCTAAAAAAATAACAACCCTTAACAATGAGCCATCAAATCTCCTTTATAGGACAAGAGAGAAACAAAGCAATAGGCTACATTGTTCATTCCAAAATTGAATTTCATTTAGAATGAAATTCAAATTCACATTCCTCATCATTAGAAAAAACCATAATCAGTTCAAGGAATTAGAATAGTTATACCATTGTAACCAATTGAAGCTATAGAAAAAAGAGTATGGTAGGCATGCATACGTCCACATCAACACACCACCCAAAAGTAACACACCCAGCAACTGCAACTACTTGCAAGACACACGACCCCGATAGAGGCGACCACTCCTGGTCCTCGCTTTAGTAAGAAGTGGGACCAACTTCCTTTTATCCTCTTTAACACATGATTTGGTAGCATGGCATGAAACCATCACAGTTATTGGGGCAACTACGAGGGGCTCTTCATTGACCTCCAATAGCTCGGTCATGGATGCCAAGTAACGTTGGTAGTCTGAGTCAGTTTCAGACCCATCACCATTAGAACAAGAAGACAACACCAGTGGGGACTTGGAGCTCCTCGTCCCTTTATAAGCATCATGGACAACCTCAGGCTTGCTAAGGATAGGTTGTACCCTGTTAGGCTACAAATTTCTCACCCCGAGTCTGGTACTTCTATGCATAGCCGAATGGTCCATTGCAAAGAAAACGTCGCAAAATACAAGAGAGACTTGACCACTTGCAAACAAGACAACTCAAAATGCGATGATAATACCAAATAACACAATGAGCATTTATAGAGTTAATTGGTGCGAGAATATTAATTGCTCGAATGCAACATGAGCATTCAAGCATTTTAGTGGCTGATGTAGCCACCCCAAATTATTTGTGGCTTGCGAAGGCATGGCATACAACCCATCATTGCATTTATCTGAAGAACATTGTTCGCATGCAGGAAAATCAAGCAAGGATCCACTAGAAAAACCTATGCCATTAATGGGAACAACTTGTAGAGAGCAAGAACACAACAAAAATCAAACTGTTAATGTGGATCAAACATGCAAAGTTAGATGACTCATATTGAGTCAACAATTGTTTGAAAATCCACATCAACACCCTGGGAGAACCGTGCCCAATCACAACCCAAGAAAACAAGAGGTTGCAACTAGACATCGGGTCCCACCTAGCCCTATTGCTTCAAGAACCAGGTGATGTGTCACCTCTTCACAGACCTCACAGTACCCTCAGGGGCCTTTAATATGATCGTGCAAGATCTGTGAGGAAGGATTATCATTGATCTCCCTCATTAATACCCCACCGGTAGAAAACACCCACCTTAAATCCCAAAACCCTAGCCTCCATCCATGTAAATTTTAAGTCCCACCACAATCCCTGTATGGTCCACATGATTTTTCTATCCTTTGTTGAAGAAACTATTACAATATATTTCTTATTTATGTACTTATTTTCCATACATGTTTATAAAAGTTTGAAATTATTAATAATATTAATTTTGGCAAGACATTAAAAGAGTGTTATTGTAAAAAATATGCATCCTAATGTGAAAATGAAAACAATGGAAGCAATGAATATAACACATAATTTTTTATGTAGTATCCAATTCAAAGAATCATGTTACCCTCTACCTTGAATTTTTTAGTATAAAAAGCTAAGGAGATGCTATAAATAAGATAATAAGTTGACTATTAGCATATACCAATTTTCATAGAGATGTAGATTGTTGGATTTTCTAGTTGTGTTGCTCATGATATGTGGTTGTCATTGATGTCAACACTATTAGCATTAATGTCTTAAAGGTTGTATATGTCGAGGATATTGAGAAAATTAGAATAAATATGTTGCAGATAGTCTATGAAGTTGTGGAGATCAGAGTGGTGGAAATTTTTGTACATTGGTATTCTGAAGTTGTGTATTCAAGGGTTTGTTGTTGAGCCTATCTAGTATATCCTCTAGAAGTTTCAGAGGTGTGCATCAAGATTGGAGCGCATTATGAGTTTTTGTGTTCCTACAGTTATTTTGTTTCTATAGTTGGTGTTTCTAAAAGAAGAGAATGCAATTCTGGTGAATTGAATTGTTTTGTATGCTCTTGAGATGTTCATTGATGTTTCTTGATCTCATACTCTATCATTGTGGTACGTCCACGTTGATCAGTGTGCTCCTGATCAAAGGTTTTTCCTTTGCATGTTCGAGTTTTTATGTTCTTGGTTGACATGATGTTGGTAGCATGTTGTAGATCCTTGTGGATTAATTTTTGAATGCTTGGCATGTTTGAGGATGTTGATATAGATCTTCATTATGTTGTGACCGATTTAGGTTGGCATGCATTGAGATTTGTTCATGAATTGGGCCAACATTTTGAATTCATCTATTATTTATTTTTGGCTGACAAAGTTGTTAATGTAAATTCATGAAGTGGATATATAAGAGTGATTATTTTATTCATTTAGAGAGAATGCATGTGAAGTGTATGTGAGATATGTGTGAATAAAGATTAGATCTTTCAAATGTAGAGTAGAGTGTGAAGAAGTTTAAGCAAAGTATGAAGAATTATTTATGTGCCTAACTGAAATTGTCATCAAGCTTTTGAAGAAGATAATTTCTCAGTTCAACCTCATCAGATGGATTTAATTTGATTATCTTATGTAAGGAAGTGAGCCTTCCCTTTGAGCAGTGAGCTCTAGGCAGTGTTCTTGAATGCATGTGCATTCCTTATTCTTTTCTTTTATAATTTTAATAGGGTATAAATAGTGGATTAACCTCCACCGTGGTTTTTCCCCTAACAGGATTTGTACACAAAAATCTTGGTGTTATGTGTGTTTCTGATGTGTTGTTGATTCATGCTTTCACTTTTATTTATCAGATTTGAGATTAAAGGTTAATAAGGTTAAATAAGTTTGAATTTTGTAACAACTGATTCACCCCCCTCTCAGTTGTCTATCCTTGTTTTCCAACATAGATATCTTCCATTTCAAAAGACACAAAACAATATTTAGTAGATAATCAACCATCTTTCATTTGTATAGTGATTATTTTATCCCTATAGGAAACAAGTAGAGTATATAAAGAAAACTAACAAAGCCACAACTACCCCTATTTTCTAGTTTGGTGTGCATTCCTTCCTCTCCCTAATCTTCTCTGATTATTTTGACCAGGATTAGGGCCAGGGATAGGTTTAGGGTTATTAGAGTGAATACAACTAATTAATAAAATAAAAAATATTTAGGGTTAGGTAATTAGGGTTAGGGTTAGGGTTGGGGTTAGAATTTTGGTTGTGGTTGGGGTTATAAAGATATGATAAAGGTGAGGGTTAGGGTCAAGGTTAAGGTTTTGAGAAAAAGGGTTAGGTTATGATTAGGGTTAGGGCTAGGTTTAAGATTTGGATTATAGTTTAGGGTGTAGCATTTGTCTTTAGTTTAGGGTTACCATTAGGGTTAAGGTTAGGGTGTAAGTTAAGGTTAGTGTTAGGGTTAGATTATAATTAAGATCATGGTTTAGGGTTTAGGGTTAGTGTTGTGTTTATTTTTAGGGTTACAATTAAGATCATGGTTTAGGGTTTAGGTTTAGAGTTATGCTTATGTTTAGGGTTGTGATAAAAATAATTTGGTTTATGGTTAAGATTAAGGTTTTGAGAAATAGTGTTAGGGTTAAAGTTATGGATAGGGTTACATTAATGAGAAAATGATGGTTTATTTTCCAAGTAAGGGTTAGGATTAGGTTTATTGTTAGGGCTAGGGTTAAGGTTAGGGTATGAGTCAATATTATGATTAGGGTTAGGGTTATGGTTAGATTAGGGATATGATGTTAGGTTTCAAGAAAAGGTCTAAATTTAAGATTAAGCCATAGTTGGCTATAATGAACATGAGAAAAAATGGATCTAATTTCCTTTTGTGGGAAAATAATCAACTTAAACTTAAACTTAAATTTAGAGGTTACCCTAAAATCTAACCATAACCATAAACCTAATCCCAAACCTAACCCTAATTGTAGTGTTTGAGGCTAAGCTCAAACACCATATAACCTAACACATAACCTAGCAATAGAAGAAAATTCTTCTCCCAAACAATCTCCTCTACTTCTATTCATGCCTACTGGAGTTGCAACATTCAACATTAGTGCTTCAACCATTCATTCGAAGATAAGAATTCCAATAAGAGATTTCAATGAACTAGAAGGGACAATACTAACAAATTTACAAGAAGAAATATCACATGTCAGATACATATTGATAGATGAAATGAGTTTCATTGTGGAGAGGTTTCTTGAAAACATAGATTCCAGGCTTCGACAAGCATTCCCAAAAAATGGTAACCAAAGTTTTGGAGGTGAGTTTTGGATTGAAATTGCTAACTTTGATAACTTTACATTACAATATTTTTTATTCAATTATATTATAGTTCCTTCTATACAAATTCATACGTATCAATTTAATTAAATATTTTATATTTAGTCATATCTACATGATCTTAGTTGGAGACTTAGCACAATTACCTCCAGTAAATGACATGGCTCCATATGAAAGAAAAAGGTGAGAAAAGTTACCATGGGAAGAATTCAAAATGGTCATTACATTAAGTTGTGTTTTTCGACAAGATGGACAAAATGAAGAACAACAAATATAATTCATCAAATTCTAACAAACATTAAGGATGTGAATCCCACAATCGATGATTGGATGTTGTTTTCGTAACTCTATAGCCCAACTATCAATGGTAATTTTTCTAATGACTCCTTTCTCACTCTGATGGTGGACAAACGTGACATTATTTAGGATATTCAATGCCTAGATATTTTCTAAATAGCTTTAAGGTCAAATATATAGTGGCATAAAACTCAATGTTATAGGAAATCATTCTTAGCCAAGCCCAATTGGTTCAATTCATATGGATAAAAAGGGGTTGATCATAAGGAAGTTTTGAGATTCCTAAGCATCTCTTTTACCTATTAGGTTTCTCCTTCCTCTTTAATGAAACATATCATTTCTAGAGCTGAGAAAAATTATCATATTAAATTATGTAGCCCCTTTCTTTGGCAAGGAGATTCCATGCGTGTTCAAAAATTCTTGTTGCACACATTTCCATTACTCATGTTTCTAAGAACCTTGCAAATCCTCATATTTGAAGATTGAAAAAATCTAAAGGTATATTTTATGGCCTCCCTTTAACCAAGGAAAATGGTTTCACAAATTATCCTAGGAGTTTAATTATTTACCTCATGACTATAATAGGCTTGGCTTACTTTATATTCACTACTCTAAATGGCACCATAATAGGCTTTGCTTGCTTTATTTTCACTACTCTAAATGGCACCATAATTTTAAATTTAATTAACATACTCTAAAACCTAACTAAACCAGGTTGTAGCTCATCAAATTGGACAAGTGAAAGGTCAATACCAGTGCTGAGGAAGAGTTTGGAGGAGTGAAAACAAGGTCAATACTAGCATCGACGAAGAGTTTGGAGATAAAACAAGGTCAATACCAATGCCGAGGATGAGGTTGGCGGCACTCAAGGAAAATTGATGACCAAGGGACAATGAGTATTGTAAGTTTGGCACCCCCATTCTCTTTAACCTGCAATTTTCATGCCTAGTTTCCAAATATCTTCTCGTACATTGGCCCCCCCATTCTCATAAAATGGTATAAGATAAGACAAAAAAAATAAAATAGCTTAGTCTTTCACATTTTCATCAATCTACGTATTGTTAAATTTTAACACCTAAAAGTGAGAATGAAGAATCTTTCCTAGGATGGTGGCCAATTATGCTTCTCAACACCTAGATTACAAAATCCTTTTCAATATCATTGCCATCACAATTAAACCTATTGCTTGAGATATAGTCATAGAGGTAAACAAATTGGCTTTTTTGATAGTAGATACATTCTAGACAATTCAATCCTTGTATCAGATATTGTTGAATGGGCCCAACAAACTACTCATGATGCCCTTACTATTAAGTTAAAAGTTTGACAATGCATATAATTGCATCAAATGTCCTTTCATTTATAAAAGGCTCAAAAGGATTTGTTTTCAACCCTAAATTATTATCACACATTCAAAATTAAAAAATATCAGTTAATGAAGAACCTTCATTTGAAGGTGATGTTGTCATGACCTTTGAATGAAGAACCTTCATTCAAAAATGATGCCATGTCAAGACTTTCAAATGAAGGTATTTTTTGTTTTAAATATTTCATGTCCAAAATGCTTTATAAAAGGAACCTTGGCATGAAGAACCTTAATTCAAAGGTCCTTCATTAGAAGATACTTCATATGAAGGTTCCTTTAATGCCATCCGATTATAGCTCTTACAGTTTCGAAGTAGAGTGTGGACCATCAAACAATGTCACCATGACTCTACCAAGATATCCATGAAGTTTCTTTCTTTAAAATACCCCTAAATGCAATGAACCTCTATCATACCATGATGCACACCAATCCACCGAGTTACAGTTCCAAGATAGTGGGTGGATTGGTGGATGTCATTTCTATTTAGCCCTCAAACCCTTACATAGGCAAAATAGGGTAGTCCCTGTAAATCTGGTAAAGACGTGCCACTCTAGTCATCAAAATTCTTTACCAGTTCCTTAATCTTCCTACTCAAATCATCAGGTAATTCTTGAAAACCTTGTAGTGATTTTACAAAAATTGAGTAGGCCTTAATGATTGGGGCATGTTGTCTGCATTAAATCTAGAGGCCTTATACATAACATCTAGGTCATTGGCCCTAGGGATGCACTTCTCAACTAAAGGAAAAACTAATTCATGATCCCTAGTAATGTTTCTTATTGAATCTAAGAATAAAGAATATAAAGAATAAACTGATGGTAATCTACCATCAACTCCCTAATTCAAATGCCTAAAAACTGTGTCTACAACTTCATTTTTCTTGGCAACTGCTCCCTTCTCACTTGCTTTTAGAGCTGCATGTAGCTCTCTAATCTTATTAATAATCTTGTTTTTGGTGGGATCTACAAAGTACTCAACGTACTCTTCAACTATCTCTAATGAAGGACTAGGAGCAGGAGTCTGGATGGGGGACCCAGGAGTAGAAACAACTGGAGAAGTTGGAGGTATTGATCTTGATGTAGAAGGTATGGCTAGGGTACCAGGAGCACTAGAAGACTCCCCCACATCTCTATACTTCAACCTGTCTACCTCAGTTTGCAGCTCAGCATTCCTTTGCAACATTCTACTATACTCTCCAATAATGGTGTTATACTTCTCCATCAAACTTTTCTTCTCAGCTTCTTCTCTTTCAGCTGTCTTTTGGGCCAATTTGGCCACATTTACAGTCAATTTTGTAGCTTCTTTAGTTGAATATTTAGAAGCTATTTTGATTATTAACCCTCCCCTTAGAATTGGGCTAATATCAGTAACATAGGGCATGAGCCAACCTAAACTTAGGAAGTAATAAAGTTAGGCAAAATATTTAACTCAATTTATAAAAAGGGGCCCAACCTAGACAAAACAATGAGACATAAGTCATTTTAATACCCACTCCAAAAAGGTAATGACCGAATATATCTCACTCAAGGTTTTACATGGAACATTAGGATTTTTATGAAAGCCAAGGTAAAACCCAACCTTAGGTTCCTCCCAACTAATGTAACAAGCCAAGACAAGGGAAAAACATAAATGGAATTCAAATAACAAGATTTAAAACTCCATCAAATCCACCATGATACACACCAATCCACTAAGTTATAGTTCCAAGACAGTGGGTGGATTGGTGGATGTCATTTCTATTTAGCCCTCAAACCCTTACATAGGCACAACAGGGCAGTCCCTGTATTTTATTGTTTAATCCCACAAAACAATGATTGAGAACTTTTAAACAAATGCAAATGAAAGGGAACACATATATTTATCTACACCAATGATCTCAGAGCATTTCAAGCTTGTATGGATCCATACAACACAAAAGAACTTCAAAAAAATTGTAAAAACACGGAAAATTGCTTCAAGAACTTGGTATTTGATATGAAATTTTGGTATCAACTCCTCCAACAATTGAAATGGGATGTAAATACAATATGATTGAAGTGGGATAAAAAATTCATCGTTTGAATCATAAAACCAATATGCAAAGATGAAAGAAAGTGCTAACCCCTTAAACTAAAAAATGTTTCTTTTAACTTTAACTTTGTTGGGTAGCCAATTCTTTTAAGTTATCAAATCCTACCATCATACATAATCAAAATGTTGTTGTTTCAAATGACTATGAGCACTAAATTTCACTATTTGAATATGTTTAAACCTTGTCATAGAGAATTAGAACATTGATGCGACCACTCATCCTACCTTAAAACACACCAAAAGTATCCTAGCAATTAGACATAGGAAGATTTAAGATGACTTAAATATTTTTTATTGCCAAAGCATAAACTTATGATGAATTTACTAGGCCTAGTACACACTCCCTCCCTGTTAAGCACTTAGACATATAAAAATTAAATGAAAATTTGCTGCTATTTTTAGTCATGTAGGTGTCCAATAAACCACTTGGTGGTGTTTCCCTTCCACTTTATTTACTTGAATGAAGAGAAAAAGTCCTTTGAGTATAATTAGAGAATACATTTGATGCCTTGGTTGTGTAACTAGTGGACCATAGTCACATTTAACACTTGTTACAAAGTTTGGGAGTTAAAACGTTAAGTAGATTTGATTTGTGATGGACACATTTGGATGGTAGTAACAATAACTTGTTATCTATCAAGACTTGATTACCTTATAACCTATCAAATTCTAGCGATGAAATGATAGATTAATCATAATGTCCCCTTTGGATCACATTACCATGAAAGAACTTCATCCAACATCCTTATGAGTGCAGGTACCACCAAATAGGTATTTGTCAGATTTGTCTTCCTCGAGTGAGGGAAATTCAGGAAGAGAAGAGGAAAGCGAGACATGTAGTAGGTCTAAAAGAGGGAGATCAACTAGAGTTCAAAAGATTAGAAGAAAATTCCATAAATGCATGGAATCTTTTCTTGCTAGAGAGGGGTCATGTTCTTATGATGATGAGAGAATAGGCGACATTGAGGTGCCCTTGAGGTAAAAACATCTACGGAAACAATTTGTACCCAAGGAACTTCCTCCAATAAACATTGATCTTTGTGTCAACGAGGGGATATATCGCATAGCACCATCATAATTACATGGTTTGGGCCTATTTTTCATGGACGGCATAAAGGTCTATTATGAAAAAATTACTAAGTTGATGGAGTATGTTGAACCTTGTTAAAGTTACAAAGATTGGATGTAGTTGGTTCAATATACACAAAGTAGGCATAGGTATGCACTATTAACAAATTATATACAACTAAAAGATAAGGATCAAAATAAAGGAGTGGCTAGGTACATTGATGGGAGGCCAAAAGCATTAGGGAATATTGTAGGTTTTATAAATAGTACATGACCTAGGTCAACAAATAAGCAACCCAATTGTATATTTGAGGCACGAGAGGGAAACCATGTATTCGTATGTGCGATAAAATCAATAACTGCAGGGGAAGAGTTGCTAATCGAATACAATTTGAATTGCTTAGATACAAACACAATTACTATGGGGGTGGTATGTACTATATGCCATTTTACCCAACCTCCAATTAATGACTCCAATATACCATTTTATTATTATGTTTTTTTCGTAAGTCTATTGGTTTCATTTCGATAATGTTTATTATATTTAATTTTTGTTACAGCGGGACATTGATCATATGAGGAAGGCTCTGGCTTAGAGCATAGATTGTGATCCATCTATAGGCGCTTCTACCCTATAGATTTACCTCTTTGTAATTGTACAAGTTAGATATGAGAAAAATGTTTTATTATTATGTTTTTTTCATGAGTTTATTGGGTTAATTTTGATCATGTTTTTAATATTCTTGTTGCAGTCGGCTGATCGGGGAAAGGCACTAGTAGTATAGGAGGGGGTCCATATGGAGGTGCAATCACTATTATGTGATGATGACATCACATTTTCCGCAAACCCTATGGATATGATGAGGAAGGCCCAAAAAAAATGCAATGAAGAAATCCTTAAGTTGGTATTCATGGTGCCTCAAACAGATGAGATAAGAGAAAGGGTTAAAATATTGTCTAAGAGAGCACAAAACTTGCAAATAAGCTGTCATGAGATCTTTAATTATAACATAAGTTCATTCATGGTTTTATATTTTGTACTCTTTTATGTCATGAACTAAAATATGTATTGTTTTTACAGGATTATTTGCATCCTCATTGTGTCGTTGGCCATGATCAAGGTACTGCAAGTGTTGCCCGAGAAGTAGGGGAAAGTACAAGTGTCAATCTTGATCTTCCTACACATACAACACATCATTCGACCCCATCATCTATGCCTATATTGTTGACTGAAATGTCGGAAACACATACCATGTAGGCATTCGGTAGTGCACCGTCTGGCAGCAAACACATGCCACTACATGTGTCAGTACCTATGGATACATAGGCTACTAGTACTGGTGATGTTTTAGCAGCATTTCTTAGATCTTCCCGTATTACTAGTACGAGAACATTTCTGGTCACATTTGTGGTGACTAAGGATTTCCTTCCCATAAAGATAGAGAAGGTCCCAGGTACTTTAAAATGTTTTAATTATTATTATATATAATCCAATTGAAATTTATTTATTGATCACTCTTTATAGACTAATGATCCCATGATCATTTTGTAGGAAATGATGTTTTTTATAAACATCTAAGTGATCTTACATTGGAGCTCTTCGGGCCCACCATATGTACACAGTGGAATGCCCAAAATCAAGATTTAAAAGATGAGCTCATTAACCATTTAGTTGTGTTCTTTGGTGATAAAACATTCAACCGAACCAAGGTCCTTAAGAAATCTGGTACTTATCTAAAGTATGCGAGGGACCAATATAGGTCACATTTACAGAAGAACAGAAAGTACGAGCATCCCCCTATGATTCCGGAGAGGGAGTGGAAGGACTTGGTGTCGGATGGAAAGGAGAAGGCTGAAAAGAAAAAAGGTAAGACACCACCGGGCCAAGGAAGGTATGTGAAACAATCAACAATTTAAATATATAATGATTACTCTTTATATTTACATAATCTAACATATTTCAAATTTTTCATAGGCTACCCGACACATCGAAGGCAACAAAGGAAAGACTAGGAAAACACGGGTAGCACAAACTTGGCTCTGGTGGTTATATGAAAATAGCCGCATGATTTGTAAGTATCAATAAATGAAATATTGCATCCAAATAATAAATTGCAAACAATTTTGGTTTTATCACACCATAGAAGCAAATTTCATGATCCCATGCAAAAATGCAGGGATGTGATTTCAATAGAGTGCCCACAGAAGAGGACCTGAATATTTCCTTCCATGAAGTCTATGGAGCCCTGACTGAATAGCTAAGAGTCTCGACTAGGAAAACACAATCTTCCACTACATCCAACACGCAGGTAAATAAACTCAATAAAATTTATTTCAAATTGAATACTTGTGCAATCTATTCAATATTAATTTTCACCATAATAATGTGCCTATTTGTTTTACACAAATAAGCAACGATAATACTGCACATGACATTAGAATGCAGCCTAGTGAGGGTGTAACACAACCTTCTGATGAAGGCCATGGTGTGCATCTTGGTATTGGATGTATTCATGTGCTATATAAAACATAGTATGGATTAATACAATTAAACATCTTTAATTGCATTTGGTGTATTAATCAATGTAACCTTTTGTGTTTCAACTTTAGAGCATGTAGAGCGTGATCAACATGTTGAGCATGATCAGGCTAGAGAAAATTGGGAACATGATGTGGCTCCATTAGGTAAAGAGGACCACTCTAATGTTCTTTTAAACATATTTAATTGCAATTGGTGTATTAATTAATGTAATCTTTCGTGTTTCAACCCCAGATCAGGATTTAAAGGGTGCTCAACATGTTGAACATGAGGCTATAAGACAATATCAGGAACATGATTTGGCCCAATCAGGTAAAGAGCACCACTTTGATGTTCTTTTAATTAATGAAATACGTGTAACAATAATAATAAAACATATCAATTTAACATTTCTTTGCTATTGCAACAGACCCCCCTTCCAGCTGCGTCCACGTAGTGAGTACATGACTAGGCATACATTAAGATCATGTGTAGAGCTTAGAACAACTCAAGGGGGGACAGATGATTTTGAAAATGATATTGCACTTCAGCTTTCTTTAGCTATAAAAAGGAAACAAAAATAAAAGTGATTGTAATCATATTATGACAGCCATATTTTTGATAATATGTAAAAACTAAAAAAATGAAATATGTTAATGAATGAATGTGAATATGTTAATGAATAAATGTTATATGTTAATGAATGAATGTTATATGTTATTAATGGATGAATGAATGAATGTGAATATGTTAATGAATGAATTTTATATGTTATTAATGGATGAATGAGTGATTAATGTTATATGATCGGGTATGGAGAATTGAGAGTGATGTGGGGGGAGGGGGGAGGGGCCAAATGAGCTTCCACCTTCACGTGGTTGGCACTGTTAAGTAGAGAATATTAAACTATTCTCAAAACAAAGAGAAGCTCAATAAGGTAAGTAATGCACTTTTCAATATAAGAAATGCATCGTTTGATGCATCAAACCAATATGCAAAGATGAAAGAAAGTGCTAACTTTTCACTATGAGCATTGTGTTGTGTGTGGATTTGGTTTCAAAGCTCTATTTTTTATTTTTATTTTAGTGGTCTCTAAAATTTGACTTTTGTGCATAACAGATTAGTGGAAAATTTGATAGCTTTGAAGGGTTTAGAGGCTCGATTGAGATAGATACACGAATATTTGGATCTTGTTGTTGATGGGAGGCTTCCACTTAACCATGAAATTTTGTACCATTTTCAGCTATGCTAAAATATCTCTACTTACATTCATTCAACTTAGTGTAGTATAATATCTGACAAAAATCTCCTTTTCATTATACTTATATGGATTTTCATGCCCTGATCCAAGCACATGTTTTAAAATAGGCAAGAAGGATGCTAGAGAGGGTTAAGGAATTTGGCTTTAAACCTCCCAATTGCATAGTTTACTTCATTCATACAGCATATTGCCAATGTGTTTCACAATTGTTGGAATCATATCCTATAATTATAAAACTAGTAAAATTAAAATATGTAAGTTTCAAATATGGCATTACATATCTTTCTATGAATTTTTTAAAGAAAATATCAAAATGGAGAAAAATTAAAAAAATAATCTACATAATTTCAAATATGGCATTACACATCTTTCTGCAGAAGGCATCAAAGAAACCTTCAAGATTGACAATGGCAATGAGTACAAGGCCAGTATAACTTAATGCTAATTGGGTATGATTTTATGTGTTCAAGACCAATTTCGATTCATTTTCTGCTCACACTAATTTTATTTACATTTATGTTTTGCTAATATCCATTTTCCTTTACATTCATATTCTTCTATACATATTGTGTTTACAATAATTTTTTCCTTAAGTTAATCTAGGGGAGAGGAACTAGTACCTGAGCAACTTTCAATGTCATGCTGTTAGGATTTACTGTGAAGCTAATCCAAAGTTTTTCATTACTGCTTGAGAACATATTGCAGTGCTTTCTCTAGAAATCCCACATGATCCCCATCAAGTATTTCTTTTTGTAGTCTCTAAATTTCTTAGAAGAAATCAACAACCAATTTGTCTAAATGTTTCTCCTTGTTTACACATTAATATCTCTTTTGGAAGCAATGGATCATAGTGGATTCATGGGTTCTTAAAGAGAAGGCTCTCAAACATGGAGATCATGAGTGGGACTAGGTAAAACCATTCATAATCATGCTCATATTGTTTTATTGACTGTCTAAGAGCTAAGTATCCAGGATAACATTCTGTATTTTTCTATTGAATTTCCAAAGTGAGAATAATTTTGGATTCGTAATCCTATTTTTTAGTACACTAGCTAAGTATCCAAGATGCACTGTAGGTACTTTTTCTCACCATATTGCTCATTTTCCACAAATTTACATTCTAGTGTAGTTTAATATTCACTAGTTTGATTTTTTCTTTTTTAGCAAAATTAGAATCCAGTTCGTAGGTTGTGCTTGTTGTCCATGACAGTCCTCTTGATCTCATGACTCATCATAGGTTTTATATTTTTCTCCAATTGTTGATCAACATCAAATGTGGCCATCATAATATCATCCATAGCCTCCATATTCTACAATTATTCATTGCTCATTTCTCATACATAGTAACCAAATAATGTAGGCCTAGAGCTTGGACTACATATGTATGCAAAAAATGATAAATCCCTACCTTTGTAAGCCTAATTAAACACAACAACTAACATGATGTTTGATATTTTAAACAGTCATATGATTGTCCTTTTTCTACCTTCTAAACTCTAGTTACTCAATGCATACAATAATTTATTGAAATGCAAAGTTGAATGGCCTCTTAACTCTTGACACTAATGTCATTGCATTTGTCCAAACATGGTTAATCATATTGTGATCTAAATTTTCATAATGAAGTCTTCCAATCTATCCTTTAAATCTGAGCATTGATGACAATCCAGATTATCTTTTACTACCCCTATTAAATGCTCATGGTCTTGGCACATCAAATTTCTCTCTTTGATTGACCTATCCTTATGTCCTATCATTATCCCTATGGATGCACTTTGGAGCTTCCTACTACTTTTATATATTTCCCAAAGTCACCACGATAATTATTTTGATCCAGTCATCCAGATATATCTTCTTAGGAAATTTTGATTGATGTAATAGTATTGATCTTTCACCGATATGCTTGCATTTCAACAATTAGTTTTTTTTTAAATTCCATTGTTTCGTCGAAATTGCGACAAACTGCAAAAAGCGTCTGATGAATCTGCATTGTATCTGATGAAATCTCATCGTGACGACTTTCCTATTTCATCACAAGTTCAAAGAAATTATGTTGTTAATCCAACGGTTCATCACCGACACGCCACACATCCTCCGAGTACTAATTGTCGCTAGAGCAATGAAACTAGCATCTCAGTTCCCACGAATGAATGTCATTGCTCCAACACTTTATCGATGGTATGTCGCACATGCTCTGGGTATGGTTCATTGCTCAAGCAATGAAACCAACGTCTTAGTTCCAACGAATGAATTTCGCTGCTCCGATGCCTCATCGACAGTACACTGCACATTCTCTGGGTATGGTGCATCTTTTGAGCGACGAAACTGGCATCCCGGTTACGACGAATGAATGTCACTACTTCAATGCTTCATTGATGGTACACCACACGTGCTTTGGGTACATTTCATTGCTAGAGCAACGAAACTAGTGCCCTGGTTTTGACGAATAAATGTCATTTCTTCGAAGCTTCATCAACAGTACACCACACGTTCTACGGGTACTGTTCATCGTGAGAGCGATGAAACTGGCGTCCCCATTTTGATGAATGAATGTCGTTGCTCTGACACTTCATTGATGATATTCCACTCGTGATCCAACCACTTCTCGTCGTGCGATTGATGAAAGGCACATCACGGTTTTGACGAACATGCATCATGTGTTCAATGTTTTACTGTCTATTGGGATGCATATGAAAAGTGAGCAATGACACTAATTTTTGCAATTCATCGGTTGGTCGACAATAAATCATTGAAATTCTGACGAGCGTCTGTCAGAAATTGTGGTCAAATTTAGTAGTGCTTCCCTGGGGTCCAATTATCCTTTGTGTTACCCTGTCATAGTTTCTGGCACATTCAAGCACCAAATCATAGCATTGTACTGTGGGGGGAAACTAGCTACATGTGGCAACTCGGATTCCAGAGTTCTTTTGGCAAGCAAAGGGAGGTTTTGTGCTACCATTTCAGCCTTGAACTCTTCATAGTCCAACATACTCACATTGGTATCAATGATTCCTGACTAGACAAAAGTCAATCTGCTCTTAGGAATCTTACTCCCTATGTCCATCTTTACCTTTTTTGCATTAGAGATAGCAGAACTTTCAGCACTTGGATCCGTTGCCTTCCCCTTGCCATGCCCAACAACATCTTGTCCTGATCTGGCCTACAAAAAAGTAAATACAACCAAAATGATATCCAAGACAAACAACAAGTGTCAACACCAATTATTTCAAAGTTCAGGATTTAGTATCCTCCATGAAATCTAGATTGGAGAGGAATTCCAGGGAAATCTGGACCAGGCAGAATCCAGCAAAACAAACATACAAACCCCACATAATCATTTCAATCAATCAGTATAACAAAGGAATAACTTGGAACTACTTAGCATAAGTTCATTTGATCATCTAAATACATTATCAATAAGAAAATTCCTCATGTAATCATCAGATTCTTCATTCCCACAAAACTTCAAAAGAATCTGCCAGAGATGGAAATCCCCAGAAACAACAACAATTTTAGTAATCTGAGAAAATGAAGGAAGCACAAAACATCTAGGAAAATCCCAACAGTGTAGACTTCAGCAGAATCAAGACAAATTTATCGTGGAAGCATGAATTTGGGAGAACAACCAGGCAACCGACACCGAGAAAATTTGGAGGAAGCAAAATTCCACGAGGCAAACAAAAGTCCAGATTTAATAGAAAAATATGAAGAATAAAGGAGAAATAGGAAGACTCAAGGAAATCTAGCAAAGGAAAAATTTTGCGAAAGCAATGAAAACCCAAATGCCTATGTTTTCCTTGTCCTCACCTAAATAGATCGAACGACATAGACCAAGATCCTGTAGCTCGACAATAACTTGACCTACACCTCCAATGGATCAACCATGAATTTAGCACTCACCTCTCAACAATTTGAAAGGGATTGTCTATGCCCTAGTTCAAGAACCCTAAAACCTCCACCATGAAAGAACAAAAAAGCTTAGGCACAACTTTCTTAGAAAATAGGAAAGGAAACTTGTGGCAAATGCAAACAAGCCCCAAAAACAACAACAAAAGACCAACCCAAAGCAAATATTCAAAACAAAGACTCAAACGGACTGGCAAGACATGGCACGCACAGAGAATCAAGAATGAAGCAATGAATGACATGAAAGCACATACAAAAAAGCATCAAAACCAAAAGAGGAAGAGAGAATATCTACATATCATGAGAATAGAAGGAACTGAAACTGAGGATGCCAGCAAACAACCTTCAAGCATGAGAAGAATACAAACAATGCTCAAGAAATCCGACTGCAACACTCAAAATCACTTTGAAATGCACAATCTAGCAACACACCTCAAGCTCCAGCACTCCAAACTCAAGTGACAATAAATAATAAAACTCAAATGGAAAATCACTTCCCAAAATTTAATATAACATTGCCCCAAAATTTGTGCAATCACCATTAATGCGATCGATAAGATGACCGAGACCAAAATCCAGAAATCCGATAGAACAATAAACTTCAGCAAAATCTAGACACGGCAAAAAGGAAGTTGTTACTGAGTGCTAAAGGGAAACTGGGAAAATCCGGCCAGGGTGGATTTTCTTGAATATAGTTAAAAGCCTAAAATGCACCCAAAACTTAAGGC
This sequence comes from Sequoiadendron giganteum, assembly GCA_007115665.2. NCBI lineage: Eukaryota > Viridiplantae > Streptophyta > Pinopsida > Cupressales > Cupressaceae > Sequoiadendron > Sequoiadendron giganteum. The sequence continues at coordinate 754,030,158 of CM021102.1, read as the reverse complement.
TGTCAATATAAATCATAAATTAACCACTCCGACTGGCAAGATGAACATCAAAGCACATGCCCAAGCAAGCAAAACTCCAAAATAGAAAGGCCAAGACACAAAAAGTGGAAAAATGAAGGTCCCAACTTTCAGTGGGGCATGTGTGCAAAAACAGCACAATAAATGGCAACTACACCGGGGAAATGCTCCAAAGCATTTCAAGAACAAACTAGAATTAGGAAACCAGAATCTCTGGTTTCAATCCTTACATTAGGACACCTATGAACAAGTTTTAGATTCAACAAGCAAGAAGAATTTTTCCTATACTAGGGTCCAAGTGTGTGTATTTTGCATTTATTTCCTATTCCTTAGGTGCAATGGGAACCAGAGCAAATCTGACTAGGGTACATAAAAGTTCCAACTTCAAAAGCAACCTGGATAGAGCCTTGCTACCAATCAAGTGTCCATAGCCCCAATGAGGTTATTGTTGTGATCCTCCCAAGCATATCTCTACTACCATCTAGGCGTCTATAGCCCCAACAGAGATACTAGGATACCCCTAATAAGGGGAAGGTTTATTTTGATTTTCAATATTTTTCTTTTCTCTTTTCTTTTTAAACATTTTATAAAACCTTCCTTTCACCTTTTAAGTAGCAAAACTCACACTCAGGGATAAGGAACACAGTGGCACTGAAGTAGAATATAAGATTTTTCACCGGGCCAAATTACTAAGGAACCCTATGCAACTCCAAAATCTTTATTTTAGTGTGAAGGTGTGAGACCCAATTATATTCCAAAGTTTATCCAAAACAAGTGGCTCTAATTCTAAGCACAAGGGATATCAAATAAAGGAATTCCACCACCTAACTCCGAAAAATTGATTAGAGTTTGTAAAAAAAAAAATTAGAACACTCCCAGGTAAATAGTATGTTATACAGATGCAACAGCCCCAAGAAAGCAAGAAATCAAAAACAAAAATGAAAATAGAAGGTGAAACGAACCAAAGAAAACCTACACTAACCAAAGAAATGAGGCAAAATAAAGAAGAAAGAAAACCTACTCTAGCTATGTACATGATGAGCTGCAAACAACTCAAGGTTGAAAATAATGCTTTAGATATTGCCCATTGATAGGCAATGGGATATCCTCACCAGTGAGGGTTTTCAGATGAAAAGTATTATCTCCCATAATTTTTGAAATCTAGTAAGGACCAAGCCAAAGCTTATCAAATTTACCATGCTCTCCCTTATAGTCATGGGCTTTATCCCAGTAGAGAACCAAGTCAGAGATTCTAAAGGCTTTCACCTTAGCTCTCCTATCAAACCATCTTTTCACTACACCTTGATGTTTAACAATTTTTTCTAGGGCTTCATCTCTTTTCTCTTCAAGGTGTAACAGCTCATCCAAACGGGCTTCACATTTATCTTCCTCATTCTAGTATTCATTAATAAACTGCAAGGTAGGAATCTTCAATTGGATAGGAAACACAAGCTCCAAATTGTACACCAGGTGATAAGGAGAGGTTCCTATGGATGCCTTTTATCTAGTACGATTTTCCCAAAGAGAAAATCAAAGCTGGGTGTGACAATCCTTAGGATTTTGTTCTAGAAACTTATGAATAACTGTCAATAGGTTCTTATTGGAAGACTTAGCTAGACCATTACCCTGAGGGTAGTAATTGGATGAAAAAATAATAACAATCCCATGATCAAATGCCCAATTAGAAAATTTCAGTGATGCAAATGCAGGACCATTATCACAAACTAAAGACAATGGACAACCAAAATGATTAATGATACCTGACTCAAGAAAATTGATTACCACATCTGAAGTACATTGTTTACAAGAAAGAGTCTCTATCCATCTAATAAAATAATCAGTTATAGTAAGAATATACATGTGGCCTACAGAAGATGGAGGATTAATTGGACCTATGAAGTCCATTCCCCACTAGGCGAATGGTTTTACCTCTATGACCGACTGAAGTGGAAGAGTTGCATGTTTTTCCTTACTTGTTGTAGTTTGAAATATGTGGCAAGTCCTCACATTTTGATGTGCATCCTTGAACAAAGTAGGCCAATAATAGCCTACCCTCAAGATCTGATTTGTAGTGGATGATGCACAACCATGGCCTATGCCATATCTCTCATGAAATTCAATCATCAGTCTAGTAGCTTATTCCTTCCCCAAACATCTCAGGTATACATCCTCATGATTTTTCTTATATAGGATAGCTCCTTTCATCATAAAACTTCCACTCTTCAAGCAAAAAGATCATCTCTGAACTATACTAAGGTGATCAGTGCATTGTTGATTCAGTAAATAAAAAATTATTTCATCATACCAATCTCCTGGAGATACCTCCTGAGGATAATAGTGTTGAGCTGTGAGATCAAGACCAATCTCATCCATTGTCTTTGTGAGTCCCTATCCTCTTACTAATTTCATGGGTTGAATCTCCATATCATATTCCTACAACATAGTCACCCATTTGGCTCTTCGTTCACCTAACTCATTATGCATTAACAACAAATTTACTACAGGATCAGGCACTATGGAAAAAACCTTATTCCTCAAAATATAGTGTTTGAAATTTTTCACTGCTCTGACCAAAGCATAGGCCTGATTTTCAAAATTGTGATACCTTAATTCCGCATCCTTTAAATGAGTACTCATGAAAGCTATAAAATGTTCATCGCATTGATCAGACTTTTGGGTTAGCATTCTAGCACAAGAGTGATCAGAAGTGAATGAATATATGTAAAATGGTTTAGCATAGTCTAGACTCACCAATACTAGAGCCTCAGCAATAGCTTTCTTGATTTTTGTAAATGCCTCCTTAGCTTTTGCATTCCACTCTACTTTTTTTTCTTGTTTCAATATAGCATTCAATGGTTTCACTATCTCTGCAAATCCAGTGATAAAATTTCTGACAAAGTTAATATTACCAAAGAATGAATTCATCTCTTTCTTACTTGTAGGAGGTTGTATCTTCAAGATATCCTATATTCATTTAGGATCAATTGCAATACCCTGTTTGGAGATGATGTGTCCTAACAATTTTCCCTCCGTGACTCCAAAAATGCACTTTCTTGGATTAAGTGAAATACCAAACTCTCTACACCTTTGGAATACTTTGCCTAAATCTTTTATGTGATCACCTCATTTCTATAAAAAAACTATCAGGTCATCCATATAAATAATGACACACTTACCAATTATATCTTTAAAAGCAATGTCCATAGCTCTTTAGAATGTAGCTCCAACATTGATTAAACCAAATGGCATCCTTTTGTAAGAAAAATTTCCCCATTTTGTTATGAAGGCAGTCTTGTGCCTATCCTCATATTGCACCATAACTTAGTTGTATCTAGAATACCCATCCAAGAAAGACATCATCTGGGATCCATTAATGATCTGAAGTACTTCATCCAGTGAAGGAATTGGATAGTTATCCATTTCTGATGCTCTATTCAGATTCCTAAAATCCACACACAGTCTTATTTCTCCATTCTTTTTTCTTACTGGAACCAGATTTGCAACCCAAGTTGAATGTCTTATTGGAAATATAATTCGTGCTAAAAGTAACTTCTGCACTTCCTTCTAAATAATGGGTTCTCATAGAGCATTAATCAACCTATGTCTTTGTCTAAATGGCTTGACATTTGTCTTTAAAGGAATGGTTTGTGTAATGATTGAAGTATCGTATGTTTTCAAATTTTCATAACTCCAGGATATCACATCATGATATGTGTGTAAAACATCAATAATACCTTTTTCTTTCCTCAATATTACACACCTTACCAATAAAAACATTCTTCATGTCATTTAGCATCCCCATATTATATGTTTCACACTGGCTGTTGAGGGATTCCCTTTTAACTTGTTCTTGATCTCTTATCTTATCCAAATCAAAAATTTGTTCAAGCTGCACCATACGTCTTGGAATAGTGTTGGTCTTTAGTTTAATGACTCCTCCTAAGTCTATTTCTTCTTCTTGGGGCTATATCTCATCAATGACTTGAGAAAAAAACACATCACAACTTGTAAAAAAATCCAAAATATGCTTATCATCTTCAAATACCTAGAAATTAGTAATGTTGCTAGGCATTGAAGGTACTAGAGTGAGTTCAATTGAAAACTTCTTCAATCTTGAAAGTGATAAATGTTGCAAGGTGCTAGAATCTTGTGCTAGAGAGTCAGCAACTTGATTCCTATTAGGAGGGATCAATAGGATATTGAAAGCATCAAATTCCTCAATGAGATCCCACACTCTATGCCTATAATTGGTCATTATCCTATCATGACATGAATATTGTTTCCTTGTTTGACCACCAATTCAGAGTCCCTATAAAATTTTAGTAACCTAACTTTCTTCCTCAATTCCATTAACAAGCCATGGATCAAAGCTTCATATTCAAAAAAATTATTGGTGCATTGGAATTGGATTTTGTGAGCAGAAAAATAATTCTTACCTTTAGGATTGATCAACTCAAATCCTACTCTAGCGCCCTACTTAGATTTAGATCTGTCAAATCTTAATGTCCAACAACCATTAGGCTCTAGTGGCCTTAATTTATCTTTCATTTTTTTTCAAATAGGGGGCTTCTCAAGAAGCATTGGGATCTCACCCTTATCATTATCTAACTCCCTCTGTACATTAAATCCATCAGTTGGGACTAGATTAATGCATTTATGTATATGTTCCACAACAGTTTGACACAAGTCACATTCTAACTCAGAGTGAGGAGCATCATGGACTCTGTACCAACTACGAAGTAATAGTTCTTCAAAATTCATCCTTCCTCCTAGCTGTATCTAATTTTCCATACACCTCTGGATGAATTCCTAAAAGTTATCCAACAAACTAAGTTGTTCATTTTCTTGATCATCGGTTTTATTTGCTTGTTTAGTCAGTGGTTCAGAATCACTGATCTCTGATACAAATTCTTCTAAGTGGTCATGTAACATAAATACATCTTCATCCTCTAAAGCTGATGTAGCCAATACATAATATCCCATGCCAACTTCGGACACCAACACCTCATTTGAAATATTCTGATATTCAGTGATTACATATTTCATTTGGGGTTCTCTTTCAATTTTGATATGTTTTTGAACTCCTTTCCATGGTAGCCACATGTCTGAATGGTCTATATATGTATACCCATTCAATGCCTTGGTGAAATCTTAGCCTAAAATCAATCCATAATTATTAGGAATGTCAACAACCTGAATTTTGATCACTTGTTGCACCCTAGGATCTGATGCCAACTGTGTGGGGATCATGTTCAATTCTCCCACTACACTTACCTTTGTTTTGACCAGTTGAGTGACCTTCTTTTGAGAAGCTATAGGGGTAATACCCAATGCTTTGTAAACAAAAAAGTGCATAACATTTTTAGATGCCCCTGAATCTAGAAGACAATTGTGCAAATTATTTCCAAAGATATGAACATAAATTAGGAAAGAAGGGGTTTCCATCTTTCCTTGAAACAAACTCAGCTGAGTGTTAGCTTGTGCAACTTGACCCCTATATTTATATCTTCCTTTATCTATAGGTGGTACTTGGCCTCTAGGTGCCTGTGAATTAGAAGACTTGGTAATGGCCTCATTGGAAGTTACCCCCAATGGTACTATATTTGGACTAAATGACCCTAAAACTACATTCCTAATAGCAGGAACTCTTAATAATTCAAAAGTAGAGAGACTTACCTTTACTTTCTTGAATTCTTTAGTCACATAATTGCCCAATTTCTCTACATTCATATCAGCATGGGTTTCCTTGTAGCCACTAGCCTTCCTATCTTTTGAGACTTCAATGTTATTTCCTTTTGACAAGTACTGTGTTGGTACATTAGGATAAGGTGGATTATTACTAGCTTGCAGATCTGGTGGAGTAGTAAAATTGTTAGGAGGGATAGAAGTAGTGAAAGGACCTCTAGCCTATGGACTCCTATTAGGTCTATTTCTCAAATCATATTTTTTTGTTGGTTGTTGAAACATATGAACTTCTTCAACACTAACTTCCTTCTCATCCAAAGGGCCATTATCATTTTCATTTTTCTCATTAAAAAACTAGGAGATCTCATCTTCATTTAACACCTACCCTACCTCATTCTCTCGGTCACTAGACTCTTCTTTTGGTTCGTTTTCCTCACCTTTTAGAAATGGTGTATGATTGAGTACCAGTACTAGAGAATCATAGGGATTTTAGGGCACAATTTCCTGACTACTAGAATTTTTCTCAACTTCATACTGAAAAATGGAAGAAATAGTCTGAAACTCGGTACAATCCAACTCAGAATGCTGACCAGTCTTATGGAGTCTGCACCAACTAGGAAAAGTTGTCTCTGCCAACTATACACCATTTGGAGGCTTTTCCTAAGTAGAGGGTTGATCCAATGGAGTGGAATCCCTCCATTATTAGGTCCAATATTCTATGATCTATTCTGCCTAGGTGGTTTCCCTCTGTCGAATCCTTGTCCACCTTTTTTATTTCTATCAAAATTCTGGTGAGAGACTTGTCTTCTATCGAAATTCTGACTAGAGCCTTGTCCTTTGTCATAATTTTGATTTCTGTCAAAATAATACCCTCTTTCAAAATTCATGTTCACCCTACCATAGTTAGATTGCATGTTCTTCTGAGCAGCCTAAAGTTGGCTATTCTAATTTCTTAAATAAGTTACCTCCATATTCAATTTTTTCACCTATTCAGATAACTCATCTAGTCACTCCTTATCTAGACCGTTAGGTGGTGCCGAATTCACATTACTGGGAGGGTATCCAAGTATTCCTCCAGAACCAATAGCTTGATTCAAAACTTCTAAATCCTACAAATATGTAGGAAAACTAGCTTGTTGTTGATGAAGGGGTTGATTAGCCCTTTTTTGAGGATAAGAGGTCATAGGCTGAGCTTGAATTAATGGAGGACCTAGATGAGGGACCAAAGGCAATGAGGGTATTGGATTCATTAGGGGAGCATGATTGTTCAAAGCCTGGTTGAGAGCTTGAACTTGTCTAGGGTGACGACCAAGCCCTAAGGATGGTAGAGGTCCTGATAAGTGTTGCCTCAAATCCGTGTTGACCTTCACAACCTCTGCATATGCAGTGAGAAAATTAGTTGGGGGGTTGGTCCTCTATTTAATGAAATTAGTTGTAAGGCTATCCAAGGTTTCAAGCTAAACCTCTAAGGCAGTGTCTTCATTTCCAGCATAAGGTGCCTGGATTTTGGTATAAGCTTGATGAAACCTATTATTGAATGACCCAATTGGCTCATTAATCTCCCTTTTCACCCTAGTAAATTGTAGGTATAGCTCATTTTCACTAATGGGAATCTTAAAATTTTGCAAAAACGTAGTCTCTAGTTCAATCCAATTATGGATAGAAGCAGCAGGTAAGTGATTATACCAATAAAAGGCCTCTTCCCCAAGAGAATAAGGGAAAAGTTTGCATGTCACATCCTCATGGTTTATTCCTTTGTCCCTCAGATAGGTCTAGAAAATCCTAATATGTGCTTATGTTGTCCTATTGGGGTCATGAGTATGGAACTTAGAGAAAAAATTCTCAGGGTTCTTGGGCATGACATTGTAATTATTGAAGATCAATGGAGATGGGTTGTTGGAAAGGAAAGTAATTGGTGGAGGTAGGGGTGGTAATGGCTGATTTATGACTGGTTGTGGCTCTGGAATAGGAATTCCTTCATAATCAAATGAAGATGAGGATAATGGAGATGATGGAAGTGGGTGAGCGGATGATGATTCTTCCCATCTCTTGGCCCTTCTTGACCTAGTAGGGGTCTATAATTCTTGAAATTACTCTTCCCATGGAGTAGATCTAGTTCTTCTTCTAAGCCTTTCAGGAGAAATGGCGTTTAGAAAAATCTCCAGCTTGCTTATCCAAGGCCCTCCTTCTAGCACCAATCTATTGATGGTGTTTTCTACACAACAACATCTCAGACATAATATGATATCCTATCTCTCTAATGTTAGGTCTCTACTGTCAAGTCTCTAATGTCAGGTCTTGACAATGAAAATAAAACAACTCAAAGATAATGTTAAAATGCTAGTAATCACAAAGGGACCTTGCTATAAGAAAATACTGGACTTTGAATTTATCAAATTTAAACAATGAATTGATACTTGAAATCCTCAATTGCACTTAGATAATGAAGAAAATAACAAAAGATAAAGGTTTTAGAGATAATTCTAAGACTAATTCTAACCCTAAGACTGACAATGCCAAAATATAAGATGCTCAAAATGGACCGATCTCTCATAAACTACTTTTTGTTTGACCCAGATAAATCTGCAATCTCACAGGAATAGTGCAATCTTTTGAGGTATTTAAGGATTTTCAAATCATAAACATTCATTCAAGACAAACTTGTTGCAACTGAAATGAACAAACATTCATAATTGAACTAAGCACAATTTTAAGTCCAGGCTAACTTTGCAAAGTAGCTAACAATTAGCTAACTGCAAAAAGTATGGACTAGAGATTGCTACAAACATTCCAAACACTCAACCCTAAGCATCGCCAAACTACCCAACAATAAACTCAAGCAATTTTAAAGATAGAATAACAAGAACCATGTCAGATAAAACTCAACACAAGAGAGATACCAAATCACAATATCCTTTATTATATTAGGTCATCAAAAATGGCAACAATTCCAGTCTTCTATTACAATACTTGCTTGAAGATAAACCCTAGCTTGCTCAAATATGAAATCTCTATTCTATGTCTATATGTCTATTATGTATCACTTATCTATCTATATTCTATAAATGAGTCAACCTTCCCAATTTATAGAGAATCCCCAAGATAGATCAGCCCAAATAAGAGTCTTATAATAAAAATGCCACATAAGAGGTTGACCTCAAAAGATATTTGAATATAACATGAAATGTGCAATTTGCACCAATTTCATCCAAGTCATCCCAATGCATGTGGATAATCGGAAGCACAAAATTTGATGTAGCCCTATATAAATAATTCCCATCCTTGTCCTTATCTCAATCCACTTCACCATGCACTGCCAACAACACTCTTTCCAATTCGAAAATAGGTGGCACATGAAAAACCCTAACTCTTCTTTCAAGAGACTTAATTTCATCTCTTGCCTGCCTAGCTATGCCATCCCAATCAACCCTGTTTGTTGAATACCTGTCAATAACTACAATGTAGGTTGCAACATTTTCTAGATGATGTTTAGTGACTAGACCTTCACTAACTAGAGAATAGACATCTCTCCACCATTTCCTGAGTTGTTCCAAATTGAGATGCTTTGGAGAGAACTTCTTCCTCCTTGTCATAATTTGTAAGAATGAGATGCACTTGTCATGAATTCCAGTCAAAGTGTCCTCAATCTGCCACCCTTATTTTTGAATCTTCTTCAAGGCCCTTTGCCTCATTTGCAAGATTTCGAACCATTCCCAAGGCTCAGAAACCCTTGGAAAAGGAAGAATCCCACTCTTCGCCAGTTTATCCTCAGGGTACTCCATGATTGTTCTTGTTTTATGCAATAGGAGATCAATGTCCTCTTTGTCTTGGGCCAGCACAATCTTCAGCCAATCCACTGACCTCATCACATCCCCTGTAGTTGACAAGATATCCTTGATGGCACCATCTCCTTTGGTTTGGACTCCCTACAACCAACCAACTATGGCATGTGTAGTGCCTTTCATTATTTCAAATTCGGAGATTGTTTCCTAGGGAAAGAAACCTGTAGTAGAGGAGGAAGAGCTAATAGACTGCAAGGGTTTCATCAACTCCTACAAGTACTTCTTCAAATTTTCATGTTCCATTTCAAACTCATGCCTATTTTGTACCTCTTTCTTCAATCTGGCCATAATTATAGCATTGGAGTCTTCATACTCGTCAATATCTTGCTCCATAGAAGCATGCCCTAAATCAATGGTATGCACATGATAGTCCCTTGCAGTCACATCATCTCTATCTTTATCTAGAGAAGGGGTAGCAATGTGAGCCACCCTATTGCCTGATCCATCCCTCTCAATCCTGGATACAACCCTAGCCTTCTTCTTGGTTTTACTTTTCCTAATATTAGCCATTAGGTCATCCCAATTGGGAGGAGTATCCTCCACTATTACCAATTTAATTTTTAACTCTCTATCCAGCCAACTTGGAACAGTGGATTCGGTTGGCACTTTATTTTGTTTATCCTGCTCCTGTTGGACATTAGGTGCATCTTTCTTAATACTAGGAACACTAGGGATTTCCTCAATTGGATCCTCCTTCTCCAAAGACTGCTCATCTACAACTTGTTTTGGTGAAGGGATCTTAGCTAGTATCTCCTCCTATTGACCGGATTTGTTCAATTGCTCTTCTATAGGTGAATCCGCATAGGCTACCAAGGGAGATTGGATTACCTTATCCACTTTTGCCTCTTCATTGTAGAGGTCTCCTTCCCGGAATTATTCTTCACCCAACTCCTTAGGATCTTCATCCTTCCTTGGATCTTCTAGCACATTGCCAGTATCTTGAGGAGGGGGAATTTTCTCTTGTTCAACGATAGGAGTAGTTCCAGGAACATCCTCCTTTATTGTAGTATCCTTTGGGGAAGGATTCCTCGAACTCCTTATATATACCTGTGTTCTTTCCCCTAAACTTTCTATCTCCACCACATATGTCTCAACATCTTTTTTTGATTTGGAATTTTCCTTTTCTATTTGTGACATTCTCACAAGTCTTCTTCTTTTGAGCAAAGGAGCAGCAACATCCACTTCTTCATTTTCTTCTTTATCCTTCTCAGCCTCTTTCCTTGAAACATGTCTTCTCTTTTTGGAAATAGGCTTTGTTTGTTTACCCACATCTGCTACCTCTTCATTTTTAACATCCCTAACTTTAATCTTGAAGGGAGAATCCACCTTGGCCTAACCCTTTGGCTCTTGTTCATGTTATTCCTCGGAAGCAGAATGAGACTCCAAGTCTCCCATCAAATCATAGGTGCATTGGACACTTTCACTTTCTAACTCTAATATCTTGTGCTTTAGCCATATTTTAGTATACTTAATAATAGGAGTCATAATTTTCTCCAACTTCGTCTTCTCTTCTTCCAATCAGTCAATTTGTCCAACTAGTTTGTCTTTCACAGCCTCAAAGATATGCCTCTGAATCAAATTTCCATCCTCTTCCACCTGGTTAGGAATGGCCTTTATGTTATTGTGAACCCCTAAACCTGCAAATGATGAAATGGTGAGAGTATGATTTAGGAGGAAATGTCATTAGTAATTAGGATCAAGTGTGTTGGATCAAGAATGTACATTTTCCATGTCTACATTTTGCCCCTCTTTGAAGTAATGTACTTGTTGCATTGATTCAAAGAATAATCTGTTGTGATCAAAGTTCAAAATTTCTCAAATTTTCAGATGCCCCACTATTGCCCCCTCTAGAGATCGAGTGGAAATATACGATTTTCCGATCGAGATCACGATAAAATGTGAGAGGAGTGGTTCTATTGATGAGAGGATGAAAGATAATTCTTTGATGTAGACAATTCTGATGATGTATAGACAGTCATCGGCCATGGGTAGCCTCATGTATATTTTGATACAACACACTGATTTTAGATAGAAATGTTAGTAGAGATAGAAGAATAAGAAGAATAAGATGGATGGAAGGAGGATCCACACAAGTTCACATTATTATCGATGATGATGATTTGCATTGCTAGGAGTTAGGATTTTGAAAGGGCCAAATTACTTTATGTTTGATAACACACGTAGGTAATATGCATCAAGGTATAAAGGACCAGGATGGCGTGGTACCTAGTGTGATGGACTTTGACTTGAAAATCAGATAGGAGTATTCTTGTTCACACTTGACATACGAAAACCTTGCTAGGGCAGACCTAACAAAGAAAGTATTCACCAAGTTATTTTACAAGAACATCCAACAAGCACAATAGATAGAAAAGATAATGATCATTGCCCCATTCCTTTCTCTCTAAACCTATTTTGTTTAGGCATCATTGAGAGGTCCTTGGAATGAGCGCAAAATAAGATAAGCCAAAAAGACCAAATAAAGTAAACAAACAAGCTAATGTTCTTTGTACCGCTAGCCAAGACTAACTACTGTGCGGGGTACCTGATGCTTATGTCCATCATAGGAAAGCTTCATCCTAGGACATGTAGTGATCAGGGTTTTGGTGAGACTGGTTGGGTGATAAGCTATTTATACTTCGAGTTGATCAACTTGCTTGCTTATGGATCTAGACTTCTAAGACTTTGACTATTAGGCATTCACTTTGGAACCTGCTAAACTTGCTTCTGACTGACTTACTAAAGGGTGAAGGCAGCGATTGATTTTATTATGAGTGGTGACAATCATGGGTGAAAGTGAGATGAGATGGATGCACCATTTTGGATTTTCAGATATTTTGAGGTTGTTTTTGGTATTTTCACATTTTTCAATGTTTTTGGATTATGTGTCTCGGGGGTTGATCAAGGATGGCCTTGCCTACATTTAAGCCCAGAGATGGCGTAGTTCAGATTGATGATGGACTGACTTGATGATAAGATGGGAAAATGGATTGCAATTTTATTGCTTAAAAGACTGACCTAAGATGCAGACTAGATGGGAAAATGGATTGCCAATGAGACGGATGCCTAAAGGACTGACCTTATTGTAAAATAGATGGGCAAATGGATTGCCAATGCAATGGATGCCTAAGGACTAACCCTAATTGTCTTGGGGGATGATCAAAGATCAACCTTGCCTACGTTCAAGCTTAGAGATGACATAGTTCGACAAGGTGAAAGACTGACAAGACTCAATGATGAATTTTTTGAAGATTTTCTGATATTTAGACATGTTTTTGAGTTTTTTGATGATTTGGATGTTTTTGGATTTTTGCATGATTTTGACAATTTGGAGGTGGATATGTGATGGTATCAGTGCTCTGTTTTGGGATTTTGTTGAAAACCAAGCTTAATGTTGATCAATCAGATTGATGGATTGATAGTTTGACTAAGTTTGTTAAGTCAAACAAAGGTGATAATGCACTCGTAAAATCTAGGAAGTTGTGTTATCCTAGAGTAAACTTGTACACAAGATGATAGTTTGACTAAGTGTGTTAAGTCAAACAGGGTGATAATTGATTTGATCTGATTGATCAAGATTGATGAAACTTGATTTGTAACAAAATAGCTTTGATGATGTGACACTGAAGTACACATTAGATGCAACTGATATTGATTGTTTGGATTGATGTCCGATGAAAGATAAAGCCTGATAAGGAACATCTTCTTGTCAAAATATGCCATGGGCTAGTGATTTGGATTTTGGATCACAAGTTCTTCGACTAATTTGATTTCATGTTTGCCAATATTCGGATTGCCACATAAGTTGGAGGATATAGATCAAGATTTATTCTCAAAGCAAGATGAAAATATCCACCCCTAGTGTCTAGCAATGTATGGAATACCATAGGTGGAATCTTGGATAGGTGGATGGATGAATGGATATGGATCCTCTTTCGATAACATAAGGTGATTGCACAAAGGATTCTCATTTGGATAATGCTTCAAGGCTCAGATAACTTTGGGTAGGATGGGATCAATGAAAATGACCCATATCAAGATGTTTACCATAAACAAGTGTAAAGCATTTACCAAACCTTCATCAAGATCAAGATAAGGTAGATATATGGTAATGGGTTGGATAAACAGTTCATGGATGAACGAATGATATGGATGGAAAGCTCGCTTTATTATGGATGTAATAAGATGCTTTCTTTTGAACTGGCTCATGTAGATTCTTGATTCTACACATGATGCCTATTTTCTAGGTTTTCATCATGGTACCTATCCAAAGCGCCACCGTAGTGGTTTTCACTAGAGGATGATTTTTTTCTTTACTCTTTTCAATCCTTTTTCTGATTTTTTTTAATTTTTGTATTTTTTTGATTATTTTGTATTTTATGAGAGATTTTAAGTTGATGCTAAACCACCTGGTGGTGTTGATGTTGACCCTTTTGTCATAATGTGCCATCGATATCCTATTTGAAGAATTTTCTTTTCCAAGACACGTGCACTTGAAAGCAACTTTTGAGATCCTTGATCTGCTTTGCTGATACTGGAGTTAACTTTGTCTTTGTGCACACATCATGATAGAGTGCCTTATGAATCCTTATCACGAAGGGTAACTGCCAATACATGGTCAATGTGAGAATTGGATGGAGTGTGTTTAGGAATAACGGATGGATTGGTCGATAGTTTGGAACCTTTGACTCTCCAAACTTGGGAAGATGAGCAATGATGGGTGGATACGAAAGTGTATGTGGAATTAGGACGAACTTCTTGATACACTTTATATGTTGCTTGAGAAGCATTCTTTTTCTTTTGTGGACATCTTTGATGGATAATTTTCCCATTTTGATTTTTCCCCATAGTTTCTTTGACTAATGGAGTTTGATAGGGATAGTCATTCTTTGTATTCTTTGGTATCCAGGTGTATTTGATTTGTCCTTCATGCTTCTTAGCTTCTTTTTCTTTGATAACATTCTTCATGCTTTGATTCAAGTATTTCTTTTGACGTTGGTCCCAATTTGTGGATGGGGTGATGGGTGGGTGAATATTCATGACATGGTGGGTTGTAGTACTGGCATTGGTTTCATCATAAGGATTCTTCGTGCTCCCTATGTTGTTGTTTTCTCAAGACAAAGTTGCCCTTAGTTTTGTGGAAGTATTACTAATATGTTGAGATCCCTTGATTGTTGAATAACCAAGGCCTTGATGTTTAGGATTGCCAAAAATCTACATTGGTTCCAAGATACCCTGTTCATGTAGGCCTAATCCTCTACCTTGATAATTCATTTGTTGAAAAAGTTTATTTGCAACAGGATATGATTTACCTTGGAAACAAGGTGTTGCTCCTTCTCTACTCTATGGTGGATCTTCAAAGGTGACAAATCTTTCATTGATAAGATAGTTTTCCCTTACAAAGATGAGTGATCCAATTTTATAAGTGATAGGATCTTCTTTAAATGGGATGAATGCTTGATTGATATCTTTAGCTTGATCTTGTGAGATATCAAATTGTAGTGCTTCTTCAAGAAGTGTTGATGCTTCACTGTCCTTGTAAAAGTCTTACTCATGATTCATTCTTGGTATGCTTTCACATGATGTTTCTAATTCACAACTTTTGTAGGAGCCTTTTTCATGACCCATTTCTGATATGTCTCTCCATTTCTCTATATCTTGATCATGTGTACAAATGTTAAGAGTAGGAGACTCTTGTTCATTGGTAATGATTTCAAGAGTATGAGACTCTTGTTTTGAATGAAGATCATCCATGTGTCCATCCAAAGAAAGCATATCATGGGTAGATGGAGGAGTATGTCCTATATGCATATGATCATCATTTGTGATATCCTGTATAGATAGGAGAGTGCCCATTACCTCATTGTAGTATCTTGAATATAAAAATTCTTGATCTTGGATGACTTCGAAATTTCTTTCAACATGCTTTGGATCAAGTTCTTGACATGGGTCAATTTCAAAGAATGGATTTCTTATAGTGGGTTCTTGGACATCATTTTTAGGCATGGAAAGTGGCTCAATATACTTTTGATCTTTGAGGATTCCTTCACTATCCGTAATCATGAGGTCGAGGGATGTCAATATGTCATTGGAAGGGCCATTGCTAGACTTTGGTGAAAGATGTTGATCATGTTTTGGAATAAATTCTTGAGATATGTCCTCTAACTCATTAGATGATGTAGAGACATTTTCGACATGATCATTGGTCGAAGGATCTTGATCATCATTTTTAACGATTGTGATGGGAATTTTTTATGGCCTCTGCCGTGGGAGTAAGGCATGCATTTTCTACTGAGCCAACAATGCTTGTTGTTGGTCGTGTTGTTGTTGTGCCAACAATGCTTATTGTTGGGCTTGTTGTTGAGCTTCTTGTTGATGGATTGCTTGCAATAATGCCATGAATTGTGTTTGCTCGTGTTGAGCCTGGTGTTGGGCTTGAGCTTGAGCATGTGCTTGTTGGGATACTTGAGCCACTTGCACAACTTGTGCGGCTTGTTGGGCTTGGAATGCCTTTTGGTGGGCAGCTTGTTGTGTGGTTTGCAACATGATGGAGAACAAATTTTTCATGTTGTGTTTTGGCAATGGTGGCGGTGGTGGGTTGGGGATGGTGTTGATTGTTGGGATTGATTGGATGGTTTCCACCTGTTGTTGCGATATCGATGGAAAAATGGGATGATTTGGTATGATGTTTTGATTTGGCATTATAGGTTGACTTTGAACATTGTTGTGGTTGAGAATCATATTGCCTTGATTTAGACAACTTTGATTTTGCATGGTGTTACCTTGACTTGAATCAACATATGGAGTTTCCAATATACTGCTAGGATTTTGAACAACATTAGGGGGATTTGCAAGTATATCTATCCCAAAGTTCACCATGTGTAGTCTAGAAATGTTCATGTTCAACAAACTTGTATTTGGCATGTATGGATTTGATGGGATAGTGTTGTTTGGAATAAGACTCATGCATTGATTGTTTGTTTGATAGATTTGTAGGTTTGGACTTGTATTTAAATATATCATTGGGAAAGGTGTTCCAAAATTTGGATTGGGCATACTCACATTGAGGTTTGGAGGAGATGATGATTCCATGCATAAATGTGAGTTTCAATAATCAATTGGCATTGTGAGACTTGGATAGTTTGGCTGACTTGGATTACTCATGATGTATGAGTTGAGTTTGAACTCCATGTTTTTCTTGTGTTGTGATCTTGTTGCGAAAGTGAACCTTTAAGGTGTTTAGGACAAATGATGAGATGAAATATGAAAGGGGTGAATGATATGGGTGTTTAAACTTTTAAGAACTTTGGATCAATGCTAGACTTTAGGAATTGATTTGATTTGATTTTGAGGATAGTTTGACTAGGTGTTTTAAGTCAAACAAGATGGTGGTGAATTTGTAAACCCTAGGAAGTTGTGTTATCCTAGGGAAAACTTGCATAAGAGAATGAATTGGCTAAGTGTGTTAAGCCAAATCAAAGTGATCATGAACTAGTAGACCTCAGGAAGTTGTGTTATCCTAGAGGAAAATTTGTTCAAGAAGATTGATAATTTGACTAGGTGTGTTAAGTCAAACAAGGTGATTTTGATTTCCCAAAAGTCTAGCATAAGTGATGTTGCAAATTTCCAAAAGTTGTTGGTGAGATGGAAATTTGATTGATGTTTGGATGGATTAAGTGTTTGAATTGATCCTAGATGACCCTATGAGGACCTACTTACAAGACCAAGGTAATGAAGAACATGCTTTTTCCTAAAAGTATTTCAAGCCAAAAGACCAATGTTTGCATGAAAACCAAATGACTCAAAACAGATCAAGCACATGTGTGGTTCAATTGTTTGTTTATCTTAGCTTTAATGATTTATTTTTACCAAAGACACTTGCTTGCTTATGTTTCAAACTATATGTCTAATGTCCCACTTTCTTTATCATCCCACAAGATCCATTTTGTGGAAATGAAGGAAAAAAGGGCAATAGTCTCTTATGTTTAACCTTATTGAAGATAAATGACGATAGAATTCAAGCACTTAGAAACCTATAAGTATAGAATCCCTAGGGAAAGCAAGAGTTCACAAATTCATCAAGGGTATTTGTTTCTCACAAGGGGTTTGAAATTTGAAGGTCTTGTGAATGTTCATTTTCAACTATTTTTCGAGAACCAAGCAATGTGTTCTTTTCTTCCAAGCACTTTTACAATCCTAGGATGATGAGGCAATATCTTGTTAGGTTCCCACTTGGATAAATCCAGTTGCACATATCTTGTGCGAATGGCTAAATGCTTGACCACACTGGCTCCCCTCTATGACACTCACTTATTCAGGTCAGCCAAGCATTAGTACCCATGAATCTCCCATGGCATACTTTCCATTTCCACAACAAGACCGCATGTATAACGTGGGGTGGCTTCAAAGGACATGACCTTTTGCACCAACAAGATAGACAAGGTTTTGGCCTTTTTCTAAACAAGGGGTTCTAATGCGGGCATTCCGTTCATGGGGGATTATCCAACATCAGTGAGAGTCCATTTCTATCCATCTCGTTGGAATAATCCTCATGATTCTTGAACTTTCCTCAATAATCCACACTTATATACCGGTTGGAAGTCGCTTGGATTTAGCATGTTCCTGGTTGCATCGTTCCCTTGGGTGATTACTTTTTCCCACAAGGCAGACCCTCTAAGATAAACAATAACGAACAAACATTATTCATAGTTTGATCGACTTTTATTTAAAAACGAAAGGAGAATACTTGCAATAAGTTTTATTCACACTCACATGTTTTGTTCATTTTTAAGTACCCAAATTGAAATGTGGAGGCAATCTTTTTAACAACCTAATATCACCAAAATGTTTTTGATTCTCAAGATCGCAATGAAGCGCGAGAGAAGCGCATACACATTTTAGATAATATTAATTTGTAAAAAATATTGCAAAACATGGAAAACATTTGTTCATTTTAAACCTCAAAGAAATGATGACTTCTTTTTAAGAACCAAATGAAGTGTGAGTTTGCTTTGTTCAATTGTTACCTTTTAAACAAAATCTAGTGTGTTTGCCTAAAGTTTTTTTTAAGCCTTTTGTTTGCAAAATTTGAAAGCAACATTTTTATTGTTCTTTTTAAATCCCAAAAGAAATTTTAGTGTCCTAAGAGCATGAAAGTAAACAAATCCTTGGTAAGGGATTATAATTTCTCCCAAAGTGTTAAAAACACTTGTTACAATCATGTGATAATTTTATATTTTTTAATTTCCATGCTCCATGATCCTTTAAAACCTACAATACAAGCTCCAAATGTTATATGAAATCAATAAATAAGAAGATATGAGGGTTAGATAAAAGATTAAGCATATAAACCCTAAAATTTAGACCAAGTTTCATGGTGTTTTGACATTAGGTGTAATTTTGAAAATTTTAACTTTATCAAAGTTGAGAAACACTTACATCATTGGATAGCTTATGAAATCCTACCCCATTTCAAAAAAAAAAGCTTCAAAAAAGACTAAAAAATGACCAAGATACAATCATTTTAAAATTGGGTGAAAAAATAAAAAATCATATGCGGCACCCTTTGGGAGTGGCATTGTTTGCAAGTGCGGTGCTCTATAGCGCTGCGCGGTGCTCTTTGGAATAGGTATGATGCTATATAGCACCATGCGGTTCTCTAGGTGTGGTGCTCTGCAAAAACAATGAGCGCAAGTGCGGCGGAGTTTGCGGGTGCAACAGAGTTTGAAATAAGGTGGTGGTATATAGCACCACACCTGCAAATGCTATGCAATATAGAGCCGTGGACCTGTAACCTGCAAAAAAATGGAAAAATAGTGGAATTTTTCAAAAAAATGTGATTTGAACTCGAGATTTTCCCTCCTTCTAGAGCCAAAATGTGAACCTCTAAACCTGCAAATGCACAAAGACAACAAACATTGTTAGTGTTAGATCAAAATGCATGCAAATATGAAGGATTCCCCATAAAATCCATCTATTCAAGCCAAAATTAGGAAAATAAAAAAACTTAAATAACAATGAAAGCAATCCTAACTATGCTAATAGCATGATGATCTTATGGGGGAATTGGTGCCAATGAGGTGTTGCAATTGGCCCTTTCCCAATTCCTAAGTTGCAATGTTAATGAGTATGAAATGGTCAAATCTCCAAAGAGATTTGAGCATAACCTTGGTGCAAATGTAAAAATGTGATGGATACTTGGATATGATGAGCAAAATTAGTTCTCAACTGTAGAGAGTAACTTTGCATATGAATTGTGGATGAGGATGAAATTGAGTAGAGTAAGTTTACTCAAGATGTGGATGCTTGAATGAGAGGAAGAGTCTCTCATTTATAGATTCTCAAATTGGAAGAATGAGGGATTTGGATGAATGTGGGATAAAAGACCAACCAATGAGAAGTGGCCACTTGTCCACATGTGATTGGAGGAGGAATGAGCACATTTTGGTCAATGTGCATGATAAATGCCATTGGATTCAAATTTGAATTTTGAATGTGACATGTTGGAGGGAGAAAGAAATGGAGTTAATGTCACTTGGCTCAATGCACAAGGACATCTAAGAGGAGTGAATGCCTTGTTGGAAGTACCCATGCACTTGCATTTTTGAATTCAAACTTGAGGGAATATTCCCTTTTGATGCCATGTGAGGAAAATAGAGATTTAATAAATCAAAGTAATTGATTTATTGTGCAAGTTGCATTCTCTAGAGGATTTTAATGAGAGAGATTAACTTAATCAAGGTTTTGATTAATCTAATGAAGAATTAGGTGATTTGACAATTTAGACTTAAATAGATGAATTAATTTAAATCAAAATTGAGAGGAAATGGTTTATTAAATAAATGATTTTGATTTATTTAACTAAGGAGGAATATGTTAGATTAAATTAAATAATTTTTTATTTTGTTTAATTTAATAAGAGGACTTTAGGGATTTTAATCAAATAAAATGGTTTATTTAATTAAATAGAAATGTAAGGTTAATTAAATTAAATTGATTAATTTAATCAACAGAGGTGAAAGACTTAATAAATAATGATTTATTAATTTAAGAGATAGAATATGATGAAATGGTGAGAGTATTATTTAGAAGAAAATGTCGTTAGTAATCAGGATCAAGTGTGTCGGATCGAGAATGTACATTTTCCATGTCTATAGTTATATAATCTTACTAAGTCTTTTGGCAGCCTGGAGAATTTCTTCTTTCTTACATCAAATTCATCACCAATGTTAGCCCAATAATCTTCAATGTTGTCTTTGTGGCTATGCTCCCCGCTGGCCTTCTTTTGTGCCTCACCAGTAATATCAAACCTTTCCCTCTTAGAATGGAAACAGAGACCAAAGGTACTCATCTCTTCTTCAGAAGCATGAGTGGACTGGATTGAAGGACATACCTTATTTGTTCCTATCTTCAAAGGGAAATCATTCCCAAACCCTGTTTTATGTTTATCTCCATTCACAATCATATGAAAGTCACAAATCTGCCTAGTGACTTCCAATAGTATAATATGGTCAGTTGGGTACCTTGTGAGTCTATAAGGATCCCTTTGACAACCATCAATCCTAATGTAGGAGAAAGTGGTGACCTGGATGAACCATGCCCCATACCTCCTTATCAATTCCTTGGCTTTGTCTAAAATCCTTACATGCTTTGCACCCTCCAGAAACTTGGTAATATACATTGTAATAGAATCATTTGCTCTTCTATAACTACCTCCTCCTAGGTGCAATTGTGGATACACCGCATAGATTACATCTTGTCTGAATACACCTCTAGTGCTCAACCCCTTGTATGGCTAAAATCTTGCCAATGCATACACCAGGTAGGAAGTCATGGTGAAAGTATTGGTCTACAAGATAGTCTACATTTGCTCATGGATTACTGCACTTATGGCACCTTCCTAGTGGTAATCTATACTTTGCTCCATCTGAGCAATGACATTAAATATCCAGCTCTAAAAAACTCCTGCACTCTTCAGCCCTACCAACCTGCTGAGGAGAGTGATGAAATTATAGTATCCCATCTTGAATTTAAGTCTAAATAGCTATTTTGGAAACTTGGAGAGGTGGGACTTGGGATTCTCCAACCAAGAATTGATCACCTACTGGGACTTAACCACATTCTCCTCATAGTATTTCTTTGTTGTATCCATATCAAAGGCCACCACATGTGACCTGTCAGGTATATCAAAATTCCTAGCAATGGACACAGGATCAAAGTTCACCACAATCATTCCCTAGGGGCAAATTATCCTTTGTGTTCCCCTGTCATAGTTTCGGGCACATTGAAGCACCAACTCATAGCATTGTACTGTGGAGGGGAAACCAGTTACATGTACCAACCCAAATTCCAGAGTTCTTTTGGCCAGCAAAGGGAGGTTTTGTGCTGCCATTTCAGCCTTGAACTCTTCGTAGTCCCACATACCCACATTGGTATCAGTGATTCCTGACCAGACGGAAGTCAATTTTCTCTCAAGAATCTTGCTCCTTATGTCCATCTTTACCTTTTCAGCATTAGAGATAGCAGAACTTTCAGCACTCGGATCTGTTGCCTTCCCCTTGCCATCCTGAGCAACATCTTGTCCTGATTCGGCCTAAAAACAAGTAAAGACAACCAAAATGAGATCCAAGAAAAACAACAAGTGTCAAAACCAATTATTTCAAATTTTGGGATTTAGCCTCCTTAGTAGAATCCAGACTGGAGAGGAATTCTGGGGAAATTCAGACGAGGCGGAATCTAGCGAAACAAACATACAAACCCCACATAGTCATTTCAATCAATCAATATAACAAAGGAATAACTTGAAACTACTTAGAATAAGTTCATTTGATCATCTAAATATATTATCAATAAGAAAATTCTTCATGTAATCATCAAATTCTTCATTCCCACAAAACTTCAAAAGAATCCGCCAGAGACGGAAATCCCCGAAAACAGCAATAGTTTTAGTAATCCAGGAAAATGAAGTAAGCGTAGAACATCCAGGAAAATACCAATGGTGTGGATTTTAGAAAAACCAAGACAAATTTACCATGGAAGCATGAATTTGGTAGAACAACCAAGCAACAGACACTAGGAAAATCCAAAGGAAGCAGAATTCCATGAGGCAAACAAAATTCTAAATTCAATATAAAAATATGAAGAACAAAGGAGAAATAGGAAGACTCAGGGAAATCCAGCAAAGGCAGAATTTCATGAAAGCAATGAAAACCCGAACGCTTATTTTTTCCTCTTCCTCACCCAAATAGATCGAACGACACAAACCAAGAGCCTACAGCTCGATAATAACTTGACCTACACCTCCAATGGATCAACCATGAATTTAACACTCACCTCTCAACAATTTGAAAGGGATTGGCTATGCCCTACATCAGGAACCCTAAAACCTCCACCATGAAAGCACGAAAAAGCTCAGGCACAACTTTCTTTTAAAATAGGAAAGGAAATTTGTGGCAAATTCAAGCAAGCCTCAAAAATAGCAACGAAATACCACCCCAAAGCAAATATTCAAAACAAACACCCAAATGGACTGGCAAGACATAGAAACCCCAAATGCCCAGATATGGCACACACACAAAAGAAAGAACAAAGCAATGAATGACATGAAAACACATACAACAAAGCATCAAAACCAAAAGAGGAAGAGATGATATCTACATACCATGAGAATAGAAGGAATTGAAACCAAGGATACCAGCAAACAACCTTCAAGCACGAGCAGAATACAAAAAATGCTCAATAAATCCGACTGTAACACTCAAAATCACTTTGAAATGCACAATATAGCAACACACCTCAAGCTCTAGCACTCCAAACTCAAGTGACAAGTAAATAATCAAACTCAAATGTAAAATCACTTCCCAAAATTCAATATAACATTGCCCCAAAAGTTGTGCAATTGCCATTAATGCGATCGACAAGATGACCGAGACCAAAATCCAAAAATACGATAGAGCAATGGACTTCAAAAAAAATTGAACATAATGGATTTCCCCAGACACAGCAAAAAGGCAGCCGTTATCAAGTGCCAAAAGGAAAATAGGAAAATCAGGCTAGGGTGGATTTTCTCGAACATAGTGAAAAGACCGAAATGCACCCAGAACTTAAGGTTGTCAATGTAAATCATAAATGGGCCACTCTGACCGACATGATGAACATCAAATCACATGCACAAGCAAGAAAACTCCAAAATAGAAAGGCCAAGACACAAAAAGCGAAAAAAATGAGGGTCCCAACTTTCAGTGGGGCGTGTGTGCAAAAACTGCACAACAGTACTGTATTTGAATCGAATGTCCCCAAAACTGCATTTCTAAAATTAGGAACTCTTAATAATTCAAAATCAAAAAGACTTACCTTTAATTTCTTGAATTCTTTAGTCACATACTCACCCAATTTCTCCATATTCATATCAACATGGGTTTCCTTGTAGCCACCAGTCATTCTATCCTTTGAAACTTCAACATTGTTTCCCTTTGACAAGTATTGTGAAGGTACATGAGGATAAGGTGGATTATTACTAGCTTGTGAATCTGGTGGAGTAGTAAAATTGTTAGGAGGGATGGAAGTAGTGAAATGACCTCTAGCCTGTGGACTCCTGTTAGGTCTATTCCTCAAATCATATTTCTTTGCTAGTTGTTGAAACATCTGAACTTCTTCAACACCAACTTCTACCTCATCCAAGGGGCCATTATCATTCTCATTTTCCTCATTAAACAACTAGGAGATCTCATCTTCATTTAATACATACTTTGCCTCATCATCCTAGTCACTGGACTCTTCCTCTGGTTCATTTTCCTCACCTTTTGGGAATGGGGCATGGTTAAGTACCAACACTGGAGAACCATAGGGATGTGAGGGCACAATCTCTTGACTACTGGAATTGTTCTCAACTTCATACTGAAAGATGGAAGCAGTAGTCTAAAACTCATCACAATTTAACTCAGAATGTTGGCTTGTCTTATGGAGTTTGCACCATCCAGACAAAGCTGCCTCTACCAAATATACACCATTTGGAGGCTTCTCCTGAGTAGAAGGTTGATCCAATGGATTATAAATCCCTCCATTATTAGTTCTAGTATTCCATGACCTATTCTACCTAGGTGGTTGCCCTTTATCAAATCCTTGTCTGCCTTGTTGATTTTTATCAAAGTTATGGCCAGAGCCTTGTATTCTATCAAAATTATGACTAGAGCCTTGCCCTTTGTCATAATTTTGATTTCAATCAAAATAATTCCCTCTTTCAAAGTTTTGTCCTGTATCAAAGTTCTTGTTCTCTCTGTTGTAATTAGACTACGTGCTCTTTAGAGCAGCCTAAAGTTGGCTATTCTAATTTCTCAAATAAGTCACCTCCATGCAGTTTCTTCACCTATTCTGATAACTCATCTAGCTGTTCCTTGTCTAGACCATTGGGTGGTGTTGAATTTGTATTACTAGGAGGATATCGAGGTACTCCTCCAGAAATTACAGCCTGATTCAAAACTTCTAAATTGTGCAAGTATTTAGGGAAACCAGCTTGTTGTTGTGGATTGATGGGTTGATTAGCTATTTGTTGAGGATAAGAGGTCATAGGATGAGCTTGATTTATTAGAGGACCTGGATGAGGGACCAAAGGAAATGAAGGTATTGGATTCATTATAGGAGCATGATTGGTCAAAGCCTGGTTAAGAGCTTGGACTTGTCCAGGGTGAGCAACAGGTCCTAAGGATAGCAGAGGTCTTGATAAATGTTGCCTCAATTCTCTGTTGATCTTAACAACCTCAACATATGCAGTGAGAAAATTATTTGGGGGATTAGTCCCTTGCTTAAGGAAAGTGGTTGTAAGGCTATCCAACACTTCAAAGTAAACTTCCAAGGAAGTGGCTTCATTTCCAACATAAGGTTCGTAGAGTTTGGTGTAGGCTTGGTGGAACCTATTATTGAATGATCCTATAGGCTCATTAATCTCTCTTTTTACCCCAGTAAACTATAGGTATAGCTCATTAGCACTAATGGGAATTGTAAAATTCTACATAAATGCAGTTTCTAGTTCAGTCCAATTATGAATGGAAGCAATAGATAAGTGATTATACCAATAAAAGGCCTCTTTTGCTGTCCTATTGGGATCATGATTATGGAACTTAGAGAAAAAATGCTTAGGATTCTTAGGCATGACATTGTGATTATTGAAAATCAATGGAGATGGGTTATTGGAAAGGAAAGCCGTTGTTGGAGGTGGGGGTGGTAATAGCTGATTTATGACTGGTTGTAACTATGGAATAGGAATTCCTTTAGAATCAGATGAGGATGAGGATGATGGGGATGATTGAAGTGGCTAAGTGGATGATGATTCTTCCCCTCCTCTAGTCCTTCTTGACCTATTAGGGGCTAGAAATTCTTGAAATTCCTCTCCTCCTGGAGTAGATCTAGTTCTTCTGCTAAGCCTCTCAGGAGAAATGGTAATAGAAAACACTCTCGCTTACTTATCCAAGGCCCTCCTTCTAGCGCCAATATGTTGATGGTTTTTTCTACATAATAAAAACTCAAGCAAAATATGATATCTTATCTCTCTTGAAAGGTAAATCTCTATGGAAAAGAGATAACTCCAAGGTCTCTAATGTCAAGTCTTGACAATGCAAATAAAACAACTCAGAGATAATGTGAAAATGTTGGTAATCACAAAGGGACCTTACTACAAGCAAACACTGGACTTGAATTTATCAGATCTAGCAATAAGTTATTACTTCAACCCCTAAATTGAACCCAGATAATAAAGAAATAAAAAAAGATAAAAGGTTTCAGGGATATCTCTAAGACTAGTTCTAACCCTAAGATTGATAACGCAAAAGAGAAGATGCTCAAAATGGACCGATCTCTCATAAAATATCTTCTGTTCGACCTAGATAAATCTGCAATATTATAGGAATAGTGCAATCTTCTAAGGTGTTAAATATTTTTAAAACATGGATATTCATTCAAGACAACCCTATTTCAATTGATAATGAACAAACATTCATAATTGGACTAAGCACAATTTTAAGTCTAGGCTAACTTTTTCAAAGAAAATAACAATCATCTAACTACAAAAAGTATGGACTAGAGATCATTGCAAACATTTCAAACATGAAACCCTAAGCATTACCAAAACATCTAACAATAAACTTAATAAAATTTAAAGATAGAATAACAAGAACCATGTCAGATAAAACTCAACAGAAGAGAGATACCAAATCACAATATCCTTTCTTATATTAAATCTATAGACATGTTAAACTAACATCATGCATCTCGCTCTAACTAACATTCAATTCTGCTATTAATTACTCAAAACAATTTATTGATTAATTCCCTAAGGTTCATCATATTTAATTAAATAAATCAAATTATTTAATTAAGTCCTAAAGTTCTTCTTATTTGATTCAATAAATCAAACTGTTTTAAATCAAATGTCAAACTCCTAAAATCCTCCAAGTTAATTAATCTAAATTAATTAACCTCTAAACATAATCATCCATTCTGTAGCTTTTGACTCAACTTGAGTCAAATCTAAACTCTCAACTAACCCACCCACTTGCACCAATAAATCAATTATTTGATTTATCAATTCTTCTAATTACTTTCAAAAGGGCATCAAGATGGAATATTCTTCCAATTTGAATCTTCCCTCCAAAGGATTTGTCCCTTCCAACAAAACATTAAATGCTCTTACATGCAACCTGCACAAGTCAAAGTTGGCATTTAATGCACCTTTCATCCCCCCTAAACATTTCATTTCATCCAAAATTCAAATTTGAAATTGGCACATTGGCCAAGAATTGCACATTCCTCACCCTCTCACACCTTGAAAAGTGTCATCTTGTCATTAGCTTATGAATGATCCCACATTCATCCAAACTCACTCAATCTCTCAACCTTGAATCTATAAAAGCAAGGGTTTTCAACAAAAACAACAACACACTTCATGCAAGTTCACTCTCTTCATTTGAGAATCAATCTTGCTCTTCATCATCTATCATCTTGGCAATCTTGCTTATCGTGGATTGGGAAAGGGCTGCTTCCTACACAACTAAGTAGCACCAATCCAATATGGGATAGGTTTATTTCATGTTTTACATGTTTTTTTCATCTTTGTCATTTATTTGCATCTTGAAGCATGATATATTATCTCATATGGATATTGAATATTTGCTTTGTTTTGAAATACTAATCATGCTACTAATGGTGTATGTTGATATTTAAGCTTTTTCAGATTTTCATGTCCACAAAATGGCACTAGAAGGAGGGCATATTTATAGCATATCGGCCTTATGAGTGATTCAAAAATGTTAGTATGGTCTAATGGATTTTGATTACATTCTTTTATAATGTTTAAACTAATAAGAGGGCATTACATAGTTATCTATAAGTCACACATCTAGCTAAGACTGTGACATAAAGGTTTTTTTTTTTTTTAAGCACTAATGGGCATGGGGGATGAAAATCAATGTATTTGTAACAAATAAATTAGGACGACAGAGTCTGAGTGCATAGTGTGGTAAATGATGGGAATTGTGTTGCTCAGTTTCTTTTGGAAACACAATACTTTGGATTCAGGATATTCTTACTTTATTTGATGAATCTAACATTTCCAACACATTAAGATGTCAATGTATTATATTCTCACGTGATAAGCTATGTTTTGTCTTCCTTATCACTAGTGCAGGTAAAATACAGGCATGTCAATCAATTTACTAATTTGTAGTAAATCAGTCGGGATATTATGTGCATTAAGGACAGACAATAATTCTATGCTGGAGGATGTTGGGAATCCAAAATAGTTCCAAAACTATAAGTCCTCGAGTGAAATATTAGTTGTTTCAAAGGGAAATGCATGAGACAATACTTGTTTTACATAGAGCATTTACTCTATAGTCCAAAGTCATCATTGGTTGTGTCATACCTAGCAGAGTGGAAAGTATTACACTTCGCAGACACTGTAGTTTCTTTTTAAAATCATTCTTTGGTGTCCCTGATGCTTAGTGTATTAAGTTTTCCAATAACACATTACTACCATCCATCCCTTGAGCCATGAGCCCATGAAAGAGTAATTACCAACTGTAAAAGAGTAGGTGGACAAAGGCAAAGTTGTGCCTGGGTTCATACCTTTGCTGTCAAAACTCTCATTATTACTAAAGACTCATTAGAATAATGAAGTTCATGATAAAGTTCATATTAGTCACAGAGTCCTTCCACAGTAGTTGCATTCACTCATTCGGTGTGTCTTTGAAAGATCGGCGCCCAGTGGGACTTTATTTTTGTTGCCTAAAAGCCTGACATGGTCATCCAAATCAATCCTTGTAATTGCAACCGCTAATAGAGTTTAGCAACTCCTCATTAACTAGTGATGGCACCCCAGTTCATTGACCAAGCAACCATAATTGTTTCTGATTTGACATGCTTGTTTTATGCTTCCACTTTTGCACACATATTTATCAACGCAACATATTGAAATATTGTTTTTGAAATGACTGCCACACAAGAAGGACTCAGGAAAGCCCGAAATGATATGCTGCCAGTGAGTGTATGATTGCATTAATAGGGGTGGTGGAGAGTTGTTGTGACACTGAATGAGTGAGTGTATGATCGCATTTCATACTGATCTACATCCTTCACTGCCACACTAGCTGTCTTTGCAATATCTTGCTAGCATTTAGGTTTGAAATTAATGTGAAAAGAAAAGCATAGCGTCCTGCAAGTCCATCGATGAAGGTTTCTAAATTTCTTAGGCATAGTACATGTTTCGGTAGTGGTGTTACAACAACCACAGTAATTAAATGCGTGTGAAAATGAGCAATCTTGGAGTATGAGACAATTAGCGACTTGACAACACGATTTTGTAATATTTCATAGTTAGCCGCTTGATTAAATGTATTCATAGCCATTTGAAATCACTTGTCAAATCTTGGAGAACAAGAAGCAATCTTGTCCGCGTGCTTCATTAGATGAGTTGTTGCATAGGGTAGATTTAGTGGCTTTGAATACCACATACTTCATTGTTTTGTTAAATTTACTCTACAGTGAATTTGAAGGTCACAAATGCTAAGTCCAAAATCCATGTTAAGACTTGCATTTGTTTTGGAAATTACGCAGGAGCCTAGTCTAGACTGGAAGGGTAGAGTCAACTCGCATGATTAATAAACTTCTTGTTTGACTTGTGTAATAAGTGTACGAACAGGGGTTGCATACCATTGATTTATTTTTATTTTTTATTTTTTAAATCTATAGCAATAGTTTATCTCAGTGCAATGAAGTTAATATAAGTATGAGAGTCTTAATTAGGATGACTTCAGTGATCAAATCTTCAACACCACCTTTGTACATTTTATTCTCAAGTGTCAATGGGAAATATAGCAATATGATAGTCTAGATTAGCTGTCATAATCAATCTCCATCAAAAGGCTAGCTGTATGCCTGAATTTAAAGCTAGTTTTTTTGATGTGTGGGCTCTCCTTTCCTGTATGTTTTAGCCATTATGGGGGATTCAAATGTACCTAGTGTTGTTAGACGAGTATCATTCATTGTGTTGTGTGAAAAAGTGAAAATTTATGCTAGTCATGTAAGTAATCATTGTGGCTAAGGGGTATGGTCCACTTTCCATGCCTTCTAAATGAGGTACGCATCGTTGGTCTTACTTTTAATGTTATTAAAGTTTGGTTGCACAAAGAGGAAAAGCCTTCTTATCATCATGGCCATTTGTATTTCATTAATGTTGTTTCTACATTGATAGGGGTGCTTTTCTCATGCTTACTATTTATTGGACTTCTAACATTTAAAAAGGACTTTTGGCTCCATTGCTATCATTGGCTTGATTTATATTACTCGAGAGAAACTTCTAAAAACCATCTTATATGGTTTTAATTATGTCTCCTCATGGGATCACACATTAAAGATTTTAATATGGGTCATCGATCTATGTCATGGATGTGAAAGTGGGGGTAAGTTGAAACTTTCTTGACAATTATTATTGAGTTAGTTTCATCATAGAGAACTCATGTGCTTTGTCAATTTGGTTTTATTTAAAAGGTCTTCTTTTCTCAAAATAGTTGACATGTCTGGTGTATAATTTTATACTTTTGCAATACATACATAATTTTTGTTTGTTTGTACGAAATAAAGGTCAAGGTTGACATTGGAATCAAATGAAAATGAAGGTGAACGAAGTGGAGTTGGAGATTTTCTTGAAACCAAAACTTGAAGAGGAAAAGCATTTTTTAATGCTTATTATACCAATCTAGAGTTTCCATTTTCTACTCTTGTTTTCTATTTTAAACCAACTCACTTTTCGATTTGGGCTTAAAATCAAGCACTAATTTAATCTTTTCAAAGTTGGTTAAAAATACCCTTAGACATTTACTAGATTTCGATTTGGACTTAAAATTGAACAAGGAAAACTTCACATCTCATTTGATGCTTTTAAAACGAGCTCATCACTGCTTTGAGGTATAAAATGAACAAGTGTCTTTCATGTTTTGCAATCTTTTTCACAAATTAATATCATTAAAATGTGTATGCGCTTCTCTCACACTTCACAATGACCTTGAGAATCAAAAGCATTTTAGTGATATTAAGTTGTCAAAAATATTGCCTTCACACTTTCATTTTGGGAACTTAAAATTGAACAAAACACTTTGCGAGTGTGAGTAAACTTGTTGCGAGTGTTCTCCCTTTGTTTCTAAATGAAGGTTGATTGAACTATGGATGAATTTATTTGCTTTTGTTTAACTTAGAGGGCCTGCCTTGTGGGAAAAAGTACTCACCCAAGGGAATGACCCAACCAGAAACACGCTAAAGCCAAGCGACCTCCAACCGGTATATAAGTGTGGATTCTTGAGGAAAGTTCAAGAATCACGAGGATTATTCCGACGAGATGGACAACAATGGACTCTCGCCGATGTTGGATAATCCCCCACGAACGGAATGCCCGCATTAGAACCCCTTGTTTAGAAAAAGGCCAAAACCTTATTTATTTTGTTGGTGCAAAAGGTCATGTCCTTTGAAGCCGCCCCACGTTATACATGTGGTTTTGTTGTGGAAATGTAAAGTATGCCATGGGAGATTCATGGGTACTAATGCTTGGTTGAACCAAGAAGTGTGTGCCATGGAGGGGAGCCAATGTGGTCAAGCATTTAGCCATTCGCACAAAATATGTGCAGTTGGATTTGTCCAAGTGGGAACCCAACAGAATAATGTCTCATCATCCTAGGGTTGTAAAGTGCTTGGAAGTGGAAAACACATTGCTTGGTTCCTAAAAGCATTTGAAAACAAACATTCACAAAGCCTCCAAATTTCAAACCCCTTTTAGGAAACAAATACCTTTGACGAATTTAAGCACTCTTGCTTTCCCTAGGGATCACATCCTTAGAGGTTTCTAAGTGCTTGAATTCTATCATCATTTGTTTTCAATAAGGTTAAACATAGGAGACTTTTGCCCTATTTTCCTTGATTTCCACATAATGAATTTTGTGGGATGAAAACGAAAGTGGGACATTAGACATATATTTTGAAAGATAATTAAGCATGTGCTTTTGGTAAAAAGAATACACTAAAGAAAGATAAAAAAGACAAATTGGATTACACATGTGTTTTCTAACATGATTTCCCGCAAGATCAAAATCCCAAAACCAAAGTTCAAGAAGCTTATTCTGAAAGCTCGTGAGGAGTGTCTTGAGATCCTGAGTTGTATGAGTTTTACTATCACTATAATCCCAAACTTTTTAAAAGGTTTTCTTTCCTCCCATAGGAAATATAGTGTGTTCTTCAACACCGAGGTCTTGTAAAAAGATGTTTCATTCTAGGTCAAGTCTAGGATCAAATTCAATCATTTTCATCCATCTCTCAACCATCAAAATCAATCAAAAAAATCACCTCACCAACAACTCTTGGGAACTTTGTAAACATCTTTTATGCTAAATTGCTAGGCAAAATCAAATCACTTTGTTTGACTTAACACATCTAGTCAAATCATCATCCTTTACACGAGTCTTCTCTAGGATAATACAACTTCCTAGGGTTTACGATTTCATCTTGTTTGGCTTAACGCACTTAGCCAAATTATCAAATCATCACCTTGTTTGACTTGACGCACTTAGTCCAACTGCCATCTTGTAGGAGTCCACTCTAGGATAACACAACGTCCTAGGGTTTACAAGTGCATTTATTGCATTTTGTTTGACTTAACACATTTAGTCAAACTATCAATCCAATCACGATCAATCAAAGTCCTAAAAATTTTAGCATTTACTTCAAAGTTTCTTTAAGAGTTCCATTCATCCGTATCACTCATCTTTCATTTATCTCATCCTCGTCGTCGCTTTGATCCTTCAATTATCCTAGTTCTTCGCTTCTTTGAACCTAAGTTTTAGACCGATCTAAAGGATTAGAGGTTCATCTCTTACATTCTTGAAAATTGATCTTCATTTTATGGTTCAAACTCAATCTCAACACAAGAGGGACATGGAATATAAACTTGATCCATCCATCATGAGAAATTTGAGTCAACCAAACTATCCAAGTCTCACAATTCCAATTGATTATTGAAACTCACATTTATGCAATTCAAACATGACATCATTATCTCCTCCAAACTTCAACAATACGAATGTGAGTATGCCCAATCTAAAGTTTGGAACACCTTTCCCAATTATAGATTTAAATCCAAGTCCAAATCTACAAATCTATCAACTGAACAATCAATGCATAAGTCTTATTCCAAACAACATTATCCCACCAAATCCATACATGCCAAGTACAACTTTACCAGACATGACTATTTCTAGTCCACACTTGGTGAACTTCAGGATAGATATGCTTGCAAATCCCCCTAATGTTGTTCAAAATCCTAGCAGTATATTGACAGCTCTAGATGTTGATTCAAGTCAAGTTAACCCCATGCAAAATCAAAGTTACCTAAATCAAGGCAATATGATTCCCAACCACAAAAATTTTCAAAGTCAACCTATAATGTTGAATCAAAATATCATACCAAATCATCCCATTTTTCCATCAATATCTCAACAGCATCTGGCAACCATCCAAGCAATCCCAACAATCAACACCATTCCCAATCCACCGCCACCACCGCCAAAACACAAGACGACCAATTCATTCTCCATCATGTTGCAAGCCGCTCAAGAAGCTTCCTGCAAAAAGGCACTCCAAAACCAACAAGCCGCACAAGTTGTGCAAGCCACACATGCCGCTCACATGGTACAAGCAATCCAACAAGAACATGCTCAAGCATGAGCGCAATTCCAAGCTCAGCAAGTGCAAGTGCAAGCACAATACCAAGCTCAATTGCAAGCACAACAAGAAGTGTATCAACAAGGCTTGCAAGACTACCAATGACAACAACAAGACAACCAACAACAAGCATTGTTTGCGCAACAACAACAAGCATTGTTGGATCAGTAGCAAACACATGCATTACTTGCCCAACAAAGCTTGCAATAGATTCCCACCATAATTGTTGAAATAAAAAATCAAGATCAATCTATCAATGAACACATTGAAGACATTCCCATCTCAATCAATAATCAAATCAACACACACCAAGAGCCACTTTTCAATCACGATCAAAATCCACCAAAAATACCCAACAATGATCCAATTCAAGAAATTTCAACATCACTTGATCCTATGGTTGAAGATATTGGTAATCTCTCTTCTACAATTGTTGAAAACAATGTTCAAGATCTTGAAGAAGTTTCTACCTCATCTAGTGATCAACTCAACATTCATCAAGAGCCACTTTTTAGTGATCTATTTCACGATGTAATACAATTAGTTGATCCCATTGACATAATCCATGATTCATCGAGAAATGATCACATTAAAAGTGTCTCTACATCACCTTATGAGTTAGAGGACATATCTCAAGAGCATATTCCAAAGCATGATCAAAATCTTCCATCAAGGTCTAGCAATGACCCTTCCAAAGACATATTGACATCCTTTGACCTCATGGTTATAGATATCAAAGGAATCCCAAGCTCAACATTTGATCCAAATCCACTCAAAGCTCAAAAGAATATTGAGCCACTTCCCAATGACGATGTCCAAGAACCCACTATAAGCAATCTATCCTGTGAAATTGACCCATGTCAAGAACTTGATCCAAAGCATGTTCAAAATAGTTCTAAAATCACTCAAGATCGAGAATTTGTATCTCCAACAAACTAAAATGATCTAATGGGCACTCTCCTATCTATACAAGATGCCGCAAATGATGATCATATCCATATAACACATATTCCTCCATCTACCCATGAGATGCTTTCTTTGGATGGACACGTAGATGATCTTCATTCAAAACAAGAGTCTCATACTCTTGACATCATTACCAAGGAACAAGAGTCTCTTACTCTTAACATTTATAAACATGGTCAAGATATAGACAAATGCAGAGACATATCAAAAATGGGTCATGAAGAAGGTTCCTACAGAAGTTGTGAATTAGAAACATCCTGTGAAATGAATCATGAGGAAAAATTTTATGGGGACAATGAATCACCAACACTTCTTGATGAAGCATCACAATCTGATATCTCACAAGATCAAGGTAAAGATATCAATCAGGCATTCATCCCACTTATGGAAGGTCCTATCACTTATAAACTTGGATCACTCACCTTTTTAAGGGCAAGCTATCTTATCAATGAAGAAGTTGTCACTTTTGAAGATCCACCACAAAGTAGAGAAGGATTAGCACCTTGTTTCCAAGGTAAATCATATCCTATGGCAAATAATTTTTTTCAGAAAATGAATTATCAAGGCAAAGGATTAAACCTACATGAATAGGGTATCCTAGAACCAATGTAGATTGTTGGAAATCCTAAGCATCAAGGCCTTGGTTATTCGACAATCAAGGGATCTCAACATATCAGTGATACCTCTACAAAATTGGGGGCAGCTTCATCTCAAGAAAATGTCAACATAGGGAGCATGAAGGATCCTTATGATGAAACCAATTCCAATACTACAACCAACCACGTCATGAATCTTCATCCACCCATCACCCCATCCATGAATTGGGACCAACAACAAAAGAAAGACTTGAATCGAAGCATGAAGAATGACATCAAGGAAAAGGAAGCTAAAAAGCATATCAGACAAATCAAATACATATGGATACCAAAGATTACAAAGAAAGATTATCCCTATCAAACTACATTAGTCAAAGAAACTATGGGGAAAAATCAAAAAGGGAAAGGTATCTATCAAGGATATCCACAAAGGAAAAAGAAAGCTTCTCAAGCAACATACAAAGTGTATCAAGCAGTTGGTCCTAATTCCATGCACACTTCCATATCCACTCATTATTGCTCATCTTCCCAAGTTTGGAGAGTCAAAGGTTCCAAACTATCAACCAATCCATATTTTATTCCTAAACACACTTCATCCACTCCTCCATGCATGATATCCAATTCTCACATTGACCATGTGTTGGCAACGACCCTTCATCACAAGGATTTAGAAGGCACTCTATTGCGATGTGCGCACAAAGACAAAGTTAACTCTGGTATCAACAAAGCAGATCAGGAATCTCAAAAGTTACTTTCGAGTGCACGTATCTTGGCAAAGCAACTTCTTCAAGTAGAATACCGATGGCATGTTATGATAGAAGCATCAATGTCAGCAGTACCAGGTGATTCAACATCAACTTAAAATCTATCAGAAAATACAAAAAAATCAGAAAAATGTCCTGAAAAAATGGTCACCTTGATGAAAACCTACCAAACAGGCATCTTGGTGACAACAAAAAAATCAAAAAATAAAAAAATCAGAAAAAGGATTGAAAATAGTAAAGAGAAAAATCATCCTCTAGCGAAAACCATTTCGGTGGCACTTTGGACAAGTACCATGATAGAAACCTGGAAAACAAGCATCATGTGTAGAATCGAGCATCTACTTGCACCATTTCAGGAGAAATCATCTTATCGCATTCATAATAAATCCATCATTTGAGCCACATTATTCATTCATCCATGAGCCATTTATGCAATCCATACTCCAAGTTATCTTAATCTTGGAAAATTTTATTGTACACTTTATACTTGTTTATGGTAAACATCTTGACATGGGTCATTTTCATTGATCCCATCATACCCGACGCTATCTGAGCCTTGAAGCACTATCTGAATGAGCATTCCTCTGTTCGAGCACCTTATCTTATCACAAGATGATCCACACCCATCCATCCATCCATCTATCCAAGAATCCACCCATGGTCGTTTAAACATTGCTAGACATTGGGGGCAGATATCTACATCTCGCTTCAAGAATAAATCTTGATCTATGTCCTCCAACTTATGAAGTGATCCGAACATTGGCAAACATGAAGTAGAATTGTTCAAGGCATTTGTGAACCAAAAAATCCAAATCACTAGCCCATGGCATATTTTGATAGCAAGATGATGTTCCTTATCATGCTTTATCTTTCATTGAACATCAATCTGAACAATTAAATCAATCGCATCTAACTTGTGCATTAGCATCACATCAAATCATCAAAACAACTTTGTTCCAAATCAAGCTTCATCAATCTGGATCAATCGAACCCAATCAATCATCACCTTGTTTGACTTAACACACTTAGTCAAACTATCATCTTGTGCATGAGTTTACTCTAGGATAGCACAACTTCCTTGGGTTTACAAGTTCATTATCATCACTCTGTTTGGCTTAACACACTTAGCCAAATTATCAAATCCATAATCACCTCATTTGGCTTAACACACCTAGCCAAATTATCCTTTTTGTATGAGTTTACTCTGGGATAACACAACTTCCTAGAATTTACAAGTGCATTATCACTTTTGTTTGACTTAACACACTTAGTCAAACTAGCAATCCATTAATCCAATTGATCAACATTAAGCTTGGTTTTCAACAAAATCCCAAAATAGACCACTGATATCGTCATCACATATCATATCCAAATTGTCAAAATCATGCAAAAATTTCAAAAACATTCAAAAACATTCAGAAAACTATCAAAAATCAAAAACATGTCAAAAATCCAAAAAAAATCAAAAATAGAGTCACCTTGTCAAACTACATCATCTTTGAGCTTGAATGTAGGCAAGGTTGATCTTTGATCATCCCCCGAGATAGTTAGGGTTAGTCCTTAGGCGTCCGTTGCAATGACATTTGTTTGCCCATCTAGTTAGGTGTCCATCATAAGGGTATTCATTTGTCCATCTAGCTTACATTTTAGGATTTTAGGTATCCGTCACAATGACATCCGTCTACCCATCTAGTTATGCATCCATCGCAGGGGCACCCATTTTTCCATCTAGTTTACATTTTAGGATTTTAGGCGTCCCTCGCAATGACATCCGTCTGCCCATCTAGTTAGGCATCCATCGTAGGGGTATTCGTTTGTCCATCTAGTTTACATTTTAGGATTTTAGGCGTCCATCGCAATGACATCCGTCTGCCCATCTAGTTACGCGTCCATCGTAGGGGCACCCGTTTGTCCATCTAGTTTACATTTTAGGATTTTAGGCATCCGTCACAATGACATCCGTCTGCCCATCTAGTTAGGCATCCGTCATAGGGGCACCCATTCGTCCATCTAATTTACATTTTAGGCGTCCGTCGCAATGACATCCATTTGCCCATCTAGTTAGGCGTTTGTCGCAAGGGCATTCGTTTGTCCATCTTTTTCACATTTTAGGATTTTAGGCATCTGTTGCAATGGCGATCTATTTTCCCATCTATCTCATTAGCATTCAAGTCAATTGGAATCCAAACTACATCATCTATGAGTTTAAACATAGGCAAGGCCACCCTTGATTGGCCCCCGAGACACAAAATCCAAAAACATTCCAAATCTCGAAAATACCAAAAATATTTGTAAAAATGTCTCAAAACTCCAAAAACAACCTCAAAATATTTGAAAAAAAACCAAAACGGTGCATCCATTCCATCTCATTTTCACCCATGATTATCATCACTCATAATAAAGTCAATCATCATTTTCACCCTTTGGTGAGTCAGTCAAAAGAAATTTTAGCAAGTTTCAAAGTGAACACCTAATCGTCAGAGTCTTGAAAGTCTAGATCAGTGAATCAACAAGTTGGTCAACTCAGAATATCAATAGTTTATCACCCAAATTAGTCCCATCAAAACCCTAATCACAACATGTCCTAGGATGAAGCTTTCCTGCAATGGACATAAGCATTAGGTACCCCACAGTAGTTTAGCCTTGGCTAGCGGTACGAAGAACATTAGCTTTTTTTTTTACTTTATCTTGGTCTTTTTGACTTATTTTATTTTGCGCTCATTCCAAGGACCTCTCGATGATGCCTAAACAAAATAGGTTTAGAGAGATAGGAATGGGCCAATGATCATTATCTTTTTATCTATTGTGCTTGTTGGATGCCTTTGTAAAATAACTTGGCGAATACTTGCTTTGTTGGGTCCATCCTAGCAAGGTTTTTGTATGTCAAGTGTGAACAAGAGCACTCCTATCTAATTGTCAAGTCAAAGTCCATCACACTAGGTGGAACACCATCTTGGTTCTTAATACCTTGATGCATCGCACCTATGTGTGTTATCAAACATAAAGAAAGGTATGCTCTTTTCCCATCCTTGGATAAGCAATACATCATCATCATTCATCATTTCTAATAAAGTTGGTTTGTTGAACTTCTGCATCTTCTTGGATTCAAGGGTTGATCCCTCTCATTCTTCTATCCTCTTTCATGCTAGCAATGCATCCATCCTACATCTACACTCTTATCTTGCATAATCATGCCATATCCATCCCATGCATAATCACGTCATCTCATTTTCATAATCATTTAAGTTGTTTAGGATAGTATAAATTTGTTATTCTAAGAATCTTGTCTAACCATCCATACATTCATTTTGAACCTCTTTGTCATGAGATCCACCTCAATCTTTTCACTCGATCTCTCAAGGGAGCAAGGTACTAACATACTTATTTTCACTGGGGCATCTGAAAAAATTAGAATTTTTTTAATTTCGATGTCGGTAGCATCATTCTTTGAACCAATGCAACAAGTACATTGCTTCAAAGAGGGGCAAAATGTAGACACGTAAAACTAACATCATGCATCTCACTCTAACTAACATTCAATTGTGCTATTAATCAGTCAAAACAATTTATTGATTAATTCCCTAAGGTTCATCATATTTAATTAAATAAATCAAATTATTTAATTAAGTCCTAAAGTTCTTCTTATTTGATTCAATAAATCAAACTGTTTTAAATCAAATGTCAAACTCCTAAAATCCTCCAAGTTAATTAATCTGAATTAATTAACCTCTAAACATAATCATCCATTCTGCAGCTTTTGACTCAACTTGAGTCAAATCTAAACTCTCAACTAACCCACCCACTTGCACCAATAAATCAATTATTTGATTTATAAATTCTTCTAATTACTTTCAAAAGGGCATCAAGATGGAATATTCTTCCAATTTGAATCTTCCCTCCAAAGGATTTGTCCCTTCCAACAAAGCATTAAATGCTCTTACATGTCACTTGCAAAAGTCAAAGTTGGAATTTAGTGCACCTTTCATCCCCCCTAAACATTTCATTTATTCCAAAATTCAAATTTGAAATTGGCTCATTGGCCAAGAATTGCACATTCCTCACCCTCTCACACCTTGACAAGTGTCATCTTGTCATTGGCTTATGAATGATCCCACATTCATCCAAACTCACTTAATCTCTCAACCTTGAATCTATAAAATAAAGGGTTTTCAACAAAAACAACAACAACACACTTCATGCAAGGTCACTCTCTTCATTTGAGAATCAATCTTGCTCTTCATCATCTATCATCTTGGTAATCTTGCTTATCATGGATTGGGAAACGGCTACTTCCCACACAACTAAGTAGCACCAATCCAATATGGGATAGGTTTATTTCATGTTTTACATGTTTTTTTCATCTTTGTCATTTATTTTCATCTTGAAGAATGATATATTATCTCATATGGATATTGAATATTTGCTTTGTTTTGAAATATTAATCATGCTACTAATGGTGTATGTTGTTATTTAAGCTTTTGCAGATTTTCATGTCCACACAATCATCCAAAATGGCAACAATTTCAGCCTTCTGTTACAATACTTTCTTGAAGGTAAACCCTAGTTCACTCAAATATTAAATATTCTAACTTACCACTATTCTATTCTAGATGCTAGTCTATATATATCTCACAAATGAGGCATCATGCCCAATTTATAGAGAATGCCCAAGATAGGTCGGCCTCAAAAGATATTTGAATACAAAATGAAATGTCCAATTGCACCAATTTCATCCAAGTTAGCATGGGGTCTTAAAAAAACTTGGTCCAATGCATGTGAATAATGAGAAGCACAAACTTTGATGTAGCCCTTTATAAATACTTCCCATCCTTGTATTTGGCATGCTCCACCTCACCATGTACTACCAACAATACTCTGTCCAATTCGGCAATAGGTGGCATAGGCAAAACCCTAACTTTTCTTTCAAGAGACTTGATGTCATCTCTTGCTTGCCTTATTGTACCATCCCAATCAAACCCTATTTGTTTAATACCTATCAATAACTACAATCGAGGTTGTAGCATCATCTAGCTAATGTTTAGTGACTGGACCTTCACTGATTGGAGAGTAGACATCTCTCCACCATTTCCTGAGTTGTTCCAAACTTAGGAGCGAATTTTTTTCTCCCTGTCATGATTTCAAAGAATGAGATACACCTATTATAAATGGTAGTCAAGGTGTCCTCCATCTACTTCCCTTGTTTATGAATCTTCTTCAAGGCCCTTTGCCTCATCTTCAAAATCTCAAACCATTCCCAAGGCTCTTAAACCCTTGAGAAAGGAAGAATTCCACTCTCCACCAGATGATCCTTAGTGTATTCCATAATGGTCCTCATTTTCTTCAGCAACAGATCTATGTCCTCCTTGTCCTGGGCTAGCACAATCTTTAGCCAATCCATTGACCTCATGGCATCCCCTGTAGTCGACAAGATATCCTTGATGACACCATCTCCTTTGGTCTAAACTCCCTGTAACCAACCAACTATGGCATGTGTAGTTCCTTTCATCTTCTCAAGCTCGAAGATTGTCTCTTGAGGCAAGAAACTTGTAGCAAAAGAGGAAGAGCTAATGGAATACAAGGGTTTCATCAACTCCTACAAGCACCTCTTTAGTTTCTCATTCTCCTTCTCCAAATCATGCTTGGTTTGTACCTCCTTCCTCAATTAGACAAGGATTACAACACTGGAGCCTTCATAATCCTCTATCTTGTTCCATAGATGCATGCCCTAGATAAATGGTTTGCACATGATAGTCTTTTGCAGTCACCCCATCTCTATCCTTATCAGGAGTAGGAGTAGCAACATGGGCCACTCTATTGTCAGATTCATCTCTTTCAATCCTGGAGATGACCCTAGCCTTCTTCTTTGTTTTATCTTTCCCAATGTTAGCCATTAGGGCATACCAATTGGGAGGAGTGCCCTGCACTATTACCATATTTCTCTTCAACTCTCTATCCAGCCAACCTGGAACAATGGATTCAGTTTGCACTTTATCTTGTTTATCCTATTCCTGTTGGACACTAGGCGCACCTTTCTCAATACTTGGCACATTATGGATTTCCCTAGCTGAATCCTCCTTATCCTAAGATTGCTCCTCCACCCTATCTTGTGTTGGTGAAGGAATCCTGGCTGGTATCTCTTCCTTTTGAGGGGATTTTCCCATCTGATCCTCT
This sequence comes from Sequoiadendron giganteum, assembly GCA_007115665.2. NCBI lineage: Eukaryota > Viridiplantae > Streptophyta > Pinopsida > Cupressales > Cupressaceae > Sequoiadendron > Sequoiadendron giganteum. The sequence continues at coordinate 753,987,864 of CM021102.1, read as the reverse complement.
GTAGGTGAGTCTGCATAAGCTACCAAGGGAGACTAAATTAATTTATTGATTTCTACCTCTATATTATAGAGGTATCCTTCTTGGAATTATTCTTCACCCAAGTCCTTAGGATCTCCATCCTTCTTCTACTCTTCTACCATATTGTCAGTCTCTTGAGGAAGGGGAATGTCCTCTTGTTCAATGATAGGAGTGGTTACATGAGCACTTCCTTTTGCTATAGCATCCTTTGGGGAAGGAGTCCTTGACCTCCTCATGCATACTTGTGTCTTCTCCCCTGAAATTTCTACCTCTACCATAGGTGGCTCAACTTCCTTATCGGTCTTGGTAGTTTCCTTTTCCTTCTATAAAATTTTAACAACTCTTCTTCTCTTGGTCAAGGGAGTAGTAGCATCCACTTCATCCTTTTTCGCTTTATCTTTCTCAGCCCCTCTTCTTGAAACATGTCTTTAGCTCTTGACAATGGGCTTCCTTTGTTTTCCCGCCTCTGCTACCTCTTCATTTTGGACATCCCTGACCTTGATCTTGAAGGGGGATTCTACCTTGGACTTACCTATAGGATCCTGCTCATGTGATTCCTTAGAAGTAGAATGAGACTCCAAGTCTCCCATCAAAGCATAGGTGCACTGGACACCTTCACTTTCTAAATCCAACATTTTGTGCTTAAGCCACATTTTGGTATACTTGATAACTGGAGTCATAATCTGCTCCAACTCTATCTTCTCTTCCTCTAGCCAGTTAATCTCTCCAACCGGTTTGTCCTTCACAGCCTCAAAGATATGACCCTGAATCATATTTCCATCTTCTTCGACTTGGTCAAGAATGGCCTTTATGGTATATAACCTCACTAGGTCCACTAACATCCTATAGATTTTTTTATTTCTTACATCAAACTCATCACCAAGGTTAGCCCAATAGTCTTCAATGTTATCCTTGTGGTTGTACTCTCTACTAGCCTTCTTTTGTGCCTCACCTGTGATATCAAACCTTGCCCTCTTGGAATGGAAGGAGAGACCAAAATTAATCATCTCCTCTTTTGAAGCATGAGATAACTAGATGGAAGGGTAGATCTTATTTGTGCCTATCTTCAATGGGAAGTCATTACCAAACCCTATTTTATGCTTGTCTCCCTCCACAATCACATCAAAGTCACAAATCTACCTTGTGACTTCCAATAATATGATATGGTCCGTTGGGTACCTTGGAAGTATGTAGGGGGCCCTTTGACAACCATCAATCCTTATGTAGGAGAAAGTAGGGAATTAAATGAACCATGCCCCATACCTCTTGATCAACTCCTTGGATTTGTTTGAAATCCTAACATGTTTTGCACCCTGCATCAACCTGGTAATATACATGGTGAATGCATCATTCACCCTTCTATATCTTCCTCCTCCTAGGTGCAGTTGTGGATACACCTCATAGATTGCATCCTACCCAAATATACATCTAGTACTCAGCCTCGTGTATGGGTGAAATCTTGCCAATGCATACACCAGATAGGAGGTCATGGTGAAGGTCTTGGTCTGAAAGACATTGCACATCTTCTCATGGATCACTGAACTTATAGCACCTGCATAGTGGTATTCTATACCTTGCTCCATTCGAGCAATTAGATTAAACATCCAACTTTCTAATACCCCTACATTCTTCAGCCCTACCAGCCTATTGAGGAGAGTGATGGCATCATAGTACTACCTTTTGAATTTGAGTCTAACTAGCTATTTATGCAGCTTTGAGAAATGAGACTTGGGCTTCTCCAACCAAGAATTAATTACCTACTAGGATTTAACCACATTTCCTTCATAGTATTTCTTGGTTGCATCTATATCAAAAGCCACCACATGTGACCTATCAGACATATCAAAATTTTGGGCAATAGATAGAAGATCAAAGTTTGCAACAACCCTTCCCTGGGGACCAATTATTCTTTATGTTCCTCTATCATAGTTCTTCAAAAATTCAAGCACCCAATCATAGCATTGTACTATAGAAGGGAATCTAGCCACATGTGCTAACCTAGATTTCAAAGTTCTTCTAGCTAGCAAAGGGAGGCTTTGTGCTACCATTCCAGCCTTGAACTCCTCGTAGTCCTACATACCCAAATTGGTATCAGTAATGCGTGACCAGACAAAAGTCAATTTTCTCTCAGGAATCTTACTCTTTATATCCATTTTTACCTTTTCCACCTCAGAGATAGCAGAACTTTCTGCACTTGGATCCATTGCCTTTCCCTTATCGTGCCTAGAAATAGCTTGTCCTGATCCTTCCTGTAAACAAGTAAAGAGAACCAAAATGAGATCCAAGATAAACAATAAGTGCCAAAAAATTAATTAAATCAACTATTTCAAAGTTCAGGATTTAGCCTCCTTCGCATAATCTATACTGGAGAGGAATTCCGGAGAAATCTGAACCAGGTAGAATCTAGCGAAATAGGCATACAAACCCCACATAATAATTTCAAGAAATCAACATAACCAAAGAATAATGTGATACAACTTAGCATAAGTTCATTTAATCATCTAAATTCATCATCAATAAGAAAATTCTTATATAATCATCAAATTCCTTATTCTCACAAAACTTCGGGGAAATCCACCTTAGACGAAAATCCCAAAAAATAGCAACAATTTCAACAACCCAAGAAAATGAGGGAGGCACAAAATATTCGGGAAAATCTCAAAGGCGCAGATTTCAGCGAAATCAATACAAATTCACCATGAAAGCCCAAATTTGGTAGAATGACCTAGCAACAGACATCAAGAAAATCCAGAGGAAGTGGAAATCCGCGATAAGAAAAAGTTTGGATTAAAGAAAAATATGAAGAACAGAGAGGAAACATGAGAACTCGGGGAAAATGAGCAGAGATAGAATTCTGCTAAGACACTAAAAACACTAACATATCCATGTTTCTCTCATCTTCACCCAAATATATCGAATGATCATGGACCTAGAGCCTAAAGCTTGACAGTGACTTGACCTAAACCTCCAATGGATCAAACTCGAATTCAAAACCCATCTCTCAATAAATGAGGAGGGATTGGTTGTGCCCTAGGTCAAGAACCCTAAAACCTTCCGCCATGAAAGCATATAATAATTAGGCACAACGTGCTTGCAAGATGATAGAAATTTTATAGAAAATGCAAGCAAGCTACCTAAGACAACAATAAAAGATAAACTCAAAGCGAAAACCCAGGAAAAGCACCCAAACAAACTGGAAAGACACGAAATCCCCGAACACCCAAGAATGGCACATACACTCAACAAGAACGTATCAATGAAAAACATGAAGGCACCCACAAAAAATAAATTCAAACCAAAAAAGAGAGAGAATATCTACATACCATGAGAATAAAAGGAAATGAGAAACCAAGGATGCCGACAATAAACTTCAAGCACGAGCAAAACACGAATAGTGCTCAGGAAATTAGAATGCAACACTCGAAGACACTTCCAAACGCACAATCCAACAATATACCTCAAGCTCAAGCACTCCAAACTCAAATGACAAATTACTTCCCATAACTCAATATAACATCGCCCCAAAATTTGTGCAATTTTCCATTAATGCGATCGACAAGATGACCAAGACCAAAATTTGGGAATCCAATAGAGAAACGGACTTCAGAAAAATCTAGCAATGATGGATTTCACTGGACTCAAACAAAATTAGCTGCAACTAAGCACCAAAAGGAAACCGGGAAAGTCCGGCCAGGGCGTATTTTCTTGAAAATAGTGAAAAACCCAAAATTTACCAAGAACTTAAGGTTTTCAAGATAAATCACAAATGGATCATTCCAACAAGAAAGATGAACATCAAAGCACATGCCCAAGAAAGGAAGAATCCAAAATAGATAGACCAAGAAACTAAAAGCGAAAATGAGGGTCCCCACCTTCAATGGGGTATGTGTGCAAAAAATGCGCAACAATATGGTCCAAATCTATGAGGCCCCTCTACCCCCTTTGTACTCACTGTCCTTGTATGAGTCCTAATATATGACCTGCTACTATGTGCCTATGAATATCTAGGAACTTGTCTCTTGGGAGGAACCTTTACCTCATATAAATCCATGTAGTATCTCTCCCTATCACAAACTCGAACTAACTCTCAAGCGAATGTTGTAGCTAGTCTTGTGCATAAAGCTTTGAGCTCAACAAACTAACCCTTTGTCTCATGTCTCCTAGCCACTACATGGTCCCTCTAGGGAATTATCCTTCTCCATCTATAGAGCATCTCGCTCCATAGTCAAAACCCTAACTTTCTCCTCCAAGGCCTCTACTTGGGCTTGCAAATTTGTGTTGGTACCCTTGGGAGCCTCTGCATCCTATCCTTACATCTCCTCTACCTCGGCCTCCCAACCCTCCACTATCCTCTCTCAAAGCTCCCTCTCCTGCTCCCCCATCACTACCTCCTCCTCCTCATCATCCACTCCATATCTAGCCAGAATCCCAAGGACATCAATATCCATATCCTCCCTCCCAACCTCTACCTTTGCATTCTCCTCTGCTCATGCCTCTTTGGCAGCATGCTCCCCTCCAATCTCAGCCTCTCCACCACTGCCAAGATCCAACATGGGTATGTCCCTAGCCTCAACCTTTGCCTAACGGATAGGTGATAGTCCACCTACCTGACCACTTCCCCTTCCCTGATGACCTCATCGACCACCTCTTCCGCCACCACCTCTACCATCATACCTGCCTCCTCTATCACCCCTACCTCTACGCCAACCTCTAGGCCATGTCCCTCTTCTCTCCACTGGTACCATCTGATCTGGATCTATGTATGGTATAGGTTGATGCTCTACTCACCAGGTATCATTGGCTACTATAGTCCCAGGATCCGCTACCCCACCTCTCCATCCCCACTAAATAGGTTATAATGCCTGAATTTCCACCTCTGCTATCACCACCAGTATCATAGGCCCCCATAAGGGAACCTCTTTGGAAGACCAAGCAAAATCTTCTCACCCTCGAGGCTCATCTTGAACCTCTCCAAACTATTTCAAAACAAAATCCGGCAGGTGTCTCAATAATATGTACACTGGAAATAGTCCTCCCAATCAAGTACTATGTCTATCAGAAGAATGGCAAGTTCCTATTCTCATCAGACCATCAACAACAATCCATGTATGGTCTCCAAGTAAATTGAACTAATGTGTCAAGTGCATGCCTCTAATACCCAATATCACCAACATGGCTCTATGTAATTTTTCCCACATAAGGGGATCTAGCATCCCAATCAATAGTAACTGGGGGAAAGAACACAAAAATGTTTTCCCATGCCCAGATCATAAGAAGGGTAGTACCATAGCTCATCGACTATGCATCCCTGTAAGCTATATCATGAAGATGGAAGTATAACATGGCCAATAAACATGGCCCCCAGGCATAAACAACCTCCCTCTCTAACATGCCAACAAGCATCTCTCCCCACCCAATAGGAAATCCATGACCTCGACGGTCAGGAAGAACTATACCAACAATCAATGTACATAATATACAATATATCCTCTCATATCTATCAGCCAAAACTTTCCATCTAATCTCATAATTCTCTATACCTAGCTGCCTAATATCATCATATACATAAAACCTAGTAATCTCACTATAACCCCTATGTATATCATACAAAACCCTCTCGCCTCTGATAGGCAACCTCAAAATCCTATATACATCCTCCAATGTGATAGTTGCCTCTCCAGTAGGCAAATGAAATGAGTAGGTCTTTGAATGCCACCTCTCACATAATGCATTAAGCATACCTCTATTCGCCTGAATAGTGGGCATGGTACATACATGATGCAACCCTAATCTCCATAACATCTGTGTCTCACCACTCTATAGCTAATCTCTAAGCTCATATGTGTTTGGTCATGACTCTCGGGTATAAATCGGATCTAATACAACTTGCAAAAGGCATTAAATAATATGTGTCAGACAACAGATCATTCATCTTTCCATCAATTTTTTTTTCAAAAGTTTGATAGTCAAATGCATCACTTCAACAACAAATGCGTCATTCTAAATCACACATGTGGTGCATAATAGCACATGTGTTGTACAAACATGCATATGTGTTGCATAAACCAAATGCATCACAAAATCAATGCATCTTATTATCACACAAATGCATCACATAAATTTCAGATGTGGTGCACTTTATTGGCCTATCTATTACACAAATGTGATGCAAATAAACAAATGTGTTTCATAAACCTATATGCAACTACAGTAATCTCATATGTGATGCATAACTCAAAGGTGATGCATAACTACAAAGGTGAGGCATATTTTGTCAATTGTGTAGATAACCTAACTGATCCAAACATGAATTAGACATGTTTTAACATATGCATCGTTCCACAAGAAAATGTGTCACGTACAAATGTATATGTGTTGAACTAGAAGTGACACATCTGATAATTTAACTTTAAATGCATAAAAAGATGTGCACAACAAAATTTAAAAATTTTGATCAAGGGTACGTACCAGGGGTCCCACATTGGCAAGGCATCTGAAGGCCTGGATCTAGTATCCGTGATGCTCGACGTATGGTATGGGCGACATCTTCACTCGTAGTCTAGAGCAAAAATCTCAAATTTCTATAATTGGAGGGTGAAAATGAATTAATTTTCACCCCATTTCTATTTATACCTAGGGTTTAGGGTGGCATTTCCTCTAACTTTTTCTATTGGCCACATAAACTTCCATCTTCAATCAACCCGTACATGAACCTAATACCTCCAAATTCATTTTCGTCACCTCCATTGCATTTTTGGCTATCAATTTGACTTATCGGGACTATAAATTTTTTTGGATTTTTTCTAAAAATTCGTCAATTTTTCCAAGGGGGCATACCCTAACCTATTTCATACTAAGACATGTTTTAATCAATTTTCTTTGACACAAAAGCTGAAACGACATTGTATCAAAGAGAGGAAAACTGTAGATACAGGAAATTGGTCTAGGCCTGCAAGTACCATTTTCAACATAATTTATAAATAACCATGGTGACAATTAAATAATCAGAATTATTTAATTAATTTCTAAACACATATTTCTTCTATTAATTAATTAAATTTAATTATTTAATTAATTTATTATGACCTTTTATCAACCTTGATTAATTAAATAAATCTTATTTATTTAATTACTTCACTAATTAATTAATTCTTTTTTTGAATTAAATAATTTATTATTTAATTTACCTTTTATCATATGTCGATTATAATTAAATATTCATTTTGAATTATTTAATTATTCAATTAACTTTTTCGACAATAAATTAAATAAATCATTATTTATTTAATTAAATCCTTAAATTTCGAATGTTGAATTAAATAAACATTTAATTCATAAAAATAATTATTCCTATCACATTCTTTTATCGCCTACTTATCTAAGTATTCACTTATCACTTAACTCAAGATCTATTTGAATCAATCAGTTATCTCCTGATTCGATATCTAGTCGTCTCTATGAAGAGACTTTCTATCATAACCAGTCAATTATCTAGTTAATTCTCTTATGCATGAACATATTTATTAATTAAATACCTTTATTTAATTAATTAATTCATGTGTGCATTTGAATAGATCATTGTCCAAATTCTATCTTTATCCTTTTCATTCAAATTCATATTCTTATAATTTTTGAATACTTTCAACTAGAGATTAAATCATTTATTTAATCTTGATCTCTTATTCTTTCAATTTTTGAAAAGTCTTAACATCAAATTAAATTATTATTTAATTTAATATTTATCCTATAGACTTTTCCAACTCACATTGTAACTGACACAAATCTTTATCGCATGGCATTCATCAATCTCGATCATTGAGCTCTCTTTCCAATTTGAGTTGATCGTTCGAAAACCAATTTTCTATAAATTGACCTAGCTTTCATCATTTCAACTCCTCCCAAAATCGATATAATTTGGGAAGAAAACTTGTTAATATTTGATATTTTTCTATAATCACATACATACAATGGCTATACTTGCACACTTATTGAAAAACTGAGGGCAATTATACTATAAAAGGCAAAATGGAGAAGGACAATAGATATAATTCAAAGAAGTGGGTAGATATTCAATGAGAATGTTTCAGTTATTGCTTTTGTTTATATTGATTTGTGTTTTTTTGTTTAATGTAGGTTAGATTAATGTTTATATGCTTTAACCAATTACTTTCCAGTATTTTTCTTATGTTGCAAAAAAAGTGATGAAATAATGAACATGAAACATGAAGTATAGGTCATGGAACATGAACAATGATACCTTGAAGGATGTCCTATAAATCTGCAACTCAACATGAAATGGCCATGAAGGATGTAGAATCTTGATCTTGACAATAGGTGTAGAAAAATGCTTGATCTTGGATCTTCAATGCTACATCACAACACTAGCTCAATAAAATGATTGATGCTTAATATCCTTGAAATGATAATGAACCTTGAATTGCTGAAATAAATAATGAGGAATTCTACCCTTGAATGCCTTAGAAATGATCTTGTAAACTCTTGAATTCTCTTGCAAACTCAAAATTTCTATTATGAATGCTCTCACAAAATTCTTAGGTGAAAATGAGTGAAATAACCTTGTATTTATACTCAATTATGCAAGAATTCTCAAAATAACAATACTTCAAGCTAAAATCAGATCTAGGAGGATAAAATCCCACCAAAAATTTGAATTAAATTTAATTTTTAGCTAAACGAGACTCATTCACCCAAGGTGGAAAATGAGTCCCATTAGGCATAATGTATGGGACCAAAATTCAAAAGTTCTTAGAAAGGCGTAAAATCAGTTTCAGGACTCAAAAATCTAGGTGGGACTCATTCGCCCAAGGTGGTGAATGAGTCCTAGATCACTATATTTGTGTCACACAAGCCAAAAACACTTGAATTATGATTGGATGATGATTAATATTAGGATTATCCTTGAAATTATACATTAATTAAGGCTTGTGGATGCCATTTAAAGCCAATTAAAGCATAATAAAGCCCAATTATTAATTAAAACCCTTAGAGAAGTGTGAAAGTGGGTTACAACACTTTACAAAACCTTTACAAGGCACAGTTTCAATACATTTTATTTAGTTTACAAGGGCCCAAGACCTAAATCAAGGAAACATTTAAGCTTAATTTAACAAGAAGGAGCTAAACCAATGTGAAAATGTCACTGACAACATTTTTTGACACTACAAAGATATGTAACCAAGGCTTTGTGCTCATGGATTTTCATCGATATGTATGGGCTCCAATATCCTTGCTCATGAAGTCCTAAGACTTTGCCTTGATAGCTCATTTTCTTGAGCATTTTGTTTATAGTACGATGCTTGTTATTTTGGAAGAAATATGTGAGTACATTATGAGGTGAAAAAGGATGGGTGGTGGATATGAGTTGTTCTTTTTCTGTAAGAGAACAACCATAGGTGAAAGTAAGAGGATTGAGGAGATATGGATGTGGTGTTGGGATGTTTTTGGTAGGAGGTGATAATGGATCATGAGATGGAGTAGATGGGATGGTAGAATCTTTATTTTGATGAGGGGATTAGGTGTGATGGTAGGATATTGATTTGGATGAGGAGATGTATTGGTATGCTTTGGAACAAGCTCTTGTAATGCTTCAACTTGTGTAGGTGTTGTGATAGTGGAGTGTTGGATGGAATCCTCAGATGGGGTAGATGGAAGAATAAAGGATTCATGGTTGGAAAACTTCAATGGTTTGGATTTATATCATTTTTATTTATTATGATGATATTGATGATGCATAAAAAATAATTTTAATACAATTTGTCTAATATTTGAATGAATGATAGGGGATGTAGTGTTATTTAAATAATAAGTTATTTTAGAAGGTTAAGAATCATATTTGTATTATTTTTCTAGGTAGGTACATTAATATAGTATCAAACATGGTGATCTTTCATTCTATGTATTTAGGGCTTAACTTCACATGTTTTAGTTTTATGTAGTATAGTGATAGAGAAACCCTATATCACTTGAGTGAGATCAGGAAATAATGTTGATCTATATAGAATATAGAGACTCAATTATCTCCTATTTAATATGTTTCATATCATAATAATATAGAATAAAGAGAGATGATAATGAATGGATATTAAAAATTAAATTATTGGATATAAATAAAGTTTGATTTGTTAACTGATATGTTAGTATATTTTCTTCAAAATATGGATAGTAGTATGAATATACCTATATAGTTGATGAGTGAAGAAAGTGATTTTAAGGGTAATAATCTAGATGTTACTCAAAGCCTTACATGAAAATAATATTATTGTTTTAGTTGCAAGACCAAATGATGTAATTTTAAAAATAAGGATGTGGAGGCTCCAAAATATGGAGCCTAGAACTCACCTTTTGATGATATAAAGGCTTATCATATAGAATATAGATCTCTCCCTAAGGAAATTTAAAATGAAATTTCACTCAAAACTTATATGACCATGAAGAAGTCCTAAAATGGTTACAAAACTATACATAGTATGCAATTTTTTAAAAGAGATGTGCAACAATCTTTGGGGAAGTTGAAACTCTCTCTCTATGATGGATATACTAGATGTTTAACATGTGTGTGGGTAAAAAATATACACATACCTATCCCTCAAACTAATGACTGAAGATGAATAAATCATGCTTACTACCTTATATTTGGAGGTAAGTACACATGAATGATACTACCATGGTCTAATCACTTATGGTAATGAATGAATCACCTCATATGATGAATTTTACAAAAAAATATTAAGAATTTTGATCAAAAGGATCCAAAATTTTATTTCAAATATTTGACTTAGCTTAAAAATTATGGTTCAATGAAGAACTATGTAATAGATTTTTAAGAGCTATCAATGATGGTTCCAAACATCAAAAATAGAAGTTTGATTATTTTCTTTTCATTGAATGGTTAATTAAATTACTTAAGGGGTTTTTCAAGGATTTTGAATCACCTACCCTATAGGTAACCATCAAAAAGGATTTGACACTTGAAACTTTAATGCTGAAGAATAAGTTTCAGATCAAAATATTTGTTCTAAATATTATCTTTCATAAAATATGCAACATAACAAGATTTTTCCATCGAGAACAAAAATTGAGGTTAGGAAGAAATTGAGGAGTAATTTGTGATTCAAATAAAAGGGGCTTAGACCATAGAGTGGAGAAGAACTTGAAAAATATATGGGAGAAGAAGAAGATCAACTAAAAGAGGAAAATTTCATATCAAGAGGTGTGCTTGGCATGCTCTTCCATGTATGTGTGGTCTTTTGTAGTCAAAGGATGATTGTAATAATTAAAATTGGTACCACTCATAAATTAATTAATGACGAACTAGTGGCCAAATAAGGATTCAATATGGAGGATTTTGAAGGATTCAATGTTATGGTGGATGAAATTTCCACTATTCAATACATTAAGAAGATGTACCAATTGAATCTTAATCTAGGAGGATTCAATATGAAGTAGGACTTATATGTTGTTAGAATAGAATACATAGATATAGTCGAAGGAGTATAGTGGTAGCACTCATTAGGAGAGATCACATAAAAATTTGAAACCATGGAAATGAAGTTTTAGTTAGAGGTAAAATAAGTGGTACTACAAGAATTAAAAAAAAATCCAAGAATTTTATTGGCTATGAAAATGTAGAGGATTTTCTATCATAGTCCAAGCCACTGTAAGGAAGATAAGGTATCAAAGTAAATTTCTACACTAATCTTGAGAGGAGGTTTATGCAAAAAAAAAAAAAAATTTACAATAGTTACAAAAAATTAAATAGAAATAAACATAAATATCATTTATAGCACAACATAGTGATGTACGTGGGGAAAACCCTTTTGGGAGAAAAACCCCACACTAGAAACTACCCAATATATTATTAGAAATCAATAAGATTATAATATACTTACAAAACAAGATTACACATGAGTATCAAAAACTTGAGATCTAGAGGCAACTCATCATCTACAAGACTCTCACACACAACCTCCATCTCAAGAACCTAATATATACGGGATATAATACATGAAACTCTCAAATAGTTTTTATAAAACCATGAGCTAAAATCACCCAAAATGTGCTTCCCAAGTTATCTCCAATAAAATATGCCCTATGATGTGTCAAAAAACAAACCAACACATGTAACTCCCCTCATAACTCATTTTTGTCCAACATGTTTTCACATTTTTCAAATTTGTGAGACCCAATTTTTGGAGGTCATAACTTTTATTCTAGGAGGCCGATTGACAAACCGTTTGAACTACTGAAAAGCTCATGAAGTACACTATAAATTTATAAGTTTATTTATTGGTTATGATCACTCTCAAGCCCAAGTGGCCTCTAAGTGTCTCAAAATTGACTTTGAAACTTTTAAAAATAAAAAATTTAATGTCTTGTAATCCAAAATAGGATCTTGGGTCAAAGCTTACCTGCATATTTATTTGGAAATTTTGTAGCTTTGGTTAAAATTTTAGGTCCATCCATGCTCAAATATAAACTTACTATAAATATTAAACTTTTATAAATCTCAGGATGAGACACCTTTTTCTTAACATTCTCCCTCTTGTTAGTTGGTGTTGTAAGGTTTAAGTGCCTCTATGGTTTAAGTGCCTTTCCTTATTTTATTTAGACGTGGTTTTTGGTAGTAAGGGTTGTTGCAAGTATGAATAGTTGGTGTTGTCATTGATGTCTATTTTTGGGTGAGAGTGTGAGTAATTGATGTTATCCATTCTTTGGTTAGTTGCATTATGTTGTCATTAGTAAAGCTACTCATGTCAACCTCTAGTTTTTCCTTGTTAAGATTTTATCTATAGATATGTGGTTGAGTTACTATGTTGAAGTTGGTTTAGTTGTGTTGTGAAAGTGATAAAGATGATGATGATGTGTCTCTAGTGCTTTTTTCCAAGTACTTTTGAGAAAATTTGATAAAAATAGGAAACACCGTGTTGTAGTGGTGTATTGGGTTATAGAGGTGTGTTCTTGTGTTGCTCTGCATTTCTTCTAGGTTGAGGATTTTCTTGTATGATTAGAATATTTTTGTGAGAGGTTTTCAAAGGTATTGTATTCAATATTTTGTGTGCTAGATCATTGTATAGAAGAATTAGTGTTCACCAATGTGTGAACTATGTATTGCAAAGGTGTCTAGGAGAAATTTTTCTACTCCACATTTCTCCATAGTTATGTTTAAGCTCTTGTGAATATGAAGGAGTATTGATGGTGTTGGTATCTTGCTTCAATAAAGAGGGTTTAAGGTTTGGTGCTTTGAAAGATGGTTTTTTCATGTAACAGTGTATGGAAAAGTTGGTTGAGTGTATTGGGTGTGTACATTCTTCAATTGGAAGTTGTTGCAAAGGATTTTTCTAGATTTCAAGGTTCTTGAGGAATATTCTATATCATGTTCAAGCATGGTGAGTGGTTCAAATGTCATCCTTGGGTTTGAGGAAGCGTGTACTTAAAATTTTAATGGTGTTTGCATAGGTAACAAATGACTTGTTGTTTACACTAATTGTGATGAATAAAAATTATTTATAGAAGCATTTTGTAGTGTGGTTTTGTTTATTTGGGTACTAGATAAGGTTTTATGTGGTCCACTTTTACTTCTATTTACCATGGAAGTGTTTTAGTGTCGACCTAATCTGAATTTTCAAGGTTTATGTGTATAGCCAACCTTGGAGAAGGGTTTCAAGGTTGAAGATGGTATAAGTATGAGTTGAGTTGATGAGGGATGTGAATTATGTGAATCGTAGAGTGTAGAGTGTGAAATTGATAAGTATAGTGCAAACTTTCATATGTTAGTCTATTGGATGCAATGAGTAGAAGGTGGATACAATTCTTCAATCGGAATGTGAAGGTGTTGATTCATTGTGGTGGATTCTTTGTTGCATTGAGATGATTTTCTTTGTGTAACACTCCCCTATCTTCTTTTCTATGCTGGCAATGAGCCTTTTGGTAGTGAGTGTTTCTTCTTTGGGAAGTGAACCCTCTAACAGTGAAACCTATTGTATTCAATATTTATATTACTTATATTTTTTAATCCTCACCGTGGTTTTTCCCTTCTTGGGTTTTCCATGTAAATTTGGTGTTCTCTTGTGTATGGTGTTATTTTGTTTCAATTTTATTATTTTATTTTCATGCTAATCATCATAATATATTTAAGGGTTTAATGAATGAATGTGGGTCTAAATGTTAATGAAGGTTTTTAAGTCTTAAGGTACAATTGATTCACCTCCCTCTCTCAATTGTCTTGTGCATTCAAAAATTGGATTCAATGTAAAGTTCCTTGGAAGAAATCTTAAATGTTTAAGGTAGATCTAGGATGGCACACAAGGAGGAGATCCCTATATTTGATGGAACAAACTATGCATTCTAGAAAACAAGGATGGAAGGATTTCTAGATTATCTAGGATATGATGTCTATAAATTAGTTCAGAATGGATATAGTATGCCTACAAATGGTCTAAGAACTGAAGCTAAACTCAAGGCATATGAAAGAAATAGTAAAGAAAGGCATGCTCTCTTGAGTAGTCTTTCAAATCTTGAATGAGTGAAAGTTATGAATCTGAAAATTAGTAAAGAAATTTTGGAAAAGTTGGAAAGTATTTATGAAGAATATTATATGGTCAAAAAAGCTAAGATGAAGAACTTAAAGATCACATTTGAGAACTTGTGGATTTTAGAAGATGAAAACATTACTTGCTATATGTAGAGGGTAGATGAAGTGGCCAGCTCCATCAAAGGTCTTGGAGGAAAATTCAAAGAACCAAAAGTGGTAAAGAAAATTCTTAAAACCCTTCCTAAATCTTACAGTCATAAAGTTTTTTCTATTAAGGAATATCAAAATCTAGAGCATTATACTACAGATCAATTATATGGTTCTCTAATTGCATTTTAAATGAGAGAATTTGGTACAAGTAATGGTGCAAAAGTTGAGACTACTTTTAAAGTTGGAAAATCAGAGAAGACTGAAGAACCAAATCAAGAGGATCTTGATGATGTGGAAGCTAAATTTGAGAGAAGGATTTAAAAGGGTACTTGTAAGTACAAAGTTAATTTTCCTTTCAAATGTTTTAGTTTTGGAAAGATAGGTCACTATGCTTCAAGATATCCAAATAGGCTTGTGAATGACAAAAATAGGGAGAAAAAAGGTAAAATGATTAAGAAAAGTTATTATGTCAAAGAAGATTCAAGTATTTATAATAAATAATCTAACTATGGAGATGATTATGATGCATTCTTGTTCATGCCTTTCAAAGATGAATCTATTTTTGGTAACTCTAAAAGATTTGTAAAGTAATACCCTTTAGAGAGAAAGGATAAGACTGAAGGTACTTTGGTATCTAATTTTCATGCTAGATAGGATAAGAACTATTAGATCATTGAAAATGGTTTCTCTAACTATATGACTAGAGACAAGATTAATTTTATTAAACTTGAAAATTATGATGGAGGATTGGTTAGGTTTTGTGATGATTCAAGTGCTAAGATATGTGGAATAGGTTCAATCAGTTTTGATGGCAAGCATAATACTAATAATGTTTATTATGTCAAGGGTTTAAGGCATAACCTCTTGAGTGTTGGAAAAATGTGTAGCAAAGGATACAATCTTATGGTTTACGATGATGGATGTGAGATCAAAAAAGGGTTTGAAACTATGATTACTAATAGAAGAAGGACATATGGAAATTTTTATCAACTCAAAGGTGTTGATAGTCATTATTTTATGACTCAAATAAATGAAAGTTGGCTATGACTATGACATGTTAATTTTGATAAATTGGTAAGAATCGGTTCAGTTCAAGCATTGAGAGATATGCCAAATATTACAAATCCTATCAATTTTGTATGCAAGGGTTGTCAAATTGGAAAGAAAACAAGAAGTTTCAAAGGAAAAGAATTATCTTCTACTAGATTGTTGGAATTGGTTCATACAGATATTTGTGGTCCTACAAGAATAATAAGTCTTCAAGGTGATAGGTATTTCATGATTTTTATTGATAATTATTCTAGAATGCAATGGGTTACTTTTCTTAAAGAAAAATTTGAAGCCCTAGATAGGTTCAAATAATTTAAACTTATGATTAAGAATGAAATGGATATGAAGATCAAGTGTTTAATGTCTGAAAAAGGTGGAGAGTTCATCTCCAATGAATTTAACATGTTTTGTGAGAATCATCGCATAAAGAGGCACTTGTCTACCCCTAAAACTCCTCAACAAAATGGAGTGGTTGAAAGGAAAAAAAATACCGTTCAAGAAGTTGCAAGTACTATGATGAAAGAATCTCACCTATCAAAATTTTACTAGAGAGAAGTAATTCATACTATTGTTTACATACTTAACAAAGTTCAAGAAAAAAAAATAGCACAAACTCCATATGAGTTGTGGTATGGAAGTACACCTAGTGTCAAATGTTTCAAAGTTTTTGGAAGAAAATTTTATATTAGAAGAGATGAAGAAAACTTGGGAAAGCTTGATGCAAGTTATGATGAATGAATCTTCCTTGGATATTATACTAAAAGAAAAGCTTATTCGTGCTACAACAAGATACTAAGAAAGATTTTTTAAAGTGTAAGTGTCAAGGTTGATGAATATTTTCATAACTTAGTGGTGATAGATGGATATGAATTAGATGATCTCGATTATAGAGAAAATTCTAAGGAAAAAGAAGTTCAAATTGAAGAGAAAAAGCTTCAAAAAAGACCCTTAGAACCCCTAAGTATGTGCAAAGAAATAATTTTGAAGAACATATCATTGGAGAAAAAATAAAAGGTGTATTAACAAGAAGGAAAGTTGTTGAATAAGAGGTAAATTTGTGTTTACTTTTTGAAGTTGAACCTAAAATGGTAATTGAAGCATGCAAAGATGACCATTGGATAAAGGCAATGGAAGAATAACTACTACAGATTGAAAATAATCAGACTTGGGAACTTTTCCCAATACCTACAAACAAGAATATAATTGGAAAAAAATTGGTATTCATAAATAAATTGAATTAGAACAGAGAAGTGATAAGAAACAAGGCAAGGCTTATGTGTAATGTCTACTCAAGAGTTGAAGGAATAGATTTTGAGGAGACATTTGTTTGGAGGCAAGAATGGAAGCTATCAGGATGTTTTTAGGTTTTGGAACACATAAGGACTTAAAATTTTATCAAATGGATGTGAAGTCTGCTTTCTTGAATGGAGAATTGGAAGAAGAAGTATACATGAAACAACCAAAAGGATTTCAGTTACTAGGAAAACCAAATATGGTATGAAAATTGAAGAAGGCTTTATATGGATTGAAGAAAGATCCTAGAGCTTGGTATGCAAGGTTGGATAAGTATTTGATACAAAAAGGATTCAAAAGGTACCATAGATATTAATATTTACTTTAACGTTGAAAAAGATCAAATCATGATTATGGTGGTGTATGTTGATGACATAATTTTAGGAGGAAATGAAGTTATGTGTAAAAAATTTATATAAGAGATGAAAAATGAGTTTGAGGTGTCTATGTTTGGGGAGATGAATTTCTTCCTTGGGGTAAAAATCAAACAAACAAAAAAAATTATATTCATTTCATATTCAAAGTATATCAAAGAAATGTTGAAGAAATTTGGAATGGAAGACTCCAAACTGATATGTACTCCCATGGTTACTAGTTACAAGCTGAGAAAGAATGATGAATATCTTAAGTTTGATCAAAGAAAGTACAAATAAATGATTGGTGGACTACTATATCTAACTCCTACTAGACCAAATATCATGCATGCAATTTTTCTTGTGGCTAGATTTTAAGATCCTAGAGAGTCACCTGTTGCAATAGTGAAGAGGATATTTAGATATTTAAAGGGAACTCTAGATTATGGCTTATGGTATCCAAAGGATACTAATTTCACCTTAAGTGCTTACAAAGATGCAGATTGGCATAGTTTTGTTGATGAACAGAAAATTACATGTGGTGGTGCATTCTTTCTTGGATGTAGATTGGTATCATGGCTAAGTAAGAAATGAGATTCAGTTTCTTTATCTACTGTAGAGGTTGAGTATATTACAACAATATCTTATTGCACAAAAGTGTTATGGATGAGGAAAACATTAAAGGATATCAAAGTGGTGTATGATGAACCAATTTATATTTTCTATGATAATACAAGTGCAATAAATATTTCAAAGAATTGATTAATGCATTCAAGGAAAAAACATATTTCAATCAGGTATCACTTTCTAAGAGAGAATTTTTCAGAGAATAAATTGAAGCTTGAATATGTTCCTACAAAGGATTAGATTTTTGATATATTCACTAAGGCTCTTCCCAAGGATACTTTTAGGTATCTTTGAGAGAATTTGGGTGTTATTGGCCCTCCTTTATTGAACTAGATGTATAAGGAGATGCATCAATGATGCAAGAGCATACTTGGTTGTAAAAAAATCCTACATCAACCAAAAATAGTTCTTTTCTTTTCTTTCATTCATTAGAAGTTGCATTAGTTCATTCCGCATATTACTAAAACATTTTTTCTCAAATTATGGAGTAGGATATAGCATCTACACATCAACATATATCACACATCTAAATTGCACATTAGTTGTAGTTTCTTGTTGAAAGTTATCATTCTTAGAATTTCACCGTGTTTACTAGGCAGAGCATTTGAGGCCAACTTGGTCTAGTTTCCTTAGTGCAGACCTATTCTAGATCATGCAAGCATTTTGGGTTTGTTGTAACCTATCCTAAATATTCATAAGTCATATCATTTCATGTGGAGTTATTTCTTCATATCTTGAGGTTAGCATCCATTCATGAATATTCATCAGGTTATTAACCCTTGTGGCTGATGTGGACCTATAATGGAGCTTGAGAAGCATATTTATAAGAATTATAATTCATTGCAGATCATTAGTTTAGTTAGACATAGTTAGATATTCATTTTTTGCAATAATCCTTCGAGGTCATGTAATAAGGCCTATAGGCCAATTTTATTGTTGAAAGACCTTTTGGAAAGGCATGTGAGCCTTGGATATTAACCCTTGTGGTCAATTTTACATTTAATCCTTCCATATTAATGAATATTCATGTTTGCATATCCATTTTTTGTGTTGTTTATGTTGTGTTGACTCATTGCTACATGGTTTAGACTATTCCTTCAGGGAACCTCCTATTGTGACTACACCAAGTGGTATTAGAGAAATTTTATGATTCCTAAATGCATCCTTGGTGGTGGATAGATCACCAACTTGAGGAAAATTTCATTTTTTTTCAATCAATTACCAATTGTGAGGTAGTTGAAACCCTTGTCGCCAGATCGCTAAATTGAGGTAGTTGCACCAATAGAGGGAAGATATGTCGCTAAGGAGACTACCTACTATGGATAATTTTGTTAGAAGAATGGATGTAATCTTAGAAATTATGTGTGGGATGTGAGTTAGGTTAGATTCTATTGAAGAAGATCGAAGGCGAGGCCTAAACCCTAGGCAGAATGATGAAAGTGATGATGAAACAGAACATGTGAATCAAGTTCAAAAACCCTAGATGAAGAAGAGGAAGAATTAGATCAAGATATTGAAAGAGATTTCAAAGATAGGCTAGTGACCTAGAGTTCAAATTCAAAATTACATGGTAAATTTGAATCTTGAAGAATTGATTGATTGGATAAATGAAATGGAGGAATATTTTGAATATGAGGAAATTAAAGATCTAAAAAGAGTTAGATTTATGAAAATAAAGTTGAAAGGTCATGCTGCATTATAGTGGAAAGAAGTTCAATTGGATAGAAATAGAAGAGGCAAGGAAAGAATCATCAAATGGGATAGAATGGTGAAAAAGTTGAAAAATCAATTCATACAAGTAGATTATGGACTAGAATTGTTGAAGAGATTGCAAAACCTAAGACAAAAAGAAAGATTTTTGAAGGAGTATACTGAAGAATTCTACAAGATGATTATTAGAACTAGTCATAGTGAAGAAAGCAAGGAAAATATTGCAAGATACATCAATGGACTGAGAACAAACATTCAAGAAGAATTGAGCTTGGTAAAGATGACATGAGTTGAAGAAGCATACCGGTTTGCATTGAAGGTTGAAGAGAATTTGAACAAGAAGTTTGAACAAAGGTAGAGAAGTGCAAGAGGAAGATTTTAAAAGATTGGACCACAGTCCAGAGAAAGAAGACCATATGAGGAGTGAAGAAAAGGATACTAAAACATACTAAAAAGGAAGAGAAGATATAAATTTCTACCACAGTGATAAAGGAGGTCATAATTATTACTACAATAATGGATACCAAATAGAGCAAGGAAGATCTAAGAGAAGACCATTCAAAGGAACCCTTTTCAAGTGTGGAGGTGAAGGACATAGAGCATTTGAGTTTCATCTAGGAAGTACTGAAAAGAAACCTAAGCATACTAGAAGAGCAACCTATGTGGATGAGGAACCTATTGAATCCCCTAATTTAGTTGGAAAGTCAGAGAGAGGTGAATCATTGGTGATGAAGAGAGATTTTATGCATAAAGAAAAAATTGAGGAACTGTCGCAAAGGAAAAGTATATTCAAAACCATATGTAAGTCTAGAGGAAAGGTATCTAAATTAATCATTGGAAGTGGTAGTATTGATAACCTAGTTTCAAAAGAGATGGTGAGAAAGTTGAATTTGAAGAGATTGAATCATCCAAACCCTTATAGGATAGCATGAATTCAAGATGATCATATGATACTGGTGAATGAACAATGTTTGGTGAAATTTAATATTGGATCATATAGGGATGAATTGTTGTGTAGTATTATTCCTATAGATACATATAATTTACTATTAGGAATACCATGGAAATATGAAAAGAAAGAAATTCATGATGGAAGAAGGAATACTTATACTGTGACATCGAATGGAAGAAGAATAAAGTTGATACCTTTGGAGGAAGAGGAGAAGACTGAATTTTGTGGTACTATCAGACTATGTTTGGTAGATGGGATGAAATTTATAAATGGTTTAAGGCATGATAACATGTGTTTTTTATAGATTCCAAGGAGTGGCAGTAGTTTGAGGGTGGAAAATCCCATCGTAGAAGAAGAAGAATTATCTTAGTTGTTGATAGAATATGAAAATATCATGTCAAAGAATGTACCAAATGGTTTACCACTAGTCTAAAGTATTAGTCATCATATAGATCTTATATTGGGAGCTATTTTTCCAAACAAGGCAACACATATAATGACACTAGTAGAGAATGCAGAATTACATTGGCAAATACAAGAGTTGTTGAGGAAAGGTTTGATCAGAGAAAGTTTGAGCCCATGTACAATAAATGTTGTTCTTACACCGAAGAAAGATGGAGAGTAAAGAATGTGTACAAAATTCAAGAGCAATTAATAGGATCACTATCAAGTACTAATTACCATTTCCAAGGATGGATGACATTATGCACTGTCTGAGTGGAGAAAATTATTTCACAAAGATTGACCTAAAGAATGGATACCATCAAATCAAGATTAGAGGAGATGAATGGAAGACTGCATTTAAGACTAATGAGGGATTGTATGAGTGTTTAGTGATGCCTTTTGGATTGACTAATGCACCAAGTAGTTTTATGAGATTGATGAATAAGCTATTGAAGAAATTCTTGGATAAGTTTGGTATTGTTTACTTGGATGATATTATAATTTTTAGCAAGAGTGGAGAATAACATTTATTGCACATCTAAAAAGTATTGCAAAGGTTGAGGGAAGAGAAATTGTTGATTAATGTCAAAAAGTGTAGTTTCATGAAGATAAAATTAGTGTGCTTGGGATTTGTTATTTATTTTTAAGGTTTAAAGATGGATCCAGAGAAAGTGAGAGCATTTTTAAAGTGGCCTACACCAGTGAAAATTGGAGAAGTGAGATCATTCCATGGACTAACCAATTTCTATTGAGAATTTATCAAAATAGTTAGTGGTGTTTGTAACCCTATGATAGAGACAATGAGAGGATACAAGAGGGACTTTAAGTGGACATCTAGAGCACAAAAGAGTTTTGAGTTGTTGAAGTGAAAGGTGACAAAGAAGCCAATGTTAGCATTACCAAATTTTAACAAGGTATTTCAAGTTTATTGTGATGCAAGTGGAAACACAATATGAGCTATATTGAGTTGAGAAGGAATACCTATAGCCTATTTTAGTGAGAATTTGAATGATGCTAAAAGACGATATTCAATCTATGATTAGGATTTTTATGCCATAATTCAAGCTTTGAAGAAGTGGAGACATTACTTACTACCTAAGGAGTTTGTGTTGTATATAGATCATAAATATTTGCAATATTTGAACAATCAAAGGAAGCTAAATCAGAGACATACGAGATAGTTTGAGTTCTTGCAGGGTTAAACCTTTGTGTTGAAGCATAGGAGTGGTAAGTCAAACAAACTTGCAGATGCATTGAGTAGGAGACAAAATTTGTTGACAAAGATGAGAGTGGAAGTATTGGGATTTGAAGAATTGAAGCATATGTATTAAGAATATGCATATTTTGGTGAAGCAAGGAGAGCATGTAAGGAACTAGTGGTGATAGACTGCAACCAATGGTTGGATTATTTAATTTAGGAAGGTATGTAATTTTAAGAGAATTAGTTGTGCATTCCAAAGATTTCAATGAGGGAGAATTTGATCAAGGAGAAGCATAGTGGAGGTTTAGCATAATATTTTGGAGTTGATAAGACAATAGCTTTGGTGAGTAAGCATTATTTTTGGTAACAAATATATAAGTATGTAAGGAAGTATGTTCAAAGTTGCAAAATTTTTTAAGTTGCAAAAGGAATCAGATAGAATAATGGATTGTATAAGCCTTTGATATTACCTGAGAGACCTTGGGAAGAGTTGAGCATGGATTTCATATTAGGATTGCCAAGAAAACATAGAGGATATGATTTTATAATGGTATTAGTGGATAGATTTTCTAAAATGACACATTTTATTTCTTGTAAAAAGACTAATGACATTGTGCATGTTGTTGATTTATTTTTCAAGGAGATTGTGAGATTGCATGGATTACCTAAGAGTCTAGTTTCAAACAGAGATGCCAAATTCATTGGATACTTTTGGAGGATATTTTGGAAGAAGATGAAAATTGATGTGATGTTCAATTCAACGTATCGCCCATAGATATATGGACATACAGAGGTTGTGAACAGAATTTTGGTTGGAGACAAAGCAAGAAATTGGGACATAGTTCTACTGCAAGCGGAGTTTTCATACAATAATTTGGTAAATCAAATTATAGGGAAGACACCATTTTAGGTTGTGATAGGAGTAAGTCCTAGAGGATTTGTAGAATTAAGAGACATTAGTATGGAGGAAAAAAGGAGTGTGGAGGCAAAAGACTTTACATAATTCATGGAGATATTACATAAACAAGTTTGAAATCACTTGGAATATATGAACAATAATATAAGGAGAAGGTAGATGATAATCAAAGACAAGGAATTTTTTTTTGGAGAGGAAGTGATGGTATATTTAAGGAAGGAGAGATTTACAATGGGTACATACAATAATTTGAAGATGAGGAAGTTTGCACCATGTAATATTCTAAGGAAGTTTGATTTTGGAAATTCATATAAAGTGGAGTTACTAGAGACATTGGGTATATCACCTATTTTCAATGTTGTAGACATATATGAGTTTCATAAAGGAGAATCAAGTGACAATAGTGAAAAATTTGAATTTAAGGAGTAATTACATCACATACTAGAAGAAATTGAACAGATTTTGGATACCAAAACTAGAAGAAGCATGAGGAGAAAATAGTACAAACAATACCTTGTGAAGTGTAAAGGAAAACCAATAGAAGATTCATCATGGATATCTTGGGCTAAGGTGGACCGTCTTGGTTTTCCTCTTAGCCTTGGAAAGTGAGGGACTCACTTTTCTCCCAACCCCGAGTGTCTAACATAGGAGCATCCCTGGTTGTAAAGAAATCTTGCATCAACCAAAAATATTTATTTTCTTGCATTGCATTTAATAGAAATTACAGTAGTTCATTCTGAATTTTACCACATCATTGTTTCTTAGCTTGTAGAGAATGAAATAGTATCTACACATCAACATCTATCACATATCCAAATTGCACATAATTTGTAGTTTCCTATTGAAAGTTATCACTTTCAAAATTTCACTGTGTTTTCCCTTCAAAGAATTTGAGGCCGACTTGGTCTAGTTTCCTTAGTGTGGATCTATTACACATCATGTGGAGCTTAATAGGACATCATATAAGAATCTTGGGTTTGATGGGACCTATCTTGAATATTCATATGCCATATCATTTCACGTGGATTTATTTCTTCATATCTTGAGGCCGACATCCATTCATGATTATTCATCAGGTTATTAACCCTTGTGGATAACACAATCCTATAATGGAGCTTGAGAAGAATATTTATAAGCATTGTAATTCATTGTAGATCATTAGTTAAATTAGACATAGTTAGATATTCAAAAAAATTGCAATAACCCTTTGGGGGCATGTAAGAAGGCTTGTAGGTCAATTTTATTATTGAAATCCCTTCTGGCAAGGCCTATGAGCCCTATATATTCACCCTTTTGGCCAATTTTACATACAATCCTTCCATATTAATGAAGATTCATGTTCACATATCCATTTTCTATGTCATTTATGTTGTATTGACTCATTGCTACATGATTCAAACTGTTCCTTTTGGTACCCTCCTATTGTTACTGCACCAATCAATCCTATGGATGTTCCTTGGCCTGGACTGATGTAAGTGGCTACCTCTCAGGGGGAGTAGGTAGAAGCATTTTCTATTTTTGCATTCAAAAGAGTGTGTGTTGTCATTGTGTAATGGTTGTTGATTTGGTATAGTTTTATGTGTCCTCCTAAGGGGTAGTATATAGAGCAATAAACAAAAGAAGCTGAAAGTTGATTGATGTCAAAGGAAGAGAATAAACAGTGCAATTTTTCTCCTTTTCCATTGATGTCAAAGGGGGAGAGAGAAACATGTGAAAAATAATAAGTAATAAGGGAGAGAAATTCATGTGAAAAAGAACAAGTTATCAAGGAGAGAGAAGCAAGTAAAGAAGACAAGATACAAAGGGGGAGAGAACAATGTGAAAAAGATAAGTTATTCAGGAGGAGAAGTAATGTGAAGAGTTATAGTGTGTTGGTATTTAGAGTTGGTGTGTCTTTGATGGTTTTTCACATCATATGTTTCAATCAATGACAAAAGGGTAGATTGTTGCAAGTATGAGCAGTTGATGTTGTCATTGATGTCAACAAGCTAGTGTTATCATTGATGTATATTTTTGGTGATAATGTGATCAATTTATGTTATCCATGCTTTGGTTAGTTGCATTATGTTGTCATTAATAAAGTTAATGGTTTCAATCTCTAGTGTTGCTTTAATAAGCTTCTATCTATAGTTATGTGGTTGAGTTACTATGTTGTAGCTGGTTCAGTTGTGTTGTGGAAGTACTAGGGATGATTAGGATGTGTATTTGCTTCTTGGTTTCCAAGTGATAAAAAGGGAAAACAATGTGTTGTAGTGGTGTTTTGGGTTACAAAGGTGTGCTCTTGTGTTGCTCCACATTTTTTCTAGGTTGAATATTTTCCTTTGTGATTTTTAAATGTTGGTGAGAGGTTTTCACAACTGTTGTATTCAATATTTGGTGTGTTGTATCATTGTATAGAAGAATTTGTGTTCACAAGTGTGTGAACTGTGTATTGTAGAGGTGTCTAGGAGAAATATTTCTTCTCTATGTTTCTCTATAGTTATGTTTCAGGTCTTACAAATTTGAAGGATTATTGATGGTGTTGGTATCTTACTTCAATCAAGAGGTTTTGAGGTTTTGTGCTTTGAAATATGTTGTTTTCATGTAATAGTGTATGGAAAAGTTCTCTAAGTGTATTGGTGCGTACATTCTTCAGTTGGAAGTTGTTGTGAAGGAGTTTGTTAGATTTCAGGGTGTTTGAGGAATATTCTAGATCATGTTCAAGCATGGTGTGTGGTTTCCAAGTAATCCTTGGGTTTGAGGAAGTGTGCACTTCAAATTTTAATGGTGTTTGTATGGGTAATGGTTGACCTAGTGTTTACACTACTTGCAATGAATAAAAATTGTTTATAGAAGCATGTTGTAGTGTGATGTTATTGATTGTGTTCCTAGCTAAGGTGTGATGTGGTCTACTTTAACTTCTATCTTCCATGGAAGTGTTTTGGCACCGACCTAATTTAGATTTACACAGTTGATGTGTATAGCTGACCTTGGAGAAGAGTTTCAAGGTTGAAGATGGTATAAGTATGAGTTGAGTTGATGAGCGATGTGTTGGTGTAATTAATTACTTAATTACACTTTATTAAGTTTACTTAGGTAATAATTATTTTACTTAATTAATAAGTAAGCTTTATTTAGTTGAGACTTTTAGGTCAAAATTAGATTTTACCTTTAGGGTTTTTCATACTCTTCTTTTATAAAGCAACTCATCTTTTGTAATTTCTTAATTCTTGAATATTATTCATTCGCACATATTCATGCAAATTGCTCTTATTTTTTCTGGTTTGCATGTCTAGTCTTGGTTTCTAATAGGATGTGAATATAGATGTGAAAGATATGAATGATGTGAATTGCATATTGTTAGAGTGTGAAATTTCATATGTTAGTCTATTGGATGTAGTGAGAAAATGGTGGCTACAATTCTTCAAGCAGATTGTGAAGGTGTTGATGTCATTGTGGTGGATTCTTTGTTGCATTGAAACAATTTTCTCTATGTAACACTTCCTCTCTATCTTCTTTTCTTTTCTAGTAGTGATTCTTTTGGTAGTGAGCCTTTCTTCTTTGGGAAGTGAGCCCTATTATATTTGGTATTAATATTACTTTTATTGTGAGCTAATCCTCACCATGGATTTTCCCTTCTTGGGTTTTCCATGTAAATTTGGTGTTCTCTTGTGTATGGTGTTAAGTTGTTTTAGTTTTTGTTATTTTCTTTTCATGTTAATTCATCATAACATATTTAAGGATTTAATAAATGAATGTGAATCTAAATGTTAATGAGGTTTTTGAAGTCTTAAGGTACAACTAATTCACCCCCCATCTCATTTGTATTGTGCATTCAACAAGGGTTTGATGAATTTGGATAAATTATAGGACTGACTTGCAAACTGAAAGGTGAGTCAGCTGGCCCTTGACCAAATCTAGAATGGAAGTAGAAATGAAATGCAATGAAATGATTAGGATAATGATGCAACTAACTATACTGATGAAAAAATAGTAGATTTGAGATATCATAGAGAAATTCATATTTTATAAATCGACCAAGGGGTAAGTGCACCAAGATGGTTCCCAAAAAGGGAACTTAAGTGGCCACTTTTTTTTTCTGAAATCAAGAGATACTGACCTTGGACATGAAATTAAGGATAGTTACACTCAAAATTTTGAGATGAAACAAAAAGTAAGGATCGAAGTGCTCTGAGTCTACTTTATAAAATACTAATTTATTTTTAAAATGGTTGATATTAAGGGGTTCAAAAGAGGGACGTACAAAAATTGGTGATGTTTTTGTCAAAAAAACATAACATAACAACTCTTGTACGACCCTCATATGGTGAATTTTTTTTTAGTATTTTTAAAATTGCAATGGTTAGAAGTTAGCTAATAGTATGTAGTTGATGCTCAATTTTTCTAATAATTTTTTAATGAATATTTATTTTTTACTAATTTTTGAAGTGGACACTTCCTGAAAAATATAATTTTGGCCATGCTACCCCTACAAATTTTGGAAACTAATTGATTTTTATTTTATGTTTTTAAAATTTGTAGAATGTAGTGTAGTTTCTAAAAATGTAATTTATTTGAAAAATCGATGAACGGTTAATTTATAACGAAAAAAAAACCAAACACTACTTTTTGGCAAAAAAGAGACATACAAACAAAATAAATTATGGATGAAAGGCTTAACATTGTCATAAAGTGAAAAAAAATTCATCGTTGGATAGCTATGAGAGAATCCAACATTACCCATGTGTTCAATTTTTTCCATATTGAACCACATGCAATCCTGACTATGAACACGAACTCAATTATGTGAAATATGGTAGATTTTGTAAAAACACGTCTTTGGTCACTGGAAATGCCCTCCAAGCCTTTGGGTTGGAATTCCAAATAAAATACCAATCCTAAGGCTCGGAGATTCCCAAAGCAAGATATAACGTGAGCATGCTATAATGCGCTCATGTTATATCTCAGTTTTTACATGGTTTTTTGCTTCTACGAGAAACATGTCAACTAAGACATAACGCGAGCGCATTATAACGCGCTCGTGTTATGTCCTCATTTATGTTAAATGCCAATCTGTTGAATTTATGCTGATATATTTGTATGTTTGTATGTACATGTATTCTTGTATGTCATGTATGTATGTATTCCTATATGTATCAATGCATGTATATTGTATGTGTGCCTATATGTATGTAAGATTGTATCTACACATGTATGTATGTATTATTTTATGGATGTAGGATTTTATGTACATATGTATTATTCTTGTATATATGTAAGTATGTATGTATTTACGTATGTCTTTAGAGGGAGGGAGAATTTAGAGAGAGAGAGTCTGGAGAGAGGGAGAGGGGGTGGAAGTGAGAGTTTAAGAGAGAGGGAGTGGGAGATAAGGGGTTGGAGTGAGATGGACTTAGCTGGGTAGGGTGGGAGGGAGAGAGAGAGAGACAAAGGGGGGAGAGAGACAGAGAGAAAGAGAGAGTTATGTAGGTAGGTGCCAAAGGGAGAGACTTGAGAGTGTGAGGGGGTGAGAGGGAGAGACTTGAGAGATACGTAGTGAGAGGGAGTGGGAGACAAGAGAGAGGGAGAGGGTGTGGGAGGGATTGACCTGATAGAGGCAGAGAAAGAGGGGGGTGGAGTGAGAGGGACTTATCTAGGTAGGATGGGAGGGATAGATAGAGAGAGGGGAGAGATACAAAGATAGAGTTACCTAGGTAGGTTTCTAGAGGGGGAGACCTGAGAAAGAGAGGGGGGGTGGGAGGGAGATACATGAGAGAGAGAGGGAGAGAGATGGAGTGGGAGAGTGTGGGAGAGAGTAGGAGAGAGTGGGAGGGACATAGAGAGAGATGGATAGAGGGAGCGAGAGAGGGTAGATAGAGATAGTTAGAGAGGGTAGGAGGGATGGAGGGAGAGGTGAGATGTATAGATAGAGAGAAAGTGATAGGGGTTGAGGGTATAGGGTTGAG
The DNA here is from genome assembly GCA_007115665.2 of Sequoiadendron giganteum. Lineage (NCBI taxonomy): Eukaryota > Viridiplantae > Streptophyta > Pinopsida > Cupressales > Cupressaceae > Sequoiadendron > Sequoiadendron giganteum. Next base: position 753,958,654 of record CM021102.1, on the reverse strand, counting down.
GGATTAGAGTGGAGGACCTATAGGGTTGATGGTTTCTAGGGTATTAGAGTTTAAGGGTTGAGGGTTGAGGGAATAGGGTCGATGGTAGAGGGTATTGGATTGAGGCTATAGGGTAGAAGGTTTAATGGTTTAGGGTTGAAGGTTTTATGGTTAAGGGTTTACCTAGTTGAGGGTAAAGGGTTTAGGTTTTAGGTTTGAGGGTATATGTTTGAAGGATTAGGTTCAGGGTCCAATGTAAAGGGTAGAGGGTATAGGGGTTGAGGATTTAGGTTTTAAGGATTGAGGGTTGAGGGATTAAGGGTTGAGGTTTTAGAATTGAGGGTTGAGGGTTTAATGTATAGGGTTGAGGGTTGAGGGTTGAGGGTTGATGGTTGAGGATTGATGGTTTAAGGTTGAGGGTGGAGGGTTGAGGGTATAGGGTTGAGGGTTAAGGGATTGGGGTTGAGGGTCAAATGTATAGAGTAGAGGGTATAGGGGTTGAGGGTTTAGGGATTAGGGTAGAGATTTTTCTTGGATTTAAGGGTGTAAGGGTTGAGGGATTAGGGTAGAGGGTATTGGGTTGAGGGTTGAGGGTAGAGGGTTGAGGGTTTAGGGTTGAGTGTTTAGGGGTTTAAGAATTGAGGTATTAAGGGTCAAGAGGGTTGAGGGATTATGGTAGAGAGTTTACTAAGTGGGTTTAAGGGTTGGGGGATTAGGGATGAGGGTAGAGGGTAGAGGATTGAGGGTAGAGGGTAGAGGGTTTAAGGGTTAGGGTTTAAGGGTTGAGGGTTGAGGGTTTAGGGTTGAGGAATTAAGAGGTTATAGGGTAGAGGGTATATGAGTTGAGGGAATAGGGTTTAAGGGTTGAGGGATTAAGAGGGTATAGGGGTTGAGGGATTAGGGTTTAAGGGTTGAAGGTTGAGGGAATAAGAGGTTATAGGGGTTGAGGGTTGACAAATCAATAAGGTATAGGGGTTGAGGGATTAGGGTTTAAGGGTTGAGGGTTTAAGAGTTGAGGGATTAAGAGGGTATAAGGGTTGAGGGATTAGGTTTTAAAGGTTGAGGGTTTAAGGATTGAGGGATTAGAGGGTTGAGGGGTTGATAAATTAGCGTTTAAGGGTTGAGGGTTGAGGTTTGAGCAATTAAGAGGGGATAGGGGTTGAGGGATTAGGGTTTAAGGGTTGAGGGTTGAGAGATTAAGAGGGTATAGGGGTTGAGGGATTAGGGTTTAAGGGTTGAGAGTTGAGGGTTTAAGGGTTGATGGATTAAGAGGGTATAGGGGTTGAGGGATTAGGGTTTAAGGGTTGAAGGTTGAGGAATTAAGAAGGTATAGGGGTTGAGGGATTACATTTTAAGGGTTGAGGGTTGAGTGATTAAGAAGGTATAGGGGTTGAGGGATTGGGGTTTAAGGGTTGATGGTTTAAGGTTTGAGGGATTAGGAGGGTATAGGGGTTGAGGAATTAGGGTTTAAGGGTTGAGGCTTTAAGGGTTTATGGATTAAGAGGGTATAGGGGTTGAGGGATTAGGGTTTAAGGGTTGAGGGATTAAGAGGGTATAGGGGTTGAGGGATTAGGGTTTAAGGGTTGAGGGTTGAGGTTTGAGGGATTAAGAGGGTATAGGGGTTGAGGGATTAGGTTTCAAGGGTTGAGATTTTAAGGGTTAAGGGATTAAGAGGGTTGAGGGGTTGAGGGACTAGGGTTTAAGGGTTGAGGGTTGAGGGTTGAGGGATTAAGAGTGTATAGGGGTTGAGAGATTACAGTTTAGAGTTAAGGGTTGAGGGTTGACCAATTAAGAGGGTATAGGGGTTGAGGGATTATGGTTTAAGGGTTGAGGCTTGAGGGATTGAGAGGGTATAGGGGTTGAGGAATTAGGGTTTAAGGTTTGAGGGTTGAGAGTTGAGGGATTAAGAAGGTATAGGGGTTGAGGGATTAAGAGGCTATAGGGGTTGAGGGATTAGGGTTTAGGGTTGAGGGATTAGAGGGCATAGGGTTGAGGGATTAGGGTTTAAGGGTTGAGTTTTGAGGGTTGAGGGATTTAGAGGGTATAGGGGTTCAGGGATTAGGTTTTAAAGGTTGAGGGTTGAGGGATTAAGAGGGTATATGGGTTGAGGGATTAAGGTTTAAGGGTTGAGAGTTGAGGGTTGAGGGTTGAGGGTTGAGGGATTAGGGTTTAAGGGTTGAGTTTTGAGGGTTGAGGGATTTAGAGGGTATAGGGGTTCAGGGATTAGGTTTTAAAGGTTGAGGGTTGAGGGATTAAGAGGGTATAGGGGTTGAGGGATTAAGGTTTAAGGGTTGAGAGTTGAGGGTTGAGGGTTGAGGGTTGAGGGTTGAGGGTTGAGGGATTAAGATGGTATAGGGGTTGAGGGATTAGTGTTTAAGGTTTGAGGGTTTAAGAGTGTAGGGATTAAGAGGGTATAGGGGTTGAGGGATTATGGTTTAAGGTTTGAGGGTTGAGGGATTAAGAGGGTATAGGGGTTGAGAGATTATGGTTTAAGGGTTGAGGGTTGAGGGATGAGGGATTAAGAGGGTATAGGGGTTGAGGGATTACAGTTTAAGGGTTGAGGGTTGATGGATTGAGAGGGTATATGGGTTGAGGGATTAGGATTTAAGGGTTGAGAGTTGAGGGTTGAGGGTTTAAGGGTTGAGGGATTAAAAGGGTAGAGGGGTAGAGGGATTAGGTTTAAGGGTGTGAGGGTTGAGGGATTAAGAGGGAATAGGGGTTGATGGATTAGGGTTTAAGGGTTGAGTTTTTGGGGTTGAGGGATTAAGAGGGTATAGGGGTTGATGGATTAGTGTTTAAGGGTTGAGGGATTAAGAGGGTATAGGGGTTCTGGGATTAGGATTTAAGGGTTGAGGGATTAAGAAGGTATAGGGATTGAGGGATTAGGGTTTAAGGGTTGAAGGTTGAGGGTTGAGGGATTAAGAGGGTATAAGGGTTAAGGGACTAGGGTTTAAGGGTTGAGGGTTGAGGGTTTAAGAGGGTATAGGGGCTGAGGGATTATGGTTTAAGAGGTGAGGTTTGAGGGTTGAGGGATTAGGTTTTAAGTGTTGAGGGTTGAGGGTTGAGGGATTAAGAGGGTATAGGGGTTGAGGGATTAGGGTTTAAGGGTTGAGGGTTGAGGGTTGAGGGATTAAGAGGGTATAGGGGTTGAGGTATTAAGAGGGTATAAGGGTTGAGGGATTAGGGTTTAAGGGTTGATGGTTGATGGTTGAGGTATTAAGAAGGTATAGGGTTTGAGGGATTAGGGCTTAAGGGTTGAGGGTTAATGGTTCAAGGATTAACAGGGTATAGGGGTTGATGGATTAGGGTTTAAGGGTTGAGGGTTGAGGGATTAAGATGGTATAGGGGTTGAGGTATTATGGTTTAAGCGTTGAGGGTTGAGGGTATAGGGTTGATGGATTAGGGTTTAAGGGTTGATGGGTTAAGAGGGTATAGGGGTGTAAGGATTAGGGTTGAAGGGTTGAGGGATGAGGGTTGAGGGTTGAGGGATTAAGAGGGTATAAGGGTTGATGGATTAGGGTTTAAGGGTTGAGGTTTAAGGGATTAAGAGGGTATAGGAGTTGAGGGATAATGATTTAAGGGTTGTGGGTTGAGGGATTAAGAATTGAGGGTTTTAAGGGTTGAGGTTTTAGGGTTGAGTGTTTAGGGGTTTAAGAATTGAGGTATTAAGGATGAAGAGGGTTGATTAATTAAGGGTCAAGAGGGTTGAGGGATTAGGGTAGAGATTTTACTAAGTGTTTTTAAGGGTTGGGGGATTAAGGTTTAAGGGTTGGGGGATTAGGGTTTAAGGGTTGACGGTTGAGGGTTGAGGGATTAGGGTTTAAGGTTTGAGGGTTGAGGGATTAAGAGGGTCTACCCTTAAAATCTTAACCCTCTACCCAATATCTCTCTCCCACTCTCTGAATTTCTCCCTCTCTTTCTCCCATTCTCCCCCTCTCTCCCTCCCTCTCATTCTCCATCTCTCTCTCTCTCTCTCTCCCACTATCTCTTTCTCCCCCTCTCTCTCCCCCTCCCTCTACCTCCCCCTCTCTCCCTCTCCCTTTGTCTCTCCCTCTCTCCCATTCTCTCCCACTCTTATCTCTCTCCCATTTATCCTTAAACCCTTAACTCTTAACCCTCTACCCTCTATCTCTCTCCCAGTCTGTCTCTCCTTCTCTTTATCTCCATCTCTCCCAGTCTGTCTCTCCTTCCCTCTCTATCTCCATCTCTCCCACTATCTCATTTTTCCCCTCTCCCTCTCTCTCTCTCTCTCTCTCTCTCTCTCTCTCTCTCTCTCTCTCTCTCTCTCTCTCTCTCTCTCTCTCTCCCACTCTCTCTTTCTCATTCTCTCCCACTCTCTCTTTCTCCTTCTCTCCCACTCTCTCTTTCTTGCACTCTCTTTATTTCAACCATACACCCTCTACCTTTAACCCTTACCCCTTAAACCCTAAAAAAATTATACCCTCAACCCTACCTCCCTCTCTACTATATATTTGTACTCCCTATCTACCTCTCTATCTCTCTCTCACACACAAAAAAAAACACACTCACCTATATATCCTCTACTATAAGGGTACAGGGGAGAGATATAAAATTAGGATAGAGGGTATAGACAAAGAGGGAGAAAAAAAATCTATTTAAAAAACCATATTTCATATAATGCAAGTGTGTTTTAAAGAAGTAGAGATGTTACTTTTTTAGCAAGAAATAACATGCTTGCATTATAACACGAACATGTTTTATCTTCCACTAAAAAAAATAAAAAAACTCAATATACATGTGATGTCAAGGCCCACATTTTGCATATTCTCCTGGTTCTACGCATGCTCCGACAAAAAATAGCTTTTTGATGATGTTGTGAAGCGTGCAAGCATGTTATTCACATTCCACCTCCTTTTTCATGATCTTTCTACCACCTTTTCATGAAATAGCAAAGTTTCCACGTTGAAAGACATATTCAAGTTTGAATTCCATTGAAAACTATATATAATTAAAGTTTGGAGGGGAACAAGCTTTTGAAAAATTAAAATTGTTGTGAAGTTTGAAGAAAGAAGAAGCTAAGGCTACATAGTTGGGTTGAACTCCTCCATTTGAAAGTCTGGTGTTTTAGGTATGTGAAGTCTTTACACATTTTCTTTCATTCTATTATGGATTTATTTCATTTTTGTTATTTTGCATATTCCATGTTGATCATTGTTTGTTTGTCATTATAACATTAGGTTGTCAATGCACATTTTAAATTACACAATTATATAAACTTTCCAATTACCATTTTAAACCTGATGTAGAGCATCTACCAGGATCCACAAATCATCAAGGGTACTTATGGCCCTAACTTAAATTGAAGAATATCAACCAATAAACTCAATCATCTTTTCATCAAAATCCTTCATTTTCACTTGATTTCATATTTCATTACAACATTAGAACTTGGATTCAACTCTTTGTCAGACTCAAAAACATATTAACCATCATAAAATTGATTGTAACATAGCATAAACCTGATTAGAAACTCATAACCATTCATTTCATTCATGATTCACTAATTGAAGAACTCAATGTTGCAATTTACATGGAAAAATAACAAAAAATCATGGAACATAACTACCAACATTTATCCATACATCCAAGACACTATAATCAACATGCTATTGATTGAAATAAACCAAATACACATTCCAAATATCTCACCAAAATTTATCCTTTCAGCATGCTTCCCCTAGCAGTATTCCAAACTCGTCGTGCAGGGGCACCTACAACCATGTTTCAAAATCTACTTTGGTGATAGTTTGTTTTAAGGTCCTTGGGTGAGTTCAAGAGTTTTTAGATGTTTTTTCATAGCTTTTATTGAAAGTAAGGTCTAAATAGACCAGTCTTTCATGTATTTAGGGATTTTGTGAGTTTGGTGATCAAATGTGCAAGTATACACTCTTGCTTCAAAAAATTGTCAATTTTTCCATATAATCTTTGAAGGAAAATTATTCAAATTGTAAATGGAAGTGAAATACTAGAGTCTATAAGTTGTATTAGGGATGAAATAAAGGTTTTTGAATGGTCTTAGGTGTCTCAAACAACAAAGTTGCATAATGTTGCCTATTTAGCAAAAGTTGTCAATGTTAGCAATTTTTAAGACAAATGAAGGTCTTGGTGTGAAATTTATATTCTTTCATAAATGAATGTTCCTAATTTCATTGGCTCCCTTTGAAAAGGTTTTCATTGAACTTTGTGCTTTGAATTCATAAATTTCTAGAAACCGGATTCTTGGATAGTCAAGGGTTTGAGGGAAATTTAATGTCTTAGATAGAATCCAACCTATTGTGCTCCTTGTGACTCGGTGGGGTGACCATTTAGGATGTACTTATGATTTTCTTAGGAGTAGAGAAGAACAAGTTTAAATTTTCCTCATGAATGATGTTGGTTTAAGGGGAATACCCTATTTTCTCATAGAAAATAATGGTGTAGACCTAAGAAAGAGAGGTGCAACATTTCTAGAGGGAAGATGAGGGTTCCTTAAGCTTGGAGGGACCTATACAGAGGTTTCTAGGTAGTTGGTTTGAATTGATAAGTTGTGGAAGGTAGAGTTTTAGTAAGGAGGCCTAAAACCCTTGTTTCTTAGGTTCTAGAGAGGGTTTTGAAACTTGATGATGGAATGAGTACTTGGGGTCCTCAAAAATTGATAATTGTTAGTTTTGAAACCTAAGACAATATTTTTTTGAGTCATGGAGGCCTGGTGGTGGGTTCTTGAGGGGGTCCCTTAGTAAAATTGGCTAATTTGGGCCCTAAAACAATGAAATTTGTCTTTTTGAGGAAAGTGTCTTAAAAGAGTAATGTGTGGATTTTGTATATGTCTCATACAATTGAAATGGATATCTATATCAATAATTTTTTTGATAGGTGTTTTGGGAGGTTTGTGAGAAAAATCCCTAAAATTGGTTTGTGAAGCCTACAAGGCAATTTTGGGTCAAAAGTGGCTTTTAGAAGAGTTTGTTTGATCTTCTTTTTGTAGGTGGTTGAATGTAAAGATGCTGAAATATTGAAGGTTTTGAAACTCTTTTCTTGTATCAAATTTCAATTTGGAGTCATAATGAAGAGTCATGGTTGATAGGTAACCCTGTTGTCATGTTGAGTCAATTGAAGGTTGATATCTTGGTTGGCATATTTGAGAGAATCTATGTAAATTTGTATCTTGGGTTCCCACCACTTTGCATAAACCTGTTTCTAGGAACACAAAATACTCCCCCAACATATCTAGCTTGTTTTGTAACTTCTTAACTAGCTTATCTCTTGACAACTTTGCCAAAAATGCATTTTTTTGCAAATTTTAAGCCAAATCTCCCCCCTAAACACCTAGAATGACTCAAAAGAACTAAATACATATTAAGAGTGGTCTCATAGACCTTATTTAACATATATCAAGATCTTAGACTCAAAAATAACAAGAACCTTGCTTTTACTCATCTTCACATGCACTAAAAACGCTCCTTTTTACCTAAGAAACTAGTGGTTTATTGAAAAACACACATCCAACCCTCACACAATATTATGAATACTTGTAATAGGTCTAAAAATGGTCTGCACAAACTCAATTCAACAAGAAACCACATTTCCCCAATTCAAAACACACTTTAGCATATCAAAACCACTCGAAATCTCATCGAATACTCAAAATTTCACTCTAGAGCTTCATGCCCAACACCAATTTAGACCTCCCTTGCACACAAACAACATTCCCTCACCTATTTATTGATGATATTCCTTAAAATATTCATAATCATTATTTGCATCGATTTTTTCCTAAAGCCTAGACAACAACTTCTTGAATTGACAATTTTCATTCAATGTTGCTCCCACACCATGTATGCTTCCATAGTTTGTATACATATATATGACATACGTTGAGATTTTGTATGATTGTCCATGCTACAGATAAAATTATCTACCATGTCAAAGAAAAACATAAAGAGGAAACTAACAGATGAAGAGAAGGAAACCTTCAAAGCAAAGGAGAGAGTTCGGATGGTGACATATCGTGAAAAGCATAAATTGGGAATGATTGATGAAAACAATCCAGTTGAAGAGGAACCACAACCATCAAAAAGAGAAAAGGAATTGGAAGTACAAAAGGCACGAATGTGAAAGAATCATGGTAAGATAGATTCAAATACCATAGTTGGAGACACACCCTCTACGACAAGTGAATATGAAGGGACGCCATTAAGCACAAGTGAATATGGAGGGACAACATCTACTGGAAGTGACTATGGAGGGACACCATCTACCGCAAGTGAATATTGTTAGACACCATCCAACGCATCTCAAGTTGACAGTACATCATCACTTGGATTTGACAAATAATTTATGCCATCATCACCATGTGAACCTCAAGGTATGTCTTCTTCTCCACCCTCAATCGAAGGTACACAATCTAGCCCACCTCAATTAAATATTGATGAAATTCCTGATGTTGAGATGTATGTACCTAGGATAACACCACCTAGAATTTTGCGCAGAAAGCCAAAGTATTTGATTAATATTGATGAGGATATTTTTCAGCACATGGAAGGTAAGATTCCAACATGCACTTGTAGAAGATATGCTAATAAGATTTGGAAATTATTCTTTGAAAGGCTAAATGAGATCGCAAGATTTCAGCTATTTGTTGAAATGATGTGGGGTGTAAAGTATAGGAACATCATGAAGACTCTTGGGTTGATAACATTGAATGCATCGAGTGAAGACACTATTGTGAAGAATCTAATGGATGCTTATGAGAGTGTGGGTAAGACCTCACACTCAAAGGATAGTAATGTCACCCGACATGTCATTACATTGACTTTGGTAAGCTATCAAAAAAAGAGAGCTTGTCTCATTAGAAAGACGAGTGAACAAACAAGAATTAGTAGAAAAATTTTATCAAGAGCCATTCACAGGCGGCAAAGAATTGAGGGCACTGATTCAAATGAATTATGGGCATTCTCGAGGAGACTATCATGAAAAGATAAAGAAGTTGTCAAAGCCTTGAGAACACTAATTGAAGAGTATTGAAATAATAACACAAGGCCATCTTTGAATCAAAGGGATGTGGTAAGAAGGAGAATCGGTTGTCGAAATTGTGAGCCACATCCAAAGAATTTTTTGGATATGACTCAAACCCAATTTTTTCATAAATTTGAAAATGATTATCCCCAAATTAGTATTTGTCAAAGATTTTTTGAAATGCTTAAATCTTTTTATGTCAAGATAAATCACACATGAACTACTTGTTATTGTAGACTACATATTGAATTCTCTAACCATTATGATGTTTATCATTCTATATGTTTAGATTTTCATACTAGCGATTTTTTGCAAGATTGTGGCATAGAAGCCCCACAAAAATCTTCAAGAGAGTTCTTTTCAAAAAAACTATGTTAAATAGAGGATGGCTAGATATTCTACAAGACAACATGCTTGGATGGTTCATCTGAGCGTTGCGGTGGCTTCCAGCGTATTCCAGTATGTCAACATATGGAAAGCATAGATGAGGTGGGATAGAAACTAGTAGAGTTCAAGAAGTATAAAATAGTGGCATATGCTACAAAAGATGGGTCTCAAGCAAAAAGGTGTGATTTAGTTATTGAGAAGATTCCAGTGTACCAGTTTATGTCCATGTTTTGTGACAATATACTAAATGAGTATGCAATGCATACCCATAAAGCCTGATGGTTGGACACATAATTCAAGCTATATATGAACACCTTTATAGTTGGAAACATAGTATCAGTGGTTGACTTTGCGAATAAATATGCTCTACAACCACAACGTGAGGTGTAGTTATAGTATTACAACTCCATACAGGTTTTGATATTTGTGCACATAGAATTCATTCATGCATCTAATAGTACAGATGACCAAAGGGAGGTATTGAGGGAGTACCAATTTTATATTAGTGATGATCACACACATTCTCCAAAGTTCATGCAAGGTTTCTTCCAAATGTTCTACAGTGGTTTGGCTTAGAGGGGCATAGCATACACCCAACATATAATATGGCTGGATAACTGTGCAACAGAGTTCAAGAACTCACGTATGTTCTATTGGTTGTGAAAGATGCATGTCATTATAGGTGTTCAACATATGTGGAAACTTTGTGAGGCCAAGCATGGAAAGGGGGAGCATGATGGTGTGGGAGAATACGTGAAAAGAGAATTAGTACAAGAAGAGTTAAAGTATACAGACAGTGCAAAGTTGACAGATGCAAAATCAATCATTGAGTGGCGTAATGCTTCGATGGGTCCAAGTAATGAAGGTACATCTTTAGTTCATAGATTTTTTTGGTTCGTGGATGATACTAACATTGCGCCATGTGAGGATTGTTGTACACTAACATGATCGAGTGAGGTACACTCTTTGCTTAGCTCAAATGTAGGTTCATGGAGTGTCGATACATGAAAGATAGCATGCTTTTTTTCTTCATGTGCAATGCAAACCTGGAATGATTGTGAGTCAGGGGAGTGGGTTGAGAAATGATTGACAAGTTATCTTAGCCCACTCCACATGTATTTCCCTCTGACAGCATTGGTACTGACATAGATGGAATCATCGGTCCACTTTGACCACATATCAGATCTAGTTCAACCAGGTGATATATCTACTTTCTTAGTTGTTGAAATTCCATATCGTTATCTTACTTTGTAGTGTATTCATAATTTTGACTAATTTCAAGAGATTTTTTGCACATATCAATGTAAGGCATGTTTATGCAGTTATTGCAAATGAAGAACATGAAGAGGGAACAAACTATTACTTCTGTCATTATGTTGAGTCGAAAAAAAAATTGGAGGCCCTAGTTATAAATGGAGAAAACATCGAATACCCTATAGGCTCAATTGTTTACTGGAACGTGGCTTAGAAGGTACCCACATTCGAGTGTTAAACATTGGCTATTTCAGGACATTGAAATGCATCATAAGATTCTTCATTACTCGAACCTTGTCATGGAATCCAATGTTTGTTTGACCAAATATGGGGGTAGACCTTTGAACAAGACCTTGTCGAAGGTTTGTGAGTCTGACCATGAGGCAATACTTGACACAATAAAGAGTAGAGCAGACCTAGATGGTTTGTTAGATTAATTTGTAAGTATATGCAGATTGGTTTTATTAATTTGTACTTGTATGCACATTAATTTATTTGAATCTATTTCTATCATCTTCTTTTACTTTTCCTATTTTTAAGTAACCTACTAAACAGTGATTGGTGTTCCCTTGCAGAAAATTTAGATATAAAATCCATCCAAGAGAATGTCAGCTAGAAAAGCAATGCAACATCCTTATTTTGATGATCTTGAAAAATCTCAATCATGACTTTAAGCCATTAGAAAATTTTGTACAAAGCTTGGTGAGGGAATTTCAAGTTATTAATTTGAAGTTAACCTTATCATGAGTAGCTATGATGTAGACATTATAAGAGCATCTCAAATTTGAACTTACTCTATTCATGATAGGTGTTGTGTGCAATAGGTATCTTGGAACTCCCAGTGAAGATGTATGACTAGGAGTGACTAAGTTGTGAGACTTGCATGCCTATTTGTAAGTTCCTTCCATCTATTTTCATTTCATTTCCATTTTGGATGCTCTTTCTTTTTCTCTATTACTTTGTGTAGTTGTAAGTAAAATACTAAAAATCGATTGATCTCTCATTGCAAGAAATGTTGATTTATGAGCCATCAAAGAGAATCTCATCCAAAAAAGCAATGCAACATCCTTATTTTGATGATCTTGGAAAATCTCAATTCTAATTTCAAGCCATTATAAAAGAGTGTGTGAAGCTTAGCGAGGGAATCTCAAGTTACGCAATTGAATTTAACCTCATAATGAGCATGTATGAAGTAGACATTTAAAGAGAATCTCGAATGTATGGTTGACATTGTAAAAGATATGTGAAACCTCTACATGCAATATTTAATCAAACCCTAGGGTGAAACCTCATTTTTCATGCCCTTTTCCATCAAAATCTACAAGGGCAGCAATACAAACCCCATAAAACTTATTCCCTTTCACTTAGAAACTTATCATCTGATCCTATAGGATTGCATTGGCCCCTCTAAAAACACCTCTCTTAGTTTTGGCTATCTTGGAGTGGTTTTCCCATGGCGGAAAATTTTCAATTGATGGAAAAAGTGTCAAATGAAAGCAGTGCAAAGTGGTGCAAATTTTGTTCTGCAACTCATGTGACCAAGTAGATTGTTCCAACACGTTCGTATAGGTATTTTTACTCTAAGCATGGTCCTCTTTCACACCCAAACACACAAAATCGCTTTGAGCTACATTCAACTAGATCGATCCCTTAAGTGTCCAAAGTGCTAAATGGCTGAAATTTTTTAGCATACTATTACTTGGATACCATGATGCTTAGAAAATTCTCATATGATCCTACAAGATCGCGTTAGGACCCTCTACAAAAACCTCTCTCAGTTTTGGCTATCTCGGAGTGGTTTTCTCGTGGCGATGGATTTTCACTTGATGGAAAAAGTGTCAAATTCAAGTTGTGCAACTTTTGCTCTGCAACTCGTGTTACCAAGTGGACTATTCCAACACATCTGAATAGGTATTTTTACGCTAGGTATGGTCCTCTTTCGCACTGAAACATGCAGAATTACTCCAAGGTACGTTCAACTAGATCGACCCCTTAAGGGTCCAAAGTGCAAAATGGTTGTAAACTTCAACACATTATTACCTGAATACCATGATGCCTTAAAAATTCTCATTTGATCCTATAGGATTACATTGAGCCCCTCTACAAAACCCCTCTTGATTTTGGCTATCTCAGAGTGGTTTTCTCGTGGCGACGGATTTTCACTTGATGGAAAAAGCGTAAAATGCAAACATTGCAAAGTTGCAAAGTGGTGCAACTTTTGTTCTACAACTCGTGTGACCAAGTAGACTATTCTAGCATGTCTGAATAGGTATTTTTTATGCTAGGAATGGTCTTCTTTTGCACCCAAACATGCAGAATCGCTCTGAGGTACGTTCCACCGGATCGATCCCTTAAGGGTCCAAAGTGCAAAATGGCTGTGAACTCTAGCATGCTATTACTTGGATACCATGATTCTTAGAAACTTCTTTTCTAATGCTACAAGATTGTGTTGGGCCCCTTTACAAAAACCTCTCTCATTTTTGGCTATCTCAGAGTGGTTTTCCCATGGCAGCAGATTTTCACTTGATGAAAAAAGTGTCAAATTCAAGCTGCGCAAAGTTGCAAAGTGGTGCAACTTTCACTGTGACCAAGTGGACTATCCCAACATGTCTGAATAGATATTTTTATGCTAGGCATGGTCCTATTTTTCACTAAAACACATGGAATCACTCTGAGCTATGTTCCATTAGATCGATGCCTTAAGGGTCCAAAGTTCAAAATGGCTACAAACTTTAGCATGCTATTACTCAGATACCGTGATTTTCAGAAACTTCTCATCTGATCCTACAGGATTGTGTTGGGCCCCTCTACAAAAAACTCTCTCAGTTTTGGCTATCTCAGAGTGGTTTTCGCGTGGCGACGGATTTTCACTTGATCGAAAAAGTGTCAAATTCAAGTTGTGCAAAGTTGCAAAGTGATGCAGATTTTGCTTTGCAACTCATGTGACCAAGAGGACTATTCCAATGCATCTGAATAGGTATTTTTACACTAGGTATGGTACTCTTTCACATCGAACACGCGGAATCACTTTGAGTTATATTCCACTGGATCAATCCCTCAAGGGTCCAAAGTGCAAAATGGCCACAAACTTCAACATGATATTACTCATATGCCATGATGCTTAGAAAATTCTTGTTTGATCCTATATGATTGTGTTGAGCTGCTCTATAAAGTCCTCTCTCGGTTTTGGCTATCTCAAAGTGGTTTTCTCGTGGCGATAGATTTTCACTTGATGGAAAAAGTGTCAAATGCAAGCAGTGCAAAGTTGCAAAGTGGTGCAACTTTCATTCTACAACTCGTGTGACCAAATGGATTGTTCTAATGCATCTAAATAGGTATTTTTATGCTAGGGATGGTCCTCTTTCGCACCCAAACACATTGAATCGCTCTGAACTACGTTCAATCGGATTGATCCCTTAAGGGTCCAAAGTGCAAAAGGGAAGCAAACTTTGACAAGCCATTACTCAGAAACCATGATGCTTATGACCTCTTTGTCTGAGCCTACAGGATTGTGTTGGGCCCCTCTATAGTAACCTCTCTCAATTTTTTTTATCTCAAATTCATTTTCCTATGGTGTCTAGTTTTCACTTGATGGAAAAAGTGTCAAATTGAAGTAGTGTAAAGTTGCAAAGTGGTGAAACTTTCATTTTACAATTTGTGTGACCAAAGTAACTAATCCAATACGTCTTGATAGGTAGGTTTATGCTAGGCATGGTCCTCTTTCACACACAAACACGTAGAATTGATCTAAGTTGTGTTCAAATGGCTTGATCTCTTATGATGACATGCAAAACAATGGAAAAGAGAAACACACAAATGACAATTGAGAAGTCCGAGTATTGCACACAAAAAGCATATGATCAATGTTGCCCAATTGGTGCAAGAACACCTAACCTCACCCTCAATCTTTGATTATATAATGGTGAATAGGTTGTTCAATAGGTTGTTGTGGGTATTTCCAACATATTTTGTCTTGAATAAGGTCAATTAAGACCATTAGGTATTTTTTAGGGTGAGTTTTGGGTCTAGTGATAAAAAATGTGAAAATTTCAATCTTGCACTAGAAGTTGTCTTTGTAGCCTTTGAAGGAAAATTTGTGAATTTGTATATGACTGTGCAAGAATGGAGTTGTGTTGATGTAATAATGTTATTTCTAAGCCATTTGTGTGGTTTTTTAGGTCATTAGTTGTATTCATTAGGTTGGAGGAGTCTAAAGTTGCAAATTTGTAAGTTGCTTAAAGCAACAAATTTGAAATGCAATAGTTACTTGTTTTGAAAGTTGGTTTTTAGTTAGTTGAGGGCATCGATCAATTAGAGAAGGGTTTAAAAAATTATGTGAAGGCTTGATAGGCTTTAATTGAGGTTTTTGTTGAACTTTTGGAGAAGATCTAATAAGAATTATTCACACTATTCTCTATTTTTCTGATTTTTGATACAAACTTGTTGATCCCGTACTTGGTATGGCCTGTAGCTTTCCTATACGGTCCCAAGGCTGAAATGGATTGAAATAGGGCTGAGTTGGATTTATTTTGGTGGTGGTTTGGTGAAAAAACATAAAGGAATAGGAGATTTCTTATCATTTTTCTGCAAGTGGTCTGAAACCCTCAAAAACTAGGGTTTTGAGTGAAATTCCCTCATATCTTCCATCTCCACCATCTGCTAAGGCTAGATCTATGTGGAATGGAAGAGTACCATATATATTTTTATTCCATGTTTTTTTCATAGAATGGATTGAAGTTGGTAGAGATATCTTTGGCATTCTAGGCCTAACATCTATATGTGAAAGGCCTGATTTTGTGTAAAATCTGAATTTTGATTGTTTTCATAAGTGTTTTGTGACAAGGGTTCTTGGGAGAATTTGATATGTGTTGGAAAAGGTTGTAAGAACCTATTTTTGGCTAAGAGGTTTTGGGGTGAGCCAAGGTACTTGATTCCTTGTGTGGAGTAGCCTAATTAGGCCTACCTTGTAGCATTTTGTTTTGGCCTATCATGGCTTTGTCTTTTGTTGTCAAGACATGGGCCTTTGAGGAATTGTGGGAATTGGTATAAGATTCCTAGAATGAGTTTCCTTGGTTTGGTTAATTCCTTTTGAGTGGTTCTTGTGTTGGTTTTCCTAGTTGGTTAGGCTATAAGGAATAGGAGGCCTAGTTTGGAAGCGATAGGTTAGAGGTGGTTCCCAAGAATAAGGTGAGTTTTGTTGAGTTGGGTTGGTCATGTTGGGAGGTTTCTGAGTCTAATCCAAGTTCTGGTCATGTCTGGTTTGATAGATTCCATGGTTGGGTAGTTGAGTTACCCTATTGGGTCAAGTGAATGTTGGAGTCTTAGTGGGCATATTGAAGAGAACCTATGTCAAATCACAACTTGGTTGAGCCACTCTGCATCACCAATGGTGCTTTGCAATTGGAAGAGTGATTGAGAGTGTGTTTCTTTGTTAAATAGACCTATTCGGGGGTCTAGGACAATGTTGAGTCCATTTATTATTTGTATTATAAATTATAACTTGCTTTCTCCCGAGTCCATTTCGTATACAAGAAATAATATTGCAAAAATTTATCATATAAATCTTTCGACGTGTTTATATGGTAATGCATAAAGAACATATTGGAATCTTTTTATGAATCATTTCATGGAATACCAATTGAAAACATGTTTTTTTTTCTTTTAGATAAAGTTGTTTAGAATCAATCAATTAATATTCAAGACAAACCATGAAGGACAACAATGATCAATGCTAGGGCTAGCCAATTAATAATTATACATGTGAATAATTCAACCATGTATATGTGAATAAGGGAAGCACAAGTACTCAAAAATATGTAAGCCTCAAGAAGTATACATAAATTAATACAAAGTATATGCACAAATACAAGGTATACACATGAAAAAATGTAAGCCACAAAGTATACATTGGAACACATGTGAGTCACAACGTATACACATAAGTTGTAAAGTATACACTTGAATACACATAACTCGTATCTATCAAATCAATTTAGAATACAAATATGGACATCATCGATAAAAAATATTTGTATTAACCAATTAGCCATGTAGGCATACATCAATATATGTCGATATAAGTATGAAATATATGTACAAAATAACCATATAGGCTTGTGAGAATTCCATATAGGCATACAATGTCAAATATGTCCAATAAAAAATATGTACAAAACTGTCATGTAGGCATACAAAAAAGGGCTCTGGAATCAAAATTCATTGCTCTCCATGCTCTGGAAATAAATTTTTCCCTTTCCTTTTTGATCATATGGCGATAGGTCTATCACTTGGTTTTGTTGCGCTTGAGGAGTGCTCCTGCTGCTCTTCCTAGGGTTTAGTTCATGGTGAATTTTTACTGTTACAATAAGAAGTAAAGACATGAATATATAGAAATTACATTATAAAAAATGATATATTTGACAAATAATCACTTATCGCCATCTCATGATCTCTCTCCATGAGGGAAATATTCTCACGCCCATGCTCAGGTGTGCTCAAGCCCTGTATAAACCATACAAATAGAAATTAAACTAAGTGAATCAATAATGGTTTTATTTTCACTAACTAACATCTATAATAATGAATGTAAATGTAAATTTAATAATTTACCTCATTCCTCCCCTGTCAAAGCCATTGAATATTGTAGAGAAGATGACACACCAATCTCCATTTCCCTCATCACATTCAAAGGTGTTTCATCTTGCAACATCTGAAAATAAAACAAAAAATTATTCAATGTAATCAACGATATGCATATAAACTACACAAATCTATTAAGTACAATTCATTAGTTAAACTATTTATTCTATTACCTCCATGTAGGTTTAAGTAAATCCACTACCAGTAGGAAGTGTTCCCTCAAAACCTCCAATATTAACATGTTCAACATCCAAAACCGCATAATAAAATACCATTTGTAAAACAATGCTATTAACATGTGATAAATTTATAATTGTTTACTAGTTACATACCCCAGCGATAGGTGTATTTTAGAAATAAGTAGGTGGGGGGGTGGTGTATCTAGTCTCAACACTATGACCCTACAATTTTATTAAAATCATAAAAGAAAATTAGTTAATCTTTCATTTCAAAATCAAAATTTAATAAATTAAATTCAATGAACATGCTAACTTTTACTTGACTATCAATGCCATATGCCTCATGCAATATGTCAGCTACCCTCTCCATCTCCATAGCTACAAATGGATCCTACATAGCAACCTCCTGAGTGTCGATGGGGTCATATGAACAATTTGCCTAGCAAGATTGACACAGATGGGTTCGAAGGCCACCACTCGAAGACTCCCCTAGATGGCATTGTAGAATAGGGCTAGTATGATGGATGGTAGTCTGGGTCAAAGTGTTGATCGCCTGCAATGTCTCTACGTTAGCACTTTCCTTCATGATAGAATACATAACAACGTGCTCATGAGGTGGCCTAGTGAGATCTCATATACCTTGCCACATAGGATCCAGTTGTGCACCGGGTCTATCCTGAGCTAACCCCCCACCTCTCCCGTATAAAATCCCTCATATCAAAATAATTTGATATTTTGTTCAATATGAACTCATTGTATAGTTTCCTAAGGAAATATTGTGGGACTTCACAATTTTTGCATGATGGGTAATCGAAGACTATGTACCACCTATCTTAAAACTAGTCCCTAACCTGTTGGTGGTGGCACCAATGAATAGGAAACCTCTTCATATTGAGGATAAGATTTTGATTTGTGTGTGGGTTAGTGAATAGTGAACACAAATCACCTTTTGTAATTTTTAAATCCTTCACATCTTTATATGATAGTTTATTTACATAATAATCCCTAGCCACTTGCCTCCTATCTTGCCATCCAGTTATTTGTTTTCTAATTGAATCTACATTTGTTAGCATATCTTTCAATGAATTTTCTAGGGTCATTATTTCTATGGTTGAACCATTTGGATCACTCAACCTACTGATTAAATTCTCAAATTTCCTTTTTGTTGTTCTCAATTTCACACATTAAATTTTTTTGAGTGTCAGGAGGGGGTTGAGTGATTGGTGGAGGAGGTTGTTGTTGTGGTTGATTTTGATCTTAAGGATTTTTTTATTGAGGATTTGGTTACTCTTCTTTTTGAGGATCTTGAGGGTTTGCAGGTTGATTTGCATCTCCTAAAAATTCAAACAAATGTATATCAAATTCAACCTAAAACTAACTAATTCAAAACAAAAAGAAAACAATCCTTACCTCTCACACCTGCTCATTGTCATGGCACCATCATTATGAAAAAATAGAAATTGTTGGTGAATAATGTTTTTTAATGGCTCCTCCTAGAATGCACATACAAAAAAATGGGGCTTTTGGCCATGGGGAGAAGAAAAAATAGTCGAAATGTTTCCACTTGTTGCATTGTCAAATCACTGTTAGATATTTTTGTAATTGAGTTTTTTTTGGTTGTCAAGGTGTAGGGTTTTGAATGCAACAATGAATAATTAATCTTCAAGCTTCTCCCAATCTTCTTTAGATATGAAACCTGCATATTCAAAGACAGAAAAAAGGTTGTGCCATTTAGGGGCTTTCCTTAGTCAAGCCCTATGTTATTGTTTTCACTTTCACAATGGTAATGTCAATGATAAGGATAAAGCTAAATAATAAAGGAATGATGACTCAACAATGGACTGCAACTCACCACCCAAAAATGGCTTCCTTGAAGGACTAAATTCATACAATATATCATCAAGTCTTGATTGTTGTTGGCTTGATTTTCTTGAAGACCTACAAGGGTTAGATCTTGCATATAATATGAACAAACTCACATACACTTGGACATGATTCTTTGATCTTGAATTGCTGTAATAAATATTTAAATTACTACTCTTGACTTGCTTGATAATGCTCTTGACTATGTATTTACACACAATTATTATAATTTCCCAAAACTTAAATCCTGACAACCAACTTTGGACATTTTAAGTTCAAATGATATAATTCCACCTTCAATATATTCAATTTTGGAGTAAGAATAGGGGACTTAGTCACCCTAGGCAACTAGGTCCTATCCCTATTTTGTGGGACTTAAGGTGTTGGTGGAAAAATATTAAATAAATGCTTTGGTTTTCTACTTACAATTTACTGGTAAATACTAAAATGGGCCACAAAATATATAATTTAGGAAATTGTGTGTACAATTAGGTCCATGCACTTAGGGGTGAAAAATATAGTGTGAAATTATCAAGGGTGAAAATTTATGATGCTACACTACAATATATTACCTTCTATGAAATAGGATCCAAAATATTGTGTCCTTTCATGCCATAATTATACCTAATGAAAATATATTTCACAACTTCAATCTCCCACTTTGTTTTCTTCTCCTTTTGTACATGTGCATATGCTTCATAGCTAAAAACTATAAGATGTCTTAGTGAAGACTTTTGGCATGATCACTTTTCCATAGGCACTTTATAAACATGTGTTGATGTAGGAGACATGTTAATAAAGTAGCAAGTAGAGGCAACAACTTCATCTCAAAACCTTTTTTCTAGTCTTGTAACACTAAGAATACTCCTAGAATTTTCCATTAGTGTCTTGTTCATTATTTCTACAACTCCATTCTATTGTGGAGAATACAAAGTTTCCTTTTATTTATGTATGCAACAATCTTAACATTATCTACCAAAATTATTAGACTAAAATTCACTACCATTATCAATCCTAAAAAAAATATTTCTAGTCTGCAACTCAACCATTGCTTTAAATTATTTAAAACAGTTAAAAACTTCATATTTACTCTTTAAAAATATACCCATGTCCTTGTATAATCATCAATAAATTAAACATAATATGTGGATTTTCCAATAAAAGGAATGTATATAGGAAGAAACATGTTAGAATGAATAAGATCTAATACACCATGAGATCTATGAGAACTCAAGTAAAATTGAATGCATCTTTTATTACCTTAAATACAACACTCATATAAATCAAAATTAAGATTACAATCAGTCAAATCTGAAACAAGGTTTTTATCTCTCAAGGTCCTTGGACCCTTTTCTCCAATGCAACGAATTCTCTAGTGCAATAACATATTCTTCTTTGTAGGTAATTTTTATTTAAAATAATGAGCACCCTTGGGTACCCAAAAGCAATTCACATCCACTAAAGATGAAACCCTCACCTTTTCCACTAAAGTAGCCATAGATTTTCTTTTCACAAAAGTACTATTACACTCAATATTGTATGTGTCAATCTTATATGATGTACCAAATTTGAAACCTCTAGATATCACCATATCACCTCTAACCATCTTTCATATTGCATCAAAAAATACTACCTACACACCTATATCTATTAGTTTTCTCATAAATAATAAATTACATGCTAATATAGGGATATGCAACACACTATTAATCCTTCTTATTCTACCATCAAGAAACCCAATTATAAATTTACCATGACCAATAGTATTTGAATAAGAATAATCACCTAAGTATGCCTTACCTCCATAAAAGTATTCATATTAAAATTGTCAGTCTCTATTAGAGGTCATATGGAAAGATGCACTTGAGTCAATTAAGCATACATAAATACCTATAGAAGTGGCCAAAGATACAATGAAAACATCACCATCTTGCTTCTTGGACTCGAAATCAAAATCAAGTTGTTGAATGCATAGAATTATTGAGAGGGGGATGAATCAGTACTTCATCAAATTCTTTCAACTCATCAACAATTAACCAATTAAATCATGAAAAGTAGAAAAAAATAATGCAACCATAACACTAGATTTACATGGAAAACCCTACAAGGTAAAAAATGTGGTGAGCTTAAACTATTTGGATCTACTATCCAAATCTAGCCTTAGAAATAAAACACTATTTACAACAGATATTTATGGTCTTTAACCAAAGGGAGTTCACTAATCCCTGCTCAATTTACAATAGAGGTTCACAACCTCAACTTACAATTGGAATATATCAATGCATCTTTTACCTCCAACTCACTACTTTTGGTACATACATCTACTTCAACAAGCTTTATTTCCTATAGCTCACTACCTTCAACAAAATTTTCCATTAATAATCACTCATTCACTTTCACAGTCTCATTAAATTCATTTTTGATCTCTCAAAATTGATCTTTGGCACATTTCATTATCAAATGATATTCTAAAAAAATCTACTTGCATATTTTCTTCTTAAAAAAATTTACAATACACTTACTTCTCTTCTCAAAAGCTTTGATCTTCTAGTTATACCCTCTACAATCTTCAAAATGTTTCTTCTTGTCAACTACAAAACTTGTAGTAGAAGATATACAATAATTACAACAAGTCAGCTTCAAAAACATTTACAATAGAAAGAAATTGTATTTGGTTCAAGCTAAAAGATACCCAAGACCTGTTCTTCATGAAACACATCTTCAAAATTAGTGCACACATCTAGACTCTTTGCATAAGCAAATGAACATGACAAATTGGCCCCACGAGAAAGAAAGCAAGAAACACTATGTGGATCATTCCAACAAACTGATATGGCTTGTAAAAACACTTGTGTGCACACCTTTTGTTATTTCAAATCAATTCATGTTGGTGCAAACACTTAGAGATCAAGATATCAACTTTAGATGCAATACAAGAGAGGATTATATATCAACTTGTGGACCATTCAAAGATCCCAATTGAGATTACATCATTAATTACATATCCTTTGTACACAAATTTGATAAAGTACTTGCTAACATAGATCATTTAGACACCAACATACCAACCTACCGAGTTGTTGGAACATAGACAACACACTGTCATCTACAGAACCACCGATGATGCACTAAAACGTCTAAAAATTCGAGAAAGAACACATACCACCTTCATAAACATAAATCCAAAACTGCAAGGCAAAGTAATGTGATGCAATGAAGTGCAAATACATTCAATTCTTTTGTATCATACATTCATTGGAACATAAAAAGTGCATAATTTGATAACACTGAAACAATTCTATGGTAAAACTTATGTATAGAAACTTGAAATATGCATACCTTGCAGTTGTGTACAGCTACTCTTTGAACTGCAAGATCGTATCTTCAACTATTGAGGAATACAAATAATTTTATAGAGCTCTTGTGAAGCTAGTCCTATGCCTTAGTTCAGAACCTTATCAATCAAGGCATTTTGACATCCAACCATGAAATTAAGTAGTGTGCAACATTTTGACATTCAACCATGAACTTCAAGTGATGAGACAGTATTATAAAATTTTGGCATCCAACCATGAACTATCCTATAACATAAGTACATATGGTATCAACAAAGGTTGACATTAATGACAATACACTATCTGCATAGTTTTCAAAAATCTCCCCCTTTGTCATGGATGGAAACACTTACCAAATCTTCCATTATCTCTTCCCCTTTGATATCAAGGCAAAAGGGCTTGTGGACTTCTAAAGACATATGGACTCCCTTATATAGACAAGATTTTACAATTCACTGTCCCTAACAAAAAACTTACCCCAAAAAAGCTCTATATACATAGAATCCTAAACAATTATCTTCTCCACACATTTACACATCAAAATGTTATAAAACTATGTCATCAATACATACTTAGCTCTGACCCGATGAAATTTTTTTCTTGTAGATTAACTTTAGCTGAGTCAAGGAGTTGTTATATTGCTTCTTTACAAAATTTGTGATCTATATTTGACTTACTAGATGAGCATGAATGTATTATACTTCTTCCAAGGAGGATGGCATATGATTCTTTTGTCCAACTCCTTTTACTTCTGCCAAGAGACCAACTAGAGATACTAACCTTAGGTTTACTACCTCTCATAACTATTTTACTAAACTTTTTAACTAATCCCTTTGGTCTTGCATTTACTATAATTAGGAGCGTAACTTCTCAACTTGTTCCCTGGTAGCACCATCACTATATTTTAGTAGATCATAAGTGGCAAACACATTTTTGATCTGCACTTCCATTACATTTATCTAATCCTTAAGACTTTTTATGGTGGAAGGCCATTTCAAATAGAAAAGGTATAATACCTGTAGACATGGAAAATGTACAAATTCATTTAGGCACACCTGATCCTGATTTACTAACAACATTTCCTCCTAGATCACGTTCTCAACATTCTATCCCTTAACTTGATAAATCATTATTTCTTAAATTAAGTCTTCTCTTTTCAATGATTAAATTAATCAATTTAATTTAATCAACCTTGCATCACTGTTTAATTAAATAAATCTTTTTATTTGATTAAATTCTCTAAATTCCTCTTATTAAATTAAATGAATTAAACCTTATTTAATTTAATCTAACACCTTCCTCCTTTATTAAATAAATCAAATCATTTATTTAATGAATCATTTCCTCTCAATTTCTGACTTAAATCAATTCATAAATTTGAGCTTAAATTGTCACATCTCCTAATTCCTTATTAAATTAATCAAAACATTGATTAAGTTAATCCTTCTCACTAAAATCTTCTAGAGAATGCAACTTGCACAATAAATCAAATACTTTGATTTATTAATTCTTCTATTTTCCCTCACAAAGCATCAAAAAGGGAATATTCTTCTTTTGAATTCAAAAAGTCCAAGTGGATGTGGTCCTTCCAACAAGGCACTAAAAGCCTCTTACATGTCCTTGACCTTGAGCCAAGTGACAATAACTCCATTCCTTTTCCCTCTTTAACATGTCATTTCTCAAGTTTGAAATGCCACCTAATTGCATTTATTGGCACATTGGCCAAAACTTGCACATTCCTCATCCAATCACATGTGGACAAGTGGCACAATTCCATTTGATGATTTTTGATCCCACATTGCTCAAACTCACTCTTCTTCCAATCTTTGGAATCTATAAATTGGAGACTCTTCTCCTCAATCTTCATCCACAACTCATATGCAAAGTTACTCTCTTCAAGTGAGAACTGATTTTGCACCATTGCACTCAATCATCTACCATTTTTCACAATTTAGTAACAAGGTTATGCTCAAATCTCTTTGGAGATTTGACCATTTCTTCATCAATCCACATTGTAATCATAGGAATTGGGAAAGGGCCAATTACAACATATCATTGGCACCAATTCCCCCATAGGATCATAATGCTATTTGCTTAATTAGGATTTTAATGTTGTAATTTCATTGTGTTCTTCATTTCCTAAATTAAGTTTTAGATAGATGGATTTTATGGGGAATCCCTCTTTGTTACATGCATATTTGAACTAACACTAACAACGTTTGACTTCCTTTGTGCATATGTAGGTTTAGGGGTTCACATTTTGGTGCTAGAAGGAGGGCAAGGAGTTGAAAAATCAAATCATGTTTTTAAATTTCATGGTTTCTATTTTTTTTTTTTGTTGAGACACAGGCAAACTAGCCCATGCGGTGCCATATCGCGCCGCCCTCCATTTCGCGGCAAAATATCCCACTGCTTTCAGTTTCGCGGCTCCCTATCGACCCGCGGTTGCATGTCCAAACTAGGCCGTGGAAATTCCCACCTGTCTATTTTTAAATTTTTTAACTTCACCGCGTAGGTCCTAACTCCGCTGCCTTCACCACCATGGCTTTATTTTGAACCGCATTTCTTCCAAACTCCACCGCGCCACTGTTCCCGCCTGTAAATTTCAAATTTCCAAAGTGGACCGCTTCTAAACTGCATCGCGGACCTTTGTCTTGCTTCTTTTGTGCCCTCTGTCTGTGCAGAGCCCTTCCCAAAGTCACCCATGTAGCTCTGTGTAGCGCCACCTATCTTCCAAACTTTGTCACCTTTCCAAACTACGCCACGGGAAGACAATAAAATTTAAATTAACATGTGCTTTTTAAGTTCAGGATTTTTTTTAACCTTTCAGTTTAATTTCCTATCTTTATAGCTCTCTATTTTACTATCATTTTGCAGGTTGGAGCAAAGGAAGGAGTCATTATGACATCATGTTTACAAAACCAAAGTGTTTCTAAACACTAAAAAGTGTTCTTTAACACTTCTTGAGAAATTTTTTTAAGTCTTTGGCCTTAGGAAAACTAACTTTACATTGGGCTTTAAAAAATGTTTAAATTTTCATGTTCATTTTGTGCAAAGTGTTTCTAAACACTTAAGTGTTCTTTAACACTTCTTGAAAAATTTTTAAAATCTTTGACCTTAGGCTACTAATTTTTCATTGGGATCTAAAAAGAACAAACAAACTGTTTTTTAAAACGTTGCCAAGGGGCTAAAAAGAATTTTAGACACTTACTAGTTTTCAATTTGGATTTAAAATTGGACAAGGCAAACTTCACATTTCATTTTTGTGCTTCTAAAATAAACTCATCATTGCTTTGAAGGATAAAATTAAACATGTGTCTTTTATGTTTTGTAAACTTTTTCACAAATTAACATCACTAAAATACGTATGCGCTTCTCTCGCGCTTTATAGCAATCTTGAGAATCAAAAGTATTTTAGTGATATTAACTTGTCAAAAAGATTGCCTCCACACTTCAATTTGGGAACTTAAAATTGAACAAAGCATGCGAGTGTGAGCACGATATATTGCGGAGGTTCTCCCCTTTTTTTTTCAACAAGGGTTGTGTGAATGACAGGATATGTTAGCTCGCTTTTGTTAACTTAGAGGGCCTGCCTTGTGGGAAAAAGTACTCACCCAAGGGAACGACCCAACCGGGAACACGCTAAAGCCAAGCAACTTCCACCTGGGATATAAGTGTGGATATTGGAACAAAGGCCAATATCACAAGGATTATTTTGATGAGATGGACAGCAATGGACTCTCACTGATGTTGGATAATCCCCCATGAACGGAATGCCTGAATTAGAACCCCTTGTTTAGAAAAAGGGCAAAACCTTGTCTATCTTCTTGGTGCAAAAGGTCATGTCTTTGAAGCCGCCCCACGTAACATGCAGTCTTGTTGTGGAAATAGAAAGTATGCCATGGGAGATTCATGGGTACTAATGCTTGGCTGACCCGAATAAGTGAGTGTCGTGGAGGGGAGCCAGTGTGGTCAAGCATTTAGCCATTCGCACAAGATATGTGCAGCTGGATTTATCCAAGTGGGAACCCAACAAGATATTGTCTCATCAACCTAGGAGTGTAGAGGTGCTTGGAAGAACACATTGCTTGATCTTGAAAACATTTGGAAAACAAACATACACAAAAAACCTTGAAATTTCAAACACCTTGTGGGAAACAAATACCTATTGATGAACTTTCCCACTCTTGCTTTCCCTAGGAATCACATTCCTAGAGGTTTCTAAGTGTGCAAGTTCTACCATCATTTGTTTCCAATAAGGATAAACATAGGGAACTTTTGCCCTATTTTCCTCGATTTCCACACAAAGGACCTTGTGGGATGAAAAAGAAAGTGGGACACTAGACATTTAGTTTGAAAACTTAAGCAAGCAAGTGTCTTGGATTAAAAAGAACTCATTTAATCAAGATAAATAGATAAATTGAATTTCACATGTGTTGTTTCCAATGATTTCCCGCAAGATTAAAATCCCAAAGCCAAAGTTCAAGAAAGTGAGTCTAAAAATCCGTGAGCAATGCCTTGAGATGCTCCTTGAAGTAAGGGAGAGACTTGTATACAATTTCTACAAAAAGGCCTCAAGGAACAATCCTACATTGTATGCATTTTATTGTCAACAAAATTCTGAACTTTTTCAAAGGTTTACATTTCTCCCATAGGAAGTCTAGTGTGTTCTTCAATACTGAGGTTTTGTAGAAAGAGTCACATCTGGGTTAAGGTTTAATATCAAATTTGTCATTTCCATTCATTCCTCCATCAAATTAAGTCTTATTTCATCATCAAACCTTTTGAGAACTCTATAATCAATCATCACGCTAAACTTAGAGGGCTAAATCAACATCAGCATACCTTGGCTTAACACACTTAGCCAACTTAGTCTCAAACCATTGAACAAATTTTCTTTGGGATAACACAACTTCTTAAAGTCTATTAGTTCTCCAAAACATTGGCATAACACACCTTGTCAATTCATCCACTTTGTGCAAGTTCCCTTAGGATAACACAACTTCCTAGGGAAAACAACTTCACAACAATCTTATTTGACTTAATGCATCTAGTCAAATTATCACAATAAAATCAAATCAAAAGCCCTTTCAAATTTTAGCACATACATTCAAAAAAATTTCCAAAGGTTTCATTCACTCCTCCCATCCATTTTAACCCATCACCATTATCACCATCTTTGATCTTTTAGCTTCCCTAGTTCTTCTCTTTTGGACCTAAAGGATTAGGATCGAATGAATCCCTATTTTTTATGGTCCAAACAAGATCTCAACACAAGAAGGACATGGAGAATATCAGAGAAATATTAGCTTCTATGGACATGAGTCATCTAAATACCGAAGTGAACCTAGCAGGATCAAGTAATCCCCCAAGCAACTCTCCCTTATCATCACAAAATCCTCAAGAGGAGATTCATCAAGAGGACGACATGAATGAAGACATGGGGATGACACCAAATGAAATCATGGAAATGGTTCAAAATCTAGAGAACCACAAAGTTGTTAGTGCTATGTTCAAATATCTAAATACGATAGCAAGAGGAGGGGTCATGCCCCCTCCCGACCTTAACATAAGCACTAGTACAGATAAATCCCCATTGTCAAACATCAATCAAGAAGTTCCTTGCACCACATCAATCGTCACACCAACCGCCCCGAATGTGAATAAGGGGAGTGCCATGTTCTAGGAATTACAGAAAAACCACCTTGTGGCTAATAAAGAATCAATCATCACCCCCTCACCAACTACATTTATTCTGAAAAAACCCATCTCACCCATACATCCCACTCACATTTCATAACCTTGCTAGTTCATCCTCATTTCACACCACACCAACCTATCAATTGAACATACCAACTACCCCACCACATGAGGAAGTTGGCTTGCTTGGAATGACGGAAGCTATCAATCCTTTCTCTTTCCAAATAGGTGCATCATCCCTTCCCCCGCTTCCGTTCACATCTGCATCACCTCTTGGCATAGGTCTTCCACCTTTTCCCATTGAGAATTTTGTTAATCCAAGCAATCCGACCATCACTTTGAACCCGCTTCTTTTGCCCACATCCTCACAATAGATCACAACCATTCCTATCACCATGGTTAATTCACCTATTGGTCCGCAAGTCTCCCAAAGCGTGCCTCCTTAGGGACCAATTGTCTCAAACACCTCTCCAACAACCCAAATCACGATCACCACCACAATCCCTCCACCCGCCATGACAGTTGGCATGATTCCTATTCCACCACCAATCCCACCGAAAGCCAACACAACAAATACATTCACCACTCTAATCCAAACCTTTCAAAAGGAAAACCAACAAAGGGTACTCCAGCAAAAGCAGCAAGCCCAAGCTCAAGTGCAAGCGCAAGCTCAATACCAAGCACAATTGCAAGCAATCCATCTACAAGCCTACCAGCAAGCCCTACAAGACTTTCAAGCACAGCATCAAGCTAAACAACAAGCTTTATTGGCACAACAATAGCTCGACCAACAACAAGCATTGTTGGCACAACAACAGCTAGACCAACAAAAAGTATTACTAGCTCAACAACTTGACCAACAGCAGGCTTCATGGGAACAACAGCAGATGGACCAATAGCAAGCGCTATTGGAACAGCAACAACAAGATCAACAACAGGCATTGTTGGCACAAATGTAGGCTTACCAACAAGCCTTAAACACATAGCCAAGCTTGCAGCAAACACCCACTAGTACTCCTCTGACCACACGCACCCCCCAAATGCCTTGTAAATCATTCATCCCACCCCTCGATCCAAGCAAGGACATTGCAACACAAATCAAACTGCTCTCGCAGTAGGTGTTGGACTTGCAAGCAGGAAAAACCACAAGGACACCAAGCAACTTGTGCCCTTATCTATTCGATAGAAGTCTCACCATGGTACCATTTCCAAAGGGATTCGAGATCCCCAAATTTGATAAATACAATGGAATGGGCAACCCTAAAAACCACGTCAGGGAATTTCAGGTGCATTGCATGGAAGTCACATATGATGACACGTATCTAATGCGGCTCTTCCCATGAAGCCTGACTGGTCCAGCTATGGAATGGTTTTCTTGCCTACCCATGGGCATTAAAACATTCGAGGAAATTGTGGAGGCTTTCCTTAAGAATTACACTTTCAATATGGGTTCAAACATTAGTTTGGAAGAATTATCTGCACTCAAACAAAGAAATGGAGAGTTATTTACATCCTTCTTGCAAATATGGCAATCCAAGGCCAATCAAAGCAAGTGGACCATGCCAGAGGAACAACAAGTTTGCACCATCATAGCCAACCTAGATGAAAACTTGGCATTCTACCTAAAAATGCAGTGCATCACATCTTACGATCAACAAATTCCAAAGGCGCTCAGCATCGAAAGAGCCCTTACTGCGGGAGGAGGCGCACCAACATTCACTCCACCGTAGGATAAACACCCATCTAACAACTACAATGACAAACCTTGAACCTAGTCGAGGAACAAAAATATCATGAACGATGGTGTGGTCGATGCTAAGGTAGTCCTGAGTGCTCCTAAGCAAAATACCCAAAACCATCATCAATCGCAAAATCATAATCACAATAATGTGCAGAGTAATGCGATAGTGGCACAACCACCTTCCACTAGTCAAGTCAACAATATGGGTAATCAAGGAGGACCACCTCCCTGCAACAAGTTCCCCCCCAGGAGGAAGTTCATAGCCCTTGGCGAATCGATTGAGTCTGTCATGAAGAAATTGGTCAAAGAAAACCTAATCAAGATCTCTAACTCCGAACAATACATGGAGCCCATGACCAAACCACCGTGGTACAACGAGAATCTCTTGAGTGACTTTCACAAAGTCAAAGGACACACCGCCGCCAACTACATGAGACTCAAGAATATCATCCAAGACCTCATCGAGGATAAGGTCATCAACATCGAACAGTCGATCGGAAACCAAGACCTGAAAATCTACACGAATCCAATGTCGAATCATAGCCAAGGAAACAATCAGGGTAATAACCAAGGGAATAATAAGGGTAAACAAAAGTATGCTAGTGCTAATCTAGTATATGAGGAGATAGTTGGATGTGTTGATGAGTTGGTCACCGTCATAAATATAAAGGGGGCCAACAATGACTGTGGAGTCACTACATGAGGCAAAAAAGTTACCATTGTCAGGGCACCTGCTAAGACCCCCATTACCAACACAAAGGCCGTCCCCTATGATTACAATGTAATTGACCAGTTGAAAAGAACACCCACACAAATCTCCATCATGGAATTACTAAAAATATTTGCCACCCATAGACAGATCCTGGATGAGGCACTAGCTGCCTCTACCGTTGCTACCACCCTTGACACAGAGCAATTCCAGGCTATGGTAGGTAACATCATTACCCCGAATCTCATCACATTTTCGGACCAAGATTTCCCCCCGCAACCATCTCATAACTGCGCACTCCACCTCCAAGTCTTAATCCATAAAAAGAAAGTCAAAAGAGTCCTGGTAGATGGTGGTGCAGGTCCAAATATTTGTTCGCTAAAACTCATAAAAAAGTTGGGATTCACCAAGGATTCCATCAATAAAAACAAAAGCATCACCATAAGAGCATATGATGACTAGGAAAGAGTGTCGCAAGGCACTATCAAGATCCCCATCCAAGTGGGGCCAACAACCATGGAAACAACCTGTCAAGTTCTTGACCTTGATTCGCCATACAACATCCTCCTGGGATGCCCATGGATACATGGAATGAAGGTAGTGGCCTCAACCTATCATCAGTGCATTAAGTTCTCATATCAAAATGAGGAGGTTACCATATATGGGGATCCTGAACCTTTTGCCTATTGCAAAAACTTGGAAGCCAAGTTTTACAAGATCCCTCAAGTACCTAAAAATGATGAAGGACCATGCACTTCATACATAGACCCAGCTAATCTCGCCTCCACTTCTGCGACAGAGACACCCGCCATCCCCAACATATCCGAAATCAAGAACATGATACAGGACAATGGATGCGGTGATTATAGAATGAAGAGAAATGCTTTTGTTGTAGGAGAGTTACCACAATCTCCTAGGTCACATGGGCAACCACAATTGATTCAAAAACCTATTCGTACTAGAACAGAACCCTCTAGATTCCACAGTTGGGGGGATCTCAGTCAGGAAAATGTGGACGAGGAAAACATCACAAACATTTTGTACTAAGATGAAAGACCCACTCCCACCCTACCCATGGAGGAAACAAACAAAGGGTTACAAATGATGTTCGACATGGGCTATAATAGGAATGAAAGCCTAGGAAGAAACAGTGATGGACGGTTGGAGCCCATCATTATAGAAAGAAGAATGCAGAACCTTGGCCTCGGTTGTACCCCTCTGAGTATAACTGTGCATGGCAGAAGTGTTCCTAATAGGGCAGTTAGGTTCTCTCCTCGGGTCTCGAAAACTAACCTTAGATTACCCGTGTCCACAGGCCTACCTCTCGATAACTTCACATTTGACATAACTGAGGTTTTTAGTAGCAGTGACGATGATGACACCATAGGTGGCTTGCCTAGGCTCTTTGAAGATTCCACCCTACTGACGATTAGTGCCTCACCCGCTAAGCCAATCCAACGAACCCACCAAATCCACTTACTGTACCCCCAACTCATCGATCACGACCAACGGGGACCACCAATTCTACACTCGTTCGAAAATGATGAGGCTCTCTCATAATTCATGGGACTAAGGGATACTATTCCATGTAGAGATCACAAGGTAGGATTTGATATCACTCTAGACACACAAGCATACTATGGGGAGACGATTGAGTCCTTCAGTCGCAAAAGAAAAAGATCGAGAATAAGTTCGGAGTTATTGAGTGAAAACCACACTATGGCACTCTCTAACCATAAAAAAGTAAAAATAAAGGACGCATCCGATGGTGAAAACCTCCCTGAGGTGCCAGAGGATGAAGGATTCAATCTCCCCCCTACTGCTCTACACCAGGAGAAGTTAGCAGTATTGGTAGAACAGTGCAACCTGGTCAACTTAGGAACATAATCAAAACCACAAATTATCTTCTATGCAGAATCCCTCCTAGTAGAAGAACAGGAACTATTGGCAGTATTCCTAAAAGAGAGGAAGGTAAATTTTGCGTGGACCTATGCAGACATGCCAGGCTTGGACCCTGAAGTGGTAGTACATCATTTGGCCATTTACCCTGGAGCAAAACCAGTTAGACAAAAGCTAAGGAAGATGCACCCACAAATAGCCTTGCTTGTAAAGATTGAGCTGCATAAACTTTTGGATGTTGGCTTCATACGCCCAATCGACTATCCGGAATGGGTATCAAATCTCATACTAGTATCAAAACCAAAAGGGTGCATCTGCATCTACACTGATTTCAGAGACCTAAACAAAGCATGTTCCAAGGATGACTTTCCACTACCCAACATTGACATGATAGTGGATATGACGATCGGACATGAGATGCTCTCCCTAATGGATGGCTTCTCGGGGTACAATCAGATAACAATAGCAAAAGAGGATCAGCACAAGATAGCATTCACATGTCCTTGGGGCACCTACTGCTTGAACATAATGCCATTTGGGTTGAAAAATGCAGGAGCTACATACCAAAGAGCCATGACATGATCCATAAAATAGTTGAAGATTATGTGGACGACATACTGGCTAAATCAAAGAAGAGACAAGACCATATAGCAACTCTAAGTGCTATCTTTGATAGGCTCGAGCAATATAAGGTTAGACTCAACCCGAAGAAGTGTGTCTTTGGGGTACAATTAGGAAAGCTGCTAGGATACATAGTTTCAATGAGAGGAATAGAGGTGGACCCTGCAAAGCTAAAAGCAATCCTCGAAATGGAAGCACCAAGAACGTTAAAACAAGTAAGAGGATTGCAAGGAAGACTCCAGTCCATCCGGAGATTCATAACACAATTGGCAAATAAACAGATTGCCTATACACACCTACTTCACAAGGGAGTAGCTTTTAGATGGGATGAAAAATGAGAGCAAGCATTCAGCAAAATAAAAGAATACCTACTTACACCACCCGTGTTGATGCCACCAATTGTGGGGAAATCATTAATCCTATATATCTCTGCAACAACAGCTGCCCTGGGGGCCCTTTTAGCCCAACATGATGAAGACAGAACCGAGCGGGCTATCTACTACATCAGCAGAACAATGGTGGGACATGAGCTCAATTACACGTCAATAGAAAAAGCTTGCCTAGCACTGGTATTTGTGGCTCAAAAATTAAGACATTACATGCTAGTGCACCAAATCAAGTTGATTACCAAAATAGACCCTCTAAAATACCTATTGTCAAAAGCAGCGCTTACAGGTAGAATGGCTAAGTGGGTAATGATATTATCTGAACATGATATCGAGTGTGTAGAATGAAAATCCATAAAAGGACAAGTCATTACGGATCAGCTGGAAAAAGCTCCCCTCTACACAGATAACCCACTCGTATCAGAATTCCCAAATGAGTCCCTTTTCAACCTTGGCATAGCAGATGATTGGAAGTTATACTTTAATGGCTCTCACACACAACATGGGTCAAGAGCTGGTGTGTTTTTCATCACGCCGCAAGGAGACTGCATACCTAGATCATACAAGCTGACATTCCCTTGTACTAACAATATAGCAGAATATGAGGCTTTGACCATAGGTCTCAAGATTGTAGCACAATGGCGAATCATGGCATTAAAAGTCTATGGGGACTCACAACTTATCATCAACCAAGTCAATGGTGAATACCAAACCAAGGATGATAAGCTCACACCATACAAGAAGGTAGTAGAAAGCCTCAAGGAATCCTTCATTGATATTACCTTTGAGTAGATACCAAGGACAAACAATAGAGTGGCCGATGCAATGGCGATAATTGGATCCTTACTGGACATCCCTCGTAATGTCTCAAAACATGAATTCCTTGTAGAGTAGCTTCTCGTACACATATTCAAAGTACCAGAGTCAGAATACGCATGTAAACTCGTTGGTCCCAATGATCTTTGGTATCATGATATATACACCTACCTAAAGTTAGGAATCCTCCCCACTGACATCACTCCGAACCTAAAATGCACTTTTGTCAAAAGGACTTCACGATTCATTATCCTAGGAGAGACCCTCTTCCATAGGAGTACCAACAGAACCTTGCTACGTTGTTTAAAACTCGAAGAAGCCTTGACTGCTCTAACTAAGGTACACAATGGCATGTGTGGGTCACACTCAAGTGGTATGACCTTGGCTAAAAAGTTGTTGAGAACAGAGTACTACTAGCCAACGATGGAAAAAGAGGCGCACAATTTTGTCAGAAAATGCTTGCAATGCCAATAGCATGGAGACCTTATTCATGCACCAGCTCAAGAACTGCATCCCATTGTTACACCTTGGCCCTTTTCACAATGGGGGCTCGATCTCATTGGTAAAATATCACCCACCTCATCCAATGGCCATAAGTTCATCATCACCACCATTGAATATTTCACAAAGTGGGTCGAAGCAATTCCCATGACCTGCATTATGGGAAAACAAATATCCAAGTTCATCCTAAATTACCTCATTTGTCAATACAGTGTTCCCCAATCCATTATCTCCGCTAATGGGACACCCTTCAAAAATTAGGATGTCCATGATTTGTGTGAAAAATTCAAAATCCAACTTCGTTTTTCCACTCCATACTATCCACAAGGCAATGGCCAAGCAGAAGCTACAAATAAAACCATTTTGAAAATCCTCAAGAAAACAGTCAATGACTCTGGTCATGACTAGCATCTGTAGTTAAATCCTGACTTATGGGCCTACCGCACCAGCATCTACACACCAACAGGCGCCACCCCATTCTCTTTGGTCTACGGATCAAAGGCCATCCTCCCTATTGAGATCGAGCTCCCGTTATTGAGGATATCATTGCAAAACCTCATCACAGATGAGGAATACAGGGTCACAAGACTCAATGAGCTGGAATTACTAGATGAAAGGTGCATGGATGCCCTTAATCATCTACAAGTGTATCAGAGTCACCTAAAAAGGAGCTACAACAAGAAGATCAGACAACACACTTTCCAAATTGGTGACCTCGTGCTGAAAGAAAACCGAAAGAACGTGCCAAATCCTGATACAAAGGGAAAGTTTGAGCCCAACTGGCTGGGACCTTTTGTCATCACTGCAAGTTACAAATCGAGGGCATATCAGTTATCGACACCAGAAGGTGAGCCCCTGCAAGAGCCCATGAATAGCTCGCACCTCAAAAAGTTTTATGCCTAAATATTGCAAGGTATAGAACCAGAAAATACAAAAACAATCAGAAAAAGTCCTGAAAAAATGGTTACCTTTATGAAAACCTAGCAAATAGGCATCTTGGTGACAACAAAAAAATCAGAAAAGGATTGAAAATAGTAAAAAAAAAAATCGTCCTCTAGTGAAAACCACTTCGGTGGCGCTTTGGGCAAGTACCTTGGTGAAAATCTGGCAAACAGACACCAAGTGTAAATAAAGCACCTTCCCCATCTATCAAGATCTGCATGACTCTTTCTATCACCCATTCATCCACTCATTCGCTCGC
This sequence comes from Sequoiadendron giganteum, assembly GCA_007115665.2. Taxonomy (NCBI): domain Eukaryota; kingdom Viridiplantae; phylum Streptophyta; class Pinopsida; order Cupressales; family Cupressaceae; genus Sequoiadendron; species Sequoiadendron giganteum. The sequence goes on along the minus strand of CM021102.1, from coordinate 753,922,429 downwards.
ATCCATACCATAGCCTGCATTGGTATCTGTACTATATTCCACCATTGGAACTACTTGGCATTCCTAAGGTCAATCTATCCTGCCTTTATCAAAGTAGTTCGTCGCACCACACTGGGGGCACGTTCTCGCAACATCAGATTGGATTCGTGTATATTCTCGTGATCTTTTTCAAATTTCATCAAAAAAACCAAAAACATTCAAAAATTCATTAGAAAATCCAAAAACATGTCAAAATATCAAAAAATCTTCAAAATTCATCATTTAGTCTTGTCAGTCTTCCACCTTGTCGAACTACGTCATCTCTGAGCTTGAACGTAGGCAAGGTTGATCTTTGATCATCCCCCGAGACAGTTTAGGTCAGACCTTTAGGCATCCATCGCATTGACAATCCGTTTGCCCACCCATCCTTTCATTAAGTCAAGTGTGTTGTCGGTCGAACTATGTGGTCTCTGTGTGTATAACGTAGGCAAGGCTAATCTATGGATCAGTTCCCGAGACCCCTAAGATAGGTCTTTAAGTTAGTCTGTTCATCTTAAAAACTTGAAAATACCAAAAACATTTGTAAAATTCCAAAAATACCAAAAATAGCCTCAAAATATCTGAAAATCCAAAATGGTGCATCCATTTCATCTCACCCGTGACTGTCATCACTCATAATAAAATCAATCATCGCCTTCACCCTTTGGTGAGTCAGTCAAAAGCAAGTATAACAGGTTCCAAAGTGAGCACCTAATCGTTAGAGTCTTGAAAGTCTAAGTCAGTAAGCAAGCAAGTTGGTCACCTCGGAGTATCAATAGCTTATCACCCAATCAGTCCCACCAAACCCTGATCACTACATGTCCTAGGATGAAGCTTTCCTATGATGGACATAAGCATCAGGTAACCCTCACAGTAGTTAGTCTTGGCTAGCAGTATGAAGAACATTAGCCTGTTTGTTTACTCTTTTTGGTCTTTATTGACTTATCTTAGTTTGCACTCATTCCAAGGACCTCTCGATGATGCCTAAACAAAATAGGTTTAGAGAGAAAGGAATGGGGCAACGATCATTATCTTTTTTATCTTCTACGCTTGTGGGATATGCTTGTAAAATAACTTAGCTATGCATATTTTGTTCAGTTTGTAGGGAGGATATTTTAAGTATCTTGTTGACCACATAGGAAAGCTTGCTTTTCTGTGTTTTGGTCCGAGATGTTTATAATGTCTGAACTACATCCTGAATAAAGTATGTATGATAAGTGTGAACAAGAATACTCCTATCTGATTTTCAAGTCAAATTCCATCACACTAGGCGCCACGCCATCCTAGTTCTTAATACCTCGATGCATCGTACCTAAGTGTGTTATCAAATATAACACAATTGACCCTTTAAAAATCCTAATTCCTATGTGCAATGTCAAAACACCATTATCATCCTCACTAACTCATTAATTCTACATTTCTTCTACCTTCTTTCCACACTAACATGGTATTATAACAGTAATCAAAACATCGCTCATGCATACATCCTGCATCCACCAGATAGTTAACATCAAAAAACATTGCATCATACCGATATCTTAAGTTATGAAGAATAAATTTGTTATTCTAAGCATCTTAAGACATTATATATTATCATCTGCAACCATCACCATTACCATCATTAATATGCATTACATCAGTTAAAGCATGGAAAATACAAAAAAAATGCATTCATTACATACACTGTAGGAACATCTCATAAACATCACATATTTGCATTCACATATTTACATGTACATCATAAAAAGGGTGAATCATCTCATATATATCATCAAAAATCACTGTTATAATATAGAATCGAATCAGGTATCCATAATACAATAGGGCCAAATACTGCAACCCTCATGAAAAAAAGAATGATGAATCAAACTGTAGGTGATTAGAAGGTGGGTGGGCCCTGCTGGCTGCTGCCCTCCCCATCCTACCTCTCACCATGTGCCTCTGTAGGTCACCTCCTAGTCTGCTGAGAGTAGTCTCACACTCTGCGGTCTGGTGGCACTACTTGCTGATAGTGGTGCCGATAGTACTCGGCCTCTCTGATGGCATCCTTGTAATCTCGGATATCGACTGATCGGCCTCGGGATGTGGAAGCAACACGCTCTAGCTGTCTCCACTTACCTATCTCCTGATCCCACTCAGATCATTCCTAGTCCCTCTCTGTTGTTAGTGTGGCAACCCATTGTCGAGCCTCATCCTACTCAGCTGTCAAAACCTATGCCTGCCCCTATAACTGTTGAATCAATATGTCATGGGCATCTGGCTGCCCACCCTGCCCTGCTGGTTGCCCACCCTGCCCTGCTGGAGGCCCATCCTGTCCTAGCGGCTATACTACTGGTTTCTATTGTGCTGGCACATCTAGCTGCCCATCTTGTCCTACTGCATGCTGCGCAAGATCCCTCAAAGGTGACTACTAAGGAGGAGGTACACCTCCCTGACCCCTACCTGCTGACCTACCTCTCAATCTATGACATGGAAGTACTATCCCTAGAACTGTCAGTCGCACTAGCGGCCTGAACCAAATCCTGAACACCGGAGTCACCCCTGCATCTACTGGCACCTGATCGTATGCCCAAGGTTGGGCCACCAACTGCCTAAAAGAGGTCACTACCTCATCTGCCAGAATAGGCTATCCCCAGGCTGTCTCTCTGGCCGAACAGGCAAAATAAGTTGTATACTGGGTGGCAGGCACATCCTGCACCTCCCCAAACTGTCTGACCACTTTATCTAGAAGATATCTCTCTATCAGTGTATGCTCTCGACCCTACATAAGTCTGTCCTGACGAGCAAAGAAAAGCTGCTCTACATCGTCCATCCATGGGCCCATACTCATATACGGCCTCCAGATAAATATTGTCTTCTCATCAAGAACCTGACACCAGTGAGCTATGTCATCGGTACCCATGTGAGTGAAACAAATCATCGCCTCATCGTACCGCCACACTAAAGGGTCATCAATGTCTAAAGCAACTGGTATCACAAATGGACGAAGCACTAGAATCCACTCAAATACCCAAACATGAAGAAGAGTCAATCCAGCCCCCAGAGCCCGACCTCCAAGTAGGAAAACTCATGCAAGTCCCTATATAAGGAAGCCAACAACATTGGTCCCCAAGCATAGCACACTCGACGAGTGCACATCTGCTGCCATGCTATCCCCCAACCTTGACTGAAATATCGGCCACGCCGATGAGGAGCTACAAGGCTAGAAATAATGGTGGCCACAATCAGGTTGTAAGTATGGGCTATACCCTAGTACCGCTCCAAATCTATCTGACCATCGCAGAGCATAAGCTCCTCCACATCCATGACACTGAAGTAGGCGTTCCTCCCCTCATCCATATCCTAAATCACCCACTCTCCATGAATAGGTAATTGCAGGATATGCCAGACATCCTCGAGGGTAACAATGGCCTCGCTAGTGGGAAGATGAAAAGAGGAAGTCTCGCTATGCCACCACTCCACCAAAGCGTGCATCATACCCAAGTGTGCCCGAATGGGGGGGACATAGGCAATGAACCATAGACCTAGCATCCCAAGTTGCTCCTGAAGAAATAAGTGCATATCAGATAATCACTCAAGAACCAACCATCGGTGCTCCCTCGAATGAATAACCTCAGGTGTCTCCTCCACAGGGAAAGTACCGCGTCAGTTCCCTGAAAAAGTATGGTGTTCGTGTTTCCTTTCGCTTTTGAAATAGCAAAAGCGGTGTTGTTTGCAAAGGCGGGGTAGTTTGGAAGTCTCCAAACTGCATCGCGTAGCCGAGTTAGATAGCAAATATTTTCAAAGTGCACCGTGTGGCTGAGTTAGATAGCTCCTGACCCACGTGGCATTGTTTGAGCGAGCGGCTAAATTTAAAAATTGAAATTTCATAGTTCTTAAACTCTGCCGCGTGGTGATGAATGCACCTATGACCCTATATAAGACTGCGCGGGCCCGTTTGGAGAGCTCCCACAGCGCAATATTGCACCGTGCTGGCTCGACCATACCTAAACACTATTTAAATGCACGTAAAGCAAGAAAATAAAAGTGGGATATGGGTACATACCGCGGGTCCTGCAGTGACTGGTGCTGAAATATTCGTACTCGCTCCGACATATGCAGGGGAAGCTCTCGTTGCGCCATAGTGTCTAAAACTCAGAGCTCAAATGTCAAAATCTTCAAAGGTAAGAGTGCAAATGTTTTGAAAATGACCCCTCAGGCTCTATTTAAGCTCAAAAATTAGGGTTCCTTTTGACCTAATTTGACTTTTCGGAGGGGGTTTCTTACCTTGGTCCCGTTTTCGCCTAATCGAAGGTCATTCTTCATCCCTTCTGGCATTTTAGTGCATTTTCGGGCATTTTGGGGCATTTCTGGCTTGTCGGGCACCTTCTTATCTTTTTTCACGAGATCATCCAAAAATTCAAAATTTGCATCCGATCTCTCGAGGGGGCAATATCCACCAATATCCTTCTGTTGGGGCAGTAGTGGGGCATCTAAAAAAATCAAAAAATTTTGAACTTTGATCACAACAGTTTATTCTTTAAATCAATGCAACAAGTACATTGCTTCAAAGAGGGGCAAAATGTAGACGTGGAAAATGTATAAATTCGTTTTGGCACACCTGATCCCGATTTAATAACAACATTTCCTCCTAGATCGCATTCTCAGCATTCTATCCCTTAACTTGATAAATCATTATTTATTAAATTAAGTCTTCTCTTTTCAATGATTAAATTAATCAATTTAATTTAATCAACCTTGCATCACTGTTTAATTAAATAAATCTTTTTATTTGATTAAATTCTCTAAAGTCCTCTTATTAAATTAAATGAATTAAACCTTATTTGATTTAATCTAACACCTTCCTCCTTTATTAAATAAATCAAATCATTTATTTAATGAATCATTTCCTCTCAATTTCTGACTTAAATCAATTCATAAATTTGAGCTTAAATTTTCACATCTCCTAATTCCTTATTAAATTAATCAAAACATTGATTAAGTTAATCCTTCTCACTAAAATCTTCTAGAGAATGCAACTTGCACAATAAATCAAATACTTTGATTTATTAATTCTTCTATTTTCCCTCACAAAGCATCAAAAAGGGAATATTCCTCTTTTGAATTCAAAAAGTCCAAGTGAACTTGGTCCTTCCAACAAGGCATTAAAAGCCTCTTACATGTCCTTGACCTTGAGCCAAGTGACAATAACTCCATTCCTTTTCCCTCTTTAACATGTCATTTCTCAAGTTTGAAATGCCACCTAATTGCATTTATTGGCACATTGGCCAAAACTTGCATATTCCTCATCCAATCACATGTGGACAAGTGGCACAATGCCATTTGATGATCTTTGATCCCACATTGCTCAAAATCACTCTTCTTCCAATCTTTGGAATCTATAAATTGGAGACTCTTCTCCTCAATCTTCATCCACAACTCATATGCAAAGTAACTCTCTTCAAGTGAGAACTGATTTTGCACCATTGCACTCAATCATCTACCATTTTTCACAATTTAGTAACAAGGTTATGCTCAAATCTCTTTGGAGATTTGACCATTTCTTCATCAATCCACATTGGAATCATAGGAATTGGGAAAGGGCCAATTGCAACATATCATTGGCACCAATTCCCCCATAGGATCATAATGCTATTTGCTTAATTAGGAATTTAATGTTGTAATTTCATTGTGTTCTTCATTTCCTAAATTAAGTTTTAGATAGATGGATTTTATGGTGAATCCCTCTTTGTTACATGCATATTTGAGCTAGCACTAACAACGTTTGACTTCCTTTGTGCATATGCAGGTTTAGGGGTTCACAATACCTTTGCCTCTTCCATACACTTTTTACTATCTTCTATACACATTTTCATCTTTTCTTGTGCCTTTTCACATTTCCCAGAGGCCTCAAACAATCTCCTATTTGCAATTTTTAACTTAGTTTACTTCTGAAGATAAGCAAAATGTTCCTTGAAAGAATCCATCAACTGTTTTATTTGTTGAGTGAGTGGCAAACATAAATTTTTTATTGCATTTTTTATTTCAATCTCTAGGATTTTGACTACCTCATACAATGTCTCAGAACTGTCTACCTTTTTTTGCAATATCTCTTCCCTTGTAGAGGAGTGGAATATATCACCAAGTTGCAATTTTTGCAATGGTGATATATTTGACATGTTAAATTTCCCATCAAACATAGGTAACTACATCAATTTTAGGGTAAATTTGTTTCTATTGAGCAAGAAACTCTTTCATTGAACCAATTGGGGATGTTGAAGTAGATTCTTAGGAGTTTCTTGTACCTATACTCTAGTAGTATATGTATCTTCCTTTTTTTCTTTTTTTTTACTAATTAGTGTTATTTGGATGAGAATTATCATGCATATCATGACCAAGAGAAGCATGCTCTACATCATGTGTTATTTTCTCTTCTATATCCTCCTGTACTTCTTGTTGAATAGTGTCATACTGAGGGGACATATGTGACATCTCCACATTCTTAGAAACACTTACTTTGTCAAGGATTTTATTTTCAACTTCCTCGGTCTTCTTTTGAATTTTTCTTGTCTTAGATTCTTCCATCCTCATAAGAGTATCTACTCTTTGTTTAGTTCTCAATTCACGTGCTTTCCTCTAAGAGAGTTTATCTTTTCTTCTTGGAAAGTAGAGGATCTAGATTTGTCAAGAGCTTTCTTCCTTATTTATTCATACATCTCAATGGATTATTCACTTTTTTTCCCTAAGACCCAAGCAAGGCTCTCAAGAGAAATTGCTAAAATATCACTTAGTGTATAATTGTATCTAATCATGTACATGACTATTTCTCTTTCAATAGTCATTTGATCTTTAGGAGGAACTTCTAGATACAGTTTTGTAGTCTCATGTAGTAGGCCATGACTTACAATCCAATTAAATATTGCCTCCAATTGAAGAGGCTCATGTGGAGGTGCCACTAGAGGATTTTTCTTGTTTTTCTTCACCTTTCCTTTTGGTTTAGAGGTGCCTTCCTCTCCCTTTTCTTCTTCCTCTATCTCTTTGGTCTCAACATTATTTCTCTTAGCTTGTTGCTTGGGAATTAGATTCTTCTTCTCTACAACTTTAGTTTGTGCCTTAGTTTCTTATGAGGCTCTTTTTCTTAGAAGTAGCTTCTATGCATTCAGTTGGTTATTGAGGAGTAGTAGCAGAACAGGCTGGCTTGCCTAACCTTCTTGGCACTTTCTTTGCAATAGTTTCCTCAAGTTCTGAGTGAATACCTTTTAGAGTTTGGGTAGATGTATGATGGGATTTATTAATTAGGCAAGGAATTCCTATTTTATGAAACATCTTTTCAACCCTCTTTTCATGAGTCTCTTCCACCTTCTACTAGATTATCTTATCCATTATTTCTCTGTAGGTGAGAAAACTTTTTTCTACAGGATCCTTTGGATTTCTCAATATTTTTTCAACATATACCTTGAGCTAGCAGGGGACACCTCATAAGGAAAATTTGGAATCCAATAGGTTCTTGGTTCCATAGTTTCAATGTAACAATAGTCTTTATCAACTAGAAAGGTTATCTCATCCTTGTATTTTCTTACTGTAGTGTTGAAAAATGTACTCCTTTACATTTTCACACTATGTTTAAATCCCTTAATAAATTGGACTTAATTAAGCGTCTAATTACCCAAATTTTACATTTACGGGCCTAATTAATTGTAATTTCTAAAAGGGGAATCATGATTTAATTAATGCATTTATTATTTTTAATCACCCTGAAATGAATAGGTCCTCATTATTTAGGTCAGGAAAAATTCACCCTTGGGCAAATGGGTCCCTCTTAAGATCTCAAATTCAAATTTTAAACATGTTTTTGGCAGAATCTTAAGGTCCTAAATTCAAGATTTAAGTGTGTTAAATATCCAATATATTGAGAGGGGGGATGAATAAGTATATTCTTAAAAAAATTGAACAAATACCATCTAATTGATCTAATGCATATGATAATTAATATCATCAACAAAACATGAAGCATAAAACACAAGAGACACCAGAATTTTTACGTGGAAAACCTAGAGTGGGAAAAACCACAGTGAGGATTAACTCACAATATAGTATAACTAGTTAAAAGATATTACAAAAGGGGTGGCTCAGTGCCATGACTCACTATCTAAAATGGGAGGCTCATTGCCTACAGAAATGAAGTAACAAAAATGGCTAACCACCAGACTTGAACTAATGAAAGTGCACCTCAAGTGCATATTAAGTTCCTTTGTAGCTCACAAAATCTAGATGCCAGCAGATCACTCTTCACTCTTTTCACTTCCATACATAGTCTGCTAATATTCACTCTACACCAACTCTTATATCATATCTTCAAAAACATTTTGTATATATATCTGATTGTCCATAGATAACAATCAGGTTGACTTCACAAATATTCTCAACAATTATTCAAATGTGTGGCATGCGATAGCATGTCGGCATGGATTGTACAAATAAACGTTAATCCATTACATCTTCAACCGCTTGATAGGTCGGCCAACAATAGACCTAATAGAAAAAATGTAAACAACAAAATGATACCAGTGATAACCACGAGCATCTGTACACATGAGTTCTTGTCCATGTATGCATTTCTTAGTTACAGACCATTTCCTAAAAACTAAAGTAGTAGATATTTATCGGAGGGGAATCAAGAGAAAAATATTGAAGGATGATCCTACATTATTGGTTTAGAATACTGGATTAATGTGACCTTGAGACTTGCAATTGCAACTCATATATCATGGTGATATTAATGACAACAAAAATTTTAACAAGAGAAATGATATTCTTCATTCTTCCAACAATCTCCCCCTTTGTCATTGATGGCAACATGTGCCAAAAAGAATTTACATACATCCTATGTATAGAATATACTCTATTTATCTTTCCTCTTCTTCCCCTTTGACATCAAGGACAAAGGTCAGATAGAAAGTATGGAAGATATGTGCATGGGGTCCAGAACACATAGAATAAAACTTTTGAACTCCCCCTAAGGAGTTATCCCAAGCAATGTAAAAATAGAAAAAAAAATACCTGGAGGAGGGAGCACTTTGCAGTTACTAAAGAATGCCTTATCAGGTTGCTTTTCCATTCTCCCAACTCTGCTTAGCAGATACCGTAATTTTGTTCAAAGATTCTAAGCAATAAAAATTTCTTTAGCTTCATCTGGAGTGTCCAGAGTCAGATTGATCTTATCCAAATTCTCAGCATTATCCAAAGCATTGGCTACAAAGCAAGCCAATTTTTTTTATTATTCCTTCCTTCTGCTTCTATAGCATAAATAAATTTTCTTTATGCATAGAAATAGCATTCCAAGTTGATCAAGCATTAGCTTCAGATTCACAAGCCTTCACAGATTCAAGGCTCTTCTCTACATTAGTATGTGCCAAGAAAAATTGGTCATGAAGGATCAATATCCTTTTCTCATTTAGTTTCTCTTCCACATCCTATTTTTTTTTCTCAACAAGTCTCGTGACATGCTCCTTGAAGGAGTCCAATAGAAGCTTCAGGTTCTCAACCAAAGAGAGAGATGTATCTACATATGTATTTTATGTGGCATCCTACAAAGCCCTAATAACATCTTCATTTTCAATGAGCTCAGTTCCCTTTTGATGCATTTCTAATATTTATCTTCTATCAGATGCATAAAATACATCGCATAATACCAATTTATGTACTAGAGAAATCTTGTCCATATCTGCATAACCTTGATTCATTGGAAGTTGTATGAGTTTCAAAGGAATTATCGGTTGGAATCTGATCTGCTTAGATAGAATTCCTTTCAAGACATCATCACCAGAGGAAGATTCTCCAGTGGAATTTTGTGATTCTACAACTTGCTATGATATTTCTTCATTCTTTCCAGCAATATCATCAGATTCCTTATTTATGTTTTCTCCTTCTTCCTTTTATTTTTCTCTCTCTGCATTCTCTTCCTCTACATTCTTTTCTTTCATCTTCTTTTTTCTAAATTTTCTTCTTCTACCTTTTCTTCTTCAATTTTATTTTCTTATTTTTCTTCTTCCCTCTTCTCTTCTTCTACCTTATCTCTATCTTCTTCTTCAGGGTGTACTAAAGGGTTAACAACATGAACTTCTACTTCAACACTTTCTTCAACATGTTTTTTGTTTTCTAGATTCTCATGAGTAGCGTTGATTTCCAATAGAACATCTATACTACCTGTTTTCGGAAGGGTATTGGTGTCATTTATTTCTAGGGGTACATTATCATCAGTAGCACCAGAAGGAGGTTCTTCCACAAATTCCGTAGATTTTTATTTTCTAGGTTTAGGTGTCGAACTGGATGCACCAATCATTCCATACTTTACCGCAGTACTCTTCATAGTACTCATTGTTTCCTTCCTTATTCCTTTGATTTCTTTCTTGTATTTTGTCATCAGAGTATTAAATCTTCTCTTCACCCTAAACATATTGGCACAAATATTCTTCAAAGATTCTAAATTATCTAGAGACAGAGAGGATGCAATTTCTTTATATGCTTTATTTCTTATTTTCTCTTCTAGCTCAACTACCTTTGCTCTTCTCTTCATTAGTATTTCACACAAATTTTTAGGAACATCACACCTAATGTTCTCCCATTTAGCTTCCAAAATGATGACATATTTGATAATGACCAATATTATTGTTTCTTTATCTTCTTCTCCTACTAAATCATACACTTCCACTATGGATTTCACCATATTATTCACCAAAACATCTAATTTGAGAGGGACATCAGGCCTTACTAGAGACACATTATGTTCTTCCTATTCAAATGAAACTTTGGTATTCTTTGCATCATTAGTATTTTTTCATTAGCATCCTCTAAGGATGACACATAGTGAAATTTACTCAAACCAACACTCGTTTCTTGCGATGCACCTTCATCGAAGGAAACACTCACCATTCTCTTTCTTATCAGTTTTGCAATTGGATCTTCTTCCTCTTCCTCCTGATCATCAATGATGCTCATATTATTCTCCATATTAGTCTTTTATTTTCTTCGCCTGACAAGGAATACTGGAGGAACACCTTTTCTCTTTCCTGATTTGGTTGTAGGTTCGGAAGGGGTTAGGCCTTTGCCTTTGTCAGTAGTGTTGGGCTCAATTTTCACTATAGCTAATCTAGAAGCTGGTACAGAAGGAGGGGTCCTATCGGATCTCCTTACATTGGGTAGTTCTTCAGAATTTTTTCCTCTAACGACTCTTCCTAGAGCTATCTCTTCATTTGTGAAACCAGATTTCTTGAGCATTTCCATTAGATTTTTCTTCCTTGTAGCTTTGTTTTGATCCAAATGGACTTCCATGGATTTCTCTACATATGTTCCAATCCGAAGTTCATTTGGATCTTTTGGACTCTTCAATAAGATATTTACATAACCTTCAGCATCATCTCCTGAGACCTCATAACCTAGAGGTTGAATCCAGATTTTTCGGGTTTCAATCGCTTCTATAATACACTCGTCAGAAGATACATGAAATATGATCTCATTTTTACACTTTTCAACAATATTCCTTGGAATTTTGTCTCTATCATTCATATTTTTCTTAAACACAAAAAATAATGTCATCAAGGAATTTTTTGAGTTGTTCACATCACCCAACTTATGCATGTGATGAAAAATCTGATGTGCAACTAGTCAAGAAGGGTCCCAATACACTGTTCCAAATTTTCCCAAAAGAATTTTGAGAAAAAATAATAATAAGAAAATAATCAGAGAACCAAAATTAAATGGGTACTTCTTCTATTTTGACATTCTCATATTATCAAGTAGTTGTTGTTGAAGTAGCTCACATAAATCATAATTTGCACCATTTACAGTCATATCATAATCAATATAAATAGTTGTGGCAGACACATAATTCTCTTAGTGAAGTATATTTTGTGACCAATCATTATAGATGCATACTTCATGTTGGATTAGTGATAGGTTTTGTCGCAAAATCCCTCATGTCATAGGTTTCACCGGTGAGATTCGTTACCATTTCATTTTTCACTACTTTTAGCATAGGTACTGGTCTGGTATCACAGAGTCTGGTGACAGCTTTGATTGCTTCCTTGGTTATCAAGTGTGGTCATGGGTCCATAAGAAGTGATCTTGCATTATGTTGAGGATCGGTTTTACATACTGATCATCTACTATAGAACATAAATTTGAAAAGTTGTTCCAACATTCCAAATTCTTTCTCACAAGATTCAAGTACTCAAGTTTTACCAAGAAATAATCTCCAATGAGTTCATTTAGCCACATGTCAATCAATTTGATATGATTGAATTCCTCTATCTTAACCCTAATGTACATCCTTGTATCCTCTATCGGCATGATGCCATGGGGAATCAAAGAGAAAGCACCCATAAGGTCATCTCTGAAAAATTTCATCAAGTATTTGCTATAGGAGATTTTGGATCTTTTTGTTGTGTTTATGACTACAGGGGTTTCCATTTTCTATATAACGAGATTTTAAAGGATTCAAGAAGGAATTTTCACAAGCTCATAGCAACACAAAATTTAAAAATATCCTTTTCTTTGCAAGTAGCCAAAACTAGGGTTTGCACCAATCACACTTTAATTCTCTCCAAATCACTCCAAGTCATTCTTCACCTCTTTCGAATGCACAAGTGATTGAAATTCCTTTTTGATTTTTCTTTATATATTAATGCAATGCCCTAATTGGTATTTAATGCTCTTGAAATTTGAAAAGATGCCAAATTTCCTTATCTACGTTGAAAAACCCTAATATGCTCCACAAATAAGCATACATGCCTCTTTTCTTCTAGTTTCTTTTTCAAAACCTATGTATACTTATTTCTTATGATCTTTCTTCGTGCCAAGGACTGACACACTCAAAATCGGGGGTTTTAAAGGATTTTCTGCTAAAAACTCCCCCTAAGACCATGTTAGGTCTAGTTCTCAGAGGAATCATTTGCACCAGATGAGAGTAAAGACGCATCACTAGTCCTTGAATCTTCTTTATTTTTTCATATCTTACTCATTTCTTGCTTAACTTCTTCTTTGCTAACCTTCTTCACAGGTTCATTCTTCTTTATCAAAGCAAATTGTTTTCCCTTTTTACTTCTACATACGTTTGAAATATGTCTTGGTTTGGTGTAGTTATAATAGACAATATTCCTTTGATTTGATTGACTTCCATTAAACCTTTTTCTACACTAATTCTCTTTATTCCCATATTTGTTGCATGTGTAGCAATAACTAGCAAAGGATTGATTTATCTTTCCTCCATTAAAATAGTTCATCATCTAAGTTCTACATTCACTAGCTCTATGTCCAAAATTATTATAGGCATAGCATTGTCCAGGGAAAGAACCAGAGAATTGATTCATCTTGCTTCTACATTCAGATTCCTTATGTCCAAACTTATTACATGAAAAAAAAGTGGCATCAAAAGATGGGTACCTTTGTGCATTTGGTTATCTAACGGGTGGTTTCCTTCCTAGATTTTTTTTTTGCTTCCCTTTATCTTGAGGTTTTTGATCATTTTCTACTTTTGAGCTTTCACCTACTTCAAATCCCAATCCTCCTTTGTCTTTAGAGGTTTTTTGTCCTACAATAAATTCATCAAGCTTGGTAGAGCTTCTATTGAAACTATCTTCATAGAATTTTTCTTTTTACAGTTATTCTCTCAGATTTACCACTTCTTGTTCAAGCCTCGAACATTCATTAGATTTGTTCTTTATTTTTCTATTCAAGCAATCTTCACTCCTCTTCATTTCTTCCAATTGTAACTTTAGTCTAGTAACATCTTCACTTGCTTGTTTCAATTGGTCGTTGACTTCTCTATGTCTCTCTTTGAATTTATTTAATTGTTCCTTCAATTTCTGGATGCATTCATTTGCTTCATCAAGATTTTCTTCCAAGTATCTATTCTCATTTTTAGCTTTTTCAAGATCATCAAGGGCAGTTCGGAGTTCTTCATTATCCTCCATTTGTTCAATCTCCAAGATCTCCCTCAAGTTGTTAGACTTCTCCAAAGGAACCAAGCTCTAATACCAATTGTTAAATATCTAATATACTGAGAGGGGGGTGAATCAGTATATTCTTAAACTTGTTGAAAAAATACCATCCAATTAATCTAAAGCATATGATAATTAATATAAGTAGAATCATCAACAAAACATGAAGCACAAAACACAAGAGACACCAAAATTTTTACTTGGAAAACCCAAAGTGGGAAAAACCATCATGAGGATTAACTCACAATATTGTATAACCAATTATAAGATATTACAAAAGAGGTGGATCATTGCCAGGACTCACTATCCAAAATGGGAGGCTCGCTGCCTACAGAAATGAAGTAACAAAATGGCTAACCGCCAGACTTGAACTGATGAAATTACACCTCAAGTTTAGATTCAGTTCCTTTGTAGCTCACAAAATTTTCATGCCAGTAAATCACTCTTCACTCTTTTCACTTCCATACATAGTCTACTAATATTCGCTCTACACCAACTCTTATATCATATCTTTAAAAACATATTTATATATATATTTTATTGTCCATAGATAACAATCAGGTCATCTTCACAAATATTCTCAATAGTAATTCAAATGTGTGGCATGTGATATCATGTCGACATGGATTACACAAACAAAATTTAATCCATTACATTTTCAACCGCTTGACACGTCAGCCAGCAATAGACCTAATACAAAAATTGTAAACAAAAAACTGATACTGGTGATAACCATGAGCATCTATACACATGAGTTCCTGTCCATGTATGAATTTCTCAGTCATAGACCATTTCCCAAAAACTAAAGTAGTAGCTATTTATCAGAGGGGAATCTAGAGAAAAATACCAGAGGATGATCCTCCATTATCAATTTAGAATACCAAATTAATGTGACCTTGAGACTTGTAGTTGCAACTCATATATCATGGTGATATCAATGAAAACAAAACTGTTAACAAGAGATATGATCTTCTTCATTCTTCCAACAAAGCGTTGGCTTGTAATGTTTTATTTTAGGGAAATTAGAAAATTTTCTATAAAAGCAAGTTCCTTTTATCAATTCAAATCCTATATTTTTGAAACAACTTTACAAGAGATAAGATTATTGTCAAAGGTGTTTAAGAGTGAATTTCTAAAGCATTTTTTGTAGCATTCAAGATCTCAAGTATTATGTCAGAATTTTAAAGAATCATGCATGTTTTCGGAGCTAACATTGTGATGTAGGCTTAAAGCATCAAGATCCATCATCAATCAAGCCATTCAGGGAAGATATAGAGCTTGGAGAGCTCTACTAAGTTTCAGTCCTTCAAGGGTTTCAAATCAAGGGTTTGTGAGTTGCAACATATCACTTGTTCATTCATCATTCCTTTCATGTTTCATTGTTTCAATTCAATTTTTAATTACCAAAATGGGGTTTGACCAAGGCAAACGCCCATTCACCAAAACAAACAAAAATTCCCTCTTGTGTTTGTGTTGCAGATCTTAGGTTGAAGAAGGGTTGAAGATCTATTAAAGTACAAAATTGGAAAAATTTCAAAGTTGTAAAAGTTGTCAATCTTTTTGTCAAGCCACAAAAACTCACTTTTAAGATTTATTTTCAAACTTTTGAATGTGAAAATCAGAGAAATCGTGAATGCAAACATATGACTGGAGCACCCAAATTTTGATTTTAGAAAGCCCTACAAAGACCCATTTCCCTTAGGTGAGTGAGTCCTAGAGGACACTCAACAAAAACATTTTGATGACAGTTGCAAAAATACTAAACCTTCTCAGATCTACCTAAAATTTGTAGGTTTTATTAGATTTGTTGGCAACACAAGGGCAAACAACTGAGAGGGGGGGTAAATCATTTGTCACAAAAATTATACTTATTAAACTTAATCTCATATCTAATAAATAAACATGAAATCTAAGCCATCACAACATCAAAAACACACATAACACCAAGATTTTTGCGTGGAAACCTTGTTAGGGGAAAAACCACGTTAGAGGTTAATCCACAAGATTATCCTCTGTTAAAAGTACTACAAATGGGGAACAAACATCCATTCAGGCACACTATCTAGAGCTCACTTCTCAAAAACAAAAGTCTTATTTCCCAAAGGAAGACACACTATCTTACAGTCACATTCGAATTACACCCAAAGATTTGAACTGAGAAAATAGCATATGCTAATTCCTTATTACAGTTTTGGTTAAGCACATGAACACTTTGTTCTGCTCACTCTTCTTCACACTTTACTTATGCCTTCAAAAGATTATAACATTATTTACACATAACACTCCTACATATCACTCTCCACTTCACACCATGCATCAAATGGTATAAACAATTGATAATATATATCTGCAACTAAGGATAGCATCAACTACATGTCGGCCCAACAAAATATGAAATGTGTAATAATTGTCAGCCCAAATTAATAAACAATTTATCAATGCGAATCAAATAATATCGGCCAAAACATATTAAGGACCCAAAACATGTCTTGAACATGAAACACTTTAAACAATTAGCCTCAAATATCCACAACATGCTACAATCACCCTGTCACCCATGATCATGAAAAACATGAACTCTCAGAAGAAACTCACCAATCATGAGCACAAAAATCGATGTAAACCATCAACACTAATAGAGAACGATCTATAAAAACGCACAAACATCATGAATCACCACATAAGCATCCACAATAACTCAAATTAGTAGAATCATATCATCTTCTTTTAGGAACACCAACTACAGCAATAAAACAGCTGTCAGAACACAGATACTCATAACTTGATCAAATCTTCATCAAAACCTCTGAAACTTCATGTGGATAAACTAGATATACTTTTCAACAAACCCTTTAATCCAAAACTACTTATCCTCGATATATTGAGCTAGCCATCATATTGAACTTCACTACATCACTGACAACCTGCAACTTATTTTATTATAATTTTCTCAATATCCTCGACATATACAACCTTAAATAAATTGATGTCAATAGTGTTGACATAAATGACAACCACGTATCAGAAATATCTAAAAATATTTAGCAATATCTCCCTTTGGCATTGATGGCAACACATGATGTGAAAAACACCATCAATGATACTTTCTCTTAACACTTTCTCCCCCTTAGGTTTTGACTCTTTTCTCCTTAACTCTTTCACAGATTTTCACAAGACTCTTCTACCCCTTTGACATCAATGACAAAGGTATACATTATATTTCTCCACACAAGCTCTGAAACACATACCTTAACATCTGACTACTCCCCTGAGTAGTATCCACCACAACATCAATCCAGATCACAAGATATGACTATGAAATGCACGGACTAATGTAAGTCATTGCATCTTAATTCTAATTAGGAGGGGTAATTAGCCCTAGCTTCCCTCTAAGATAATTAAAATTATCCTTAGGAAAGGGCTTGGTACAGATATCTACAATCTATTCCTTAGTAGGCACATACTCCAACTTGACTTCCTTTTCACTCACCTTCTCTCTCAAAAATTGAAACTTGATAGATATATGCTTGGTTTTTGAATTCAGCACCGGATTCTTAGAAATGTTAATTGCACTTGAATTATCACATAATATAGCAATAGGTTCATCATACACAACTCCGATATCTTTCAACATCTGCTTAATCCATAATACTTGAGTACAATTGT
Organism: Sequoiadendron giganteum; assembly: GCA_007115665.2. Lineage (NCBI taxonomy): Eukaryota > Viridiplantae > Streptophyta > Pinopsida > Cupressales > Cupressaceae > Sequoiadendron > Sequoiadendron giganteum. Next base: position 753,904,769 of record CM021102.1, on the reverse strand, counting down.
TAGCAACAACAATGTATTCTACCTCTACAATAGATAAAGAAATGGAATTTTGCTTCTTACTTAACCATGAAATCAACTTCTTTCCCAAGAAAAAAGGACCACCACTAGTACTCTTTTTGTCATCCACATCTCCTGCCCAATCATCATCAGTAAAATCACTCAAATTAAGTTCATCTTCTTTAGGATACCATAGGCCAAAATCAACTATCCCCTTCAAGTACCTGAAATTCCTCTTCACAGTTGTCACATGAGATTCCTTAGGATCAACTTGAAATCTTGCAACAATGCATATGATATCAGGTCTAGTTTGAGTCAAATAAATCAATCCACCAATCTTGGATTTGTATCTAGTATGATGTATTTTAGGAAAGTCATCATCTTGTGTCAACTTACATCTAATCACCATAGGTGTAACAACTGGCTTTGAATCTTCCATACCAAAATTCTTTAGAAATTATTTCACATACTTGGATTCAGATATAAATATCCCTTTATCTAGTTGAGAAATTTGTAATTCCAATAATTATTTCATTTCTCCAATCATAGACATATCAAACTCACTTTGCATATCATTAGAAAAATTCATGCACAAACTATTATCTCCTCCAAAAATGATATCATCAACAAAGAATTCAACAATCAAATATTTATCATGATCAATCTTGAAATACATGTTACTATCAACAGTGCCTTTATTAAATCCAACCTTCAACAAATACTTGTCCAATCTAGCATACCATGCTCTCAGGGCTTGCTTAAGTCCACACAATTCTTTCTTCAACCAAAAAACCACATCTGCCTGATCAGTCAATTGAAATCCATTAGGCTGCCCAATATACACTTCTTCATCTAGTTCACAATTTAGAAATGCTAACTTGACATCCATTTGATAAACCTTGAAGTTTGTGTAAGTATCATAAGCAAGAAATAGTCTCACAGCTTAAATCCTAGCAACAAGAGTAAAATTTTCTTCAAAGTCAACTCCTTTCATCTAAGAATGTCCTTTACACACCAATCTTCCTTTGTTTCTAACAACTTCACCTTGCTCATTCAGTTTGTTTCAAAAGACCCATTTAGTTCCAATTACATTTTTATCCTAAGGTCTAGGAACAAGAATCCATGTATCATTCTTCTCAATTTTTAGTAGTTCTTCTTTCATTGCTTCCACCCAATGTTCATCTTTCCATGCTTCATTGACATTATTAGGCTCATTCTTTGAGATCAAATAGTATTCTTTAGAAATTATTCTCCTAGTTTGAACACCTTTGTTCTTATCACCTATAATCTGATTTTCTAAATGATTTAGTCTTACATACCTTGGATTCTTATCCTGTTCTTTAACTTCAATCTCTTGTGATCTTAATTCTGCACTTTCACTAGTTTCTTCCTCTTGATTTTCCTGATTTAGAGTCTAATCTTTCTTTCCTTTATCTATATTGTTACTTTGATCATCTAAACCATATCTGCAGGTTCTAGATGGTCTAAATGTGTCTTCATCAACCTTTACATTAGCACTTTCAATTACTTCCCTTAATCTCTTGTTGTAGCATCGTTAGGCTTTACTTTTAGTAGAATAACCAAGAAAGATTCCTTCATCACTTCTAGCATCAAACTTTCCTATATCTTCATGTCTTTTGATATAGAATTTACTCCCAAAGATTTTGAAGTATCTAATAGTAGGCTTATGACCAAACCATAGCTCATAAGGAGTCTTACCAGTATCACCTTTGGCATGTACCTGGTTGAGAGTATAAATGCTAGTACTCATAGCTTCTCTCCACTAGATATGAGGAGCATTTCCTTCTAGCATCATAGTCCTAGCAACTTCTTGAATTTTGCGTGTTCTTCCTTTCCACAACTCCATTTTGTTGAGGGGTCTATGGGGTAGATAATTTTCTCTTTATCCCATGCTCTTCACATAAATAATTAAACTCATTAGAAGTGAATTCACCACCTCTATTTGATCATAGACATTTAATATTCAGACCCGTCTCTATCTCAACCATAGCCTTAAAAATATTGAATTTCTCTAGAGCTTTAAATTTTTCCCTTAAGAAAGTAACCCACATCAATCTAGAATAATCGTCAATAAGTAACATGAAATACATGTCTCCTTGTAGACTTCTAACTCTAAAATGACCACACAAGTTAGTATGCACAAGCTCCAACACTTCATTTGAACAATGTTGTTTTCTTCAGAATGAAACTCTTGTTTACTTCAGAATGAAACTCTTGTTTGCTTCCCTAACTAAAATTCCTTGCATATAGTATTAGTAGGTTTTATCAACTTAGGAAGATCTCTCACTACCTGAGTAGAACTTATCTTGATAATATTTTCAAAGTTTACATGACACAATCTCCTATGCCAGAACCAACTTTCATCAACTTGAGCAATCAAACAACGTTTACTAGTAGTACTTAGGTGAAATATATTACCTTTTGTTTTTGTACCAGATGCAATCACATTTCCAATACTCCCCAATATCTTACACTTTCCATCCTTGAATTGAATATTATATCCCCTATCAACCATTTGTCCAACACTTAAGAGATTATGCTTCAAATATTCCAAATATATAACATCATCAGTATTATGCTTACCATCAAAATAAATGGATCCTCTACCATGGATTACACTAGCTTTGCCATCACCAAATCTTACAACACCACCATCACACTTTTCCAGGCTTACAAATTTACTTTTATCACCTGTCATGTGATGAGAGCATCTACTGTCAATCACCCATTCATCTTTTTCAACTCTGGTAGCTAGAGCTTTCTTCACATTCATGCAACTAGTAGAATTAGTATGTACAAGATTATTATCCTTGATAGAAATAAATATCAATTCATCCTCATTTGAATTTCCTTTATTGGATTCATCATCTTTCACACCTTCATCAGTAGAAAAATAACACTTTCTTTGGAATCTAGGCTTGTTAGATCTTGGCTTAGGAACTCTTTTAGGACACCTTGAGGTAAAATGACTTATCTTATTGCAGGAAAAAAATTTAAGAGGCAATTTCCCTTTATACTTGCCTTCTCCTTTGGCTACCCTCTTGACAAGAAGTGCTTCAAGATCGTCTAGTTTTCTCTCTTCTTCCTCAATCTCTCTAATTTCCTATTCATACATGGACATTTTTCTAGAAGAACTTTCTCTCGAATCATATCTCTGCTTATCTTTTCTAGAGATAGTAGATTTGAATGCAAATTCTATCTTAGGAAGAGATTCACCAAACTCACTTAACTCAAAAGAAACCAACTTACCAATCAACATGTATCTGGTTATATTTGTCATAGTTCGGATCTCCTCAATAGCAATAGCTTTGTATTTGTATGTAGTATGAAAGGATCTAAGCACTTTAGCAACAATCTTTGATTCTTCCAATGTTCCACCAGCACATCTAATACTACACACAAATTCATTCACTCTCTGCATAAAAGAAGTGATGTTCTCATCTTCACCCATTCTCAATGTTTCAAATTTCCCTTTTAGGCTATGCATCTCAACAATCTTCACATGGTTATCACCTTCATAAAAAATTTCCAACTTTTTCTAGATCTCATATGCAGTCTTCAGCTCCATTACATTTGTCATTTTGGAATTAGTTAGATCACTCAACAATGCTTCCTTAGCTCTGATATTGTACTAGGCTTCCTTAATCTCACCTATGGTAGAAGGACCTATATACACCTAAATTTGACCACTTCCATATGGTCAAAATCCTATCGCTTATTCATCTAATCCGTTTATATTAATTAAATGGCATATTTAATTACTATTATCCCCGTTCTCTAAGGTTCCCAAAAGTATTTAATTAAATACTTTATCCTTTATCATTTCCTCTCTAAATTAAATAAATCAATCAATTTATTTAATTTAGCCAATTATCCTCTTCAATTTTAAATTCATTATTTATCTCCCCTTTTCCCATCCTCCATAACCTTTTCACTAATTTGGGTTAATCTAATTAATCCTTCATTAGGATGTACATATCCTTAATCGGGATTAATATCACATCCTCCATCTTTAGACCACATGGCCTTTTCCACATCATTTATACCATTTCCATCTCACCATGTCTTTTGGACACTTCATCCTCCACATGGAAAGATGTGAGGGCTTGTGAGTCCTCAACACACCATAGCCCTCCATCTTGGCCATGGTGGCTCAATCCTAGTCATTGAATCCTCTAGAGAATTCAATTTCTTTTATAAATACACCCCCTCTCATTCAATAATGGATCTTATGCATTCTTATCACACTTATGCTCTCAAGCCATTTTGCATTCTAATAATTATTGTAGCTCTCTTGCATTTTGCATTCTTGTAGCCATTATTGCACTCACCCACTATCATTAATCATTCAACTACCACTATCATTACAAGCTTGCCATCAAGGAGCAAACATCAAAAACACTATCAAGGGCCAACCAAGGATCAACACAAGTAAAAGGTATACTTTCTTGTTTAATCTTTCTTTTATTTGTGTTCAACGTAGCCTAATCTTGAGGTGGTCTAGTGTTGTTTTATCTTGCATTTCTTAATTAGTTTTGCATACTAGGAGGTAATAAATTTCATTGCACATATTTTTTGGCACGCCCGGTGTGACCCATGTCACAGGTCCATTACTTTCACGTTTTCTATTTTTTGAAATCTTGCAGGTTCAAGAACACAAAGGCGACCTTGCTCGTGAACAGACAACCCCACCCCAAAAGGGGTGACCTCACCCAAAACCTGATTTTATGCACTTCCATTGTATGGTTTTTACTGACTTTCTGCATGTTCAACTTCACAAACAGGTGACCATGCCCAAAAAGGGGCAACCTCGCCCATGAATAGGCAACCCCACCCAAAGCCAAATTTTTTGCACTTCTATTTTCTAGTTTTTTCTGACTTTCTTTAGGTTCAACTTCACTAACAGGCGACCCTAGCTTGAAAGGGGTGACCCTACCCACGAACAAGCAACCCTACCCCAAAAGGGGTGACCTCGCCCAAAGCTAGATTTTTTGCACTTCTATTTTCTGATTTTTTCTAACTTTCTGTAGGTTCAGCTTCACAAACAGGCGACCTCACCCAGAAAGGGGTGACCCCATCCACGAACAGGTGACGCTGCCCTAAAAGAGGTGACCCTGCTCAAAGCCATATTTTTTGCATTTATGTTTTCTATTTTTTTTTAAATTTTCTGTAGGTTTTGGACAAATAGGTGGCCCTGCCCAAAACACAGAGGTAAAAATGGGTAAACAGTCACTCAAAATCTTTCATTTCAGCATTTAGTTTCTGACTATTTTTCCATTTCTGACCTACCAACTTATGATTCTTGTTGATTGTGTTTCGTTACTAATATTTGTGCAGATCGCTCGCCAAAGACATAAAATAAAACTACTAACACGTTTGTTGTAGGAGGAGCAAGCATGTTTAGTTAATCTTTTTCTTTCATTTCTAAACTAGGAACATAAGATTAATTAAAGGGTCAATAAACTTTCTTGTTATGTTTGAAAGTGGGCTATTGATGTATCTAATCCCCTTGTGACATTTGACAATCCTAGGTGAAGAGAAATCATAGTCCACTTAGTCCTTTTATACCCTTTTCATTTTATTAGTGGGACTTTCTTGGGGATTTCATCACCCCAAAGGATGATTCCAACCACGCATTACAATGGGGTATATAAAGGGGGCAGGAAAAATTTGTACCTCAATCTAATCACATCCTATATGGTGGAGTGTCAAAGCTAGGGAGATACTTATACAAGACATGAAGAGTTGATCTGAGCTCCTAGTATCTCGTTGGTTGCTCTCGACTCACGCTTGTGATAGACTGGTGTTCACGGTAGTGCCCCATGTACCATGTGTATATAGGGGACTCCCTTATCAACCTTGTCAAGCCTAGATAGAGGACTATGTTGACCATACCCTTAACACTAAAACTAGGCCTGTATTGTTTGAAGTGTTTTCTTTTGAAAACCAATGCTTATTAGTTAGTTTTGGCCTTTTACTTGTCATTTTTATCCTTTTCCATAACTATTTTTGACTAAGTTAGGTTTAGACCAATACATAGAGGTGACCCCACCTTGAAATGGGTGACCTTGCCCTAAATGGGGTTACCCTGCCCTCAAAGGGGTGACCGAACCCTTCCTATTTCAGTCATTTTTCTGCCAGACCAAGTCAAAAATCACCAACTTTCTTGAAATAGGTGACCTTTCCCTCAAACAAGCAACCTTTCCCTCAAAGGGGTGACCCTGCCCCCTATCTCAACTACGATTTACCCTGAACAAGTTAAAATTTTGGTAGTTTTTTGTGTTTGGTCAGCCTTGCCCCCTGTTTGGGCGATCTCACCCATTGTTTGGGTGACCCCACCCACTGTTTGGGTGACCCTGCTCTCCAAACAGCCTTTTTAGCCTTCATTACCTAGCCATTACCCTATTTTGAGAAAAAAAAATTGGTTCCAAGTGTCGTTCCCTCATTCGAAGTATCCATCTACCCATTCTGACCATTCGGATATCTATTTTCCTGTTCTAAACATCATTCCTCCTTTCCGACCAGCTGTTCACCCAATCTGGCAAGTCGTTCACCTATTCTAAGAAGTCGTTCACCCATTTCGAGAACTTGTTTTCCCATTTTGAGTGTTGTTCCCTAGCCTCATCCATTCATTCACCCGTTTTGAGTGATCATTTTTTTGTTCTACAAACTCACTTTCCCATTTGGAAGTCCGTTTACCGGTGCCACTTAACCATTTTTTGCACTAAGTTGAAATCAGGATCTGTTTGGGTGACTCTACCCTAGTTTGGGTGACCCTACCCAAGTTTGGGTGGCCCTTCACTAAATCTTCATTTGTTTCCCAAATTTGATCCAAAAATTCAATTTCCCATGGGTTATGAAAAGCTTGTTGTCTACCTAGTTGTTTGCACATCTTGTTCACCTATATCATGATCCATTTGCATCCAAATAATCATATAGGTGCATTCATAATCATCCTTAGGTTATACATCCATTATCATTTGCTCGATCCAAATCCTCTGAACTTTGTTTGAAGTCATTATCCTAATTGACCTAGGTGCCTGAACCTGATTGTCATCCATTAAAATTTTCTTAGGATTGCCATCCATCCTAATTCGATCATCATCCTTGGCTCTATCAATCCCCTTCCATATCAAGGCAGATTCAGTGTCATGATCATCAGTTCATCCTCTAATCCAATCAATTAGCACCTTAAGTCACCTAGGGTGATCTCTAAGCCTAGTTTAGAAACCCTTCCAATCATCCAATCAATCGATCCCTGATCTGATTCCATCCAATCTAATCCAATCATATATTTATCCAATTATCCAATCAAATGATCCATCACCTATCCTATCAATTGATCTATTGTCTGATCCAATCTCTATCCAATCAATTGATATGTCATCCAATCCAATAAATCAATTCAATCAATCAATTAATCTTAATTTAGATTGCATCTTAGAAGCTTAGTTTCATTTTAGATCTCCTAGTTGTTTTGCATGTTCATTCCCGTTCAAACCCGTTCGCAAGCAAAAAAACAAATGGCAGACCAAGCGATGGCGAGCCTTACCAAACCGAATGAAATCCCCATTGTAGGAAAAAGAAATGGTTACATTGTTTATCAAAAATTCCCATCTTGACATGGCTCACAACTTCTGACTCCACTATATCACCAGCTTTGCAACACTAGTAGAGAAGGTTCCTATCCTAGAATGAGCCCTTATTGCTAAAGGGTAGGTCAAAATTTTCAATTCTGATAAAGAGAGATCCTCTAGGTACAAACCTCATTATTGGAATAATAATAAGAATAAGAATTTTTTTAATGATGGTGTCACTGACACCAAACATGGCTACCACCTCACAAAATTACCCTCCTCAATAGTAGCAGTCAATCCCAAACACTATATTCATGCCCCAAGGAGCACCCCAACAATAGTCAAATCAAAACAACCAAGGGGGTAATAAATTCTAGTTTACTCAGTTAGGAGAACCCTTTAGCATCGTGTTTAACAATATCCTCCAAGCTAACTACCCCATTACTTATCCTATAACCAAGCCCAAGCTGACTTGGTTTAAAGAAAATGAGTAGTGTGAATTTCACAAGATTAAGGGACATACATTGGACAAGTGCCAAGGTCTGGAAACCTACATCTAAGGTCTCATAGATTGGGGTGAAATACATTTGGATGCTAACACAAATACCTCATCTAATGCTCAACTTCAAATATATCAAAATTCTTTTCCCAATCACAATCAGGGTCCTAATACATCCAACTCCAATCTTGGACCTAGCAACAACAGCCAGAATAACAACACTAATAATATCACTTACAAAAATGTGCCATACAATTACCAAGGTGTTGTCACATACATGGAACAATTGGAGACGTGTGTATCCATGATATGTGTCAAAGGAAAAGATCCACAATGTGTAGTTACCACCCGTCACACCCACATCACAGTCCCAACAGCCCCCGCTTCTACCCAGCTACCATTTATTAGTTCATAGTACAACATCCTTGATCACTTAGGCAAGACCTCGACTTAGATTTCTATCCTAGATTTGCTTAAGTCTTCCCCCATGCATCAGGACATCCTAAATAAGGCTTTACAGAGCACTCAAGTCCCCAACGACATAGATCCAACACAATTTCAAGCATTGGTAGGAAATTTTTGCACAACTTACCAATTGGGTTTCAGTCAAAAAGACATGCCATGCCTTGACTCCAGTCATAACCATCCCCTTCACCTAGGGGTTGGGGTGAATTGTCACAAAGTAAAAAGGGTACTAGTAGATAATGGTTCTGCCCTAAATCTATGTACATTAAAGTTTATACAACATGTGGGATACACCCAAGCTGACATAAATAATCAAGTTATCACCATCAAAGCATATAATAATGTAGAATGAGATTTTGAGGGCACTATTTGTCTTCCTATTCAAGTGGACCCCATTGTACAGTATACTATGTGTCATGTTCTAGACCTAAAAATTCCATATAACATCCTTCTTGGCCGCCTATGGATCCACTCTATGCAAGTCATCCCATCAACCTATCACCAATGTTTGAAATTCCCATTTCAAGGAATGGAAGTAACTATATAAGCTAACCCTTAGCCATTTGAATATTGCCATGCCCTTGAAGTTTCCTTTCCACATTATCATTACTACCCTAGGCTAGAAATGGGTGCATCTCATACATCATATTCTCATCCATCCACCAACACATTAGACACCACATCATCCACACCATCATCTACACCTGGTTCCACCATCACTAAGGTCTAGATCATCAACAAGGGATGTGGAGAGTACGAAATGCGTACAAAATTGAATGTGGTGAACATACCACCCTCACCACATACATATGGCCAACCTTACCCATTTGTCCCTAGAGATGAAGAGAAGACACTCACACTCACTTCCAAGAACATGGGCTCGAGAAAATTTAGGGATCTAGGCTCCCTTTAGGATCAAATGGAAGAAGATATTAGTCAGTGGGTTTACAGAGAAGAACCTAAGCCATCATCTCCCCTCATAGAATACTTCTAGGAGGTCTATCTACATGCGTCAAAGTTCATTGAAAAGTGAAGTTACCAAGGCAAAGGTCTTGGTATAGAAGAGCAAGTAAAATGACAACCCGTAGAAGCATCCATGCATTTGAAGAAGATAGGCCTGGGCTATGACTAGAACCAAAAGGGCCCTCTAACATCATCTAGTGCCTCCAAAAAATTTAGTGTGGACGACGGTTCCCTCAAAGACATATCGAAGGAGGAATCCATAATTTACGCATACAATGACCTAGATCACATTAAACTCCCTGTCATGTTTGAATGTCTATCCGTCTGCACCATCACCTTATCCATCAAACACCTCAAGCTTATAGAATATGACCTAAAAGGTACTGCACCTCCCAACACCTTTCCCTCAATGGGCCAATATGTGCATCTCATGGGATTGGGGGAAGATGAATGCTCCAGCCGAAAAAATAAAAAGAAACAAAATCAAAATGGGTCACCTAGTGAAAACCTCCCTGAGGCACTTTGTGACTGTGAAAAAGTAAAAACAAAGGGAATATCTACTAATGGTCATCTTCCCCTTGTAGGGACTCAACTATTTGGTTGATCATCCATCTTGATTGAAGAAACACAAGCAATAAACTTGGGAACCGAGGAGAACCCCAAGATCACCTATGTGGCTAAAGCACTATCAGAAGAAGAAAACTCTGCCATCACTAAGATCCTTAAAGAAGGAATCATCAACTTTTCCTGGACATACTCATACATGCTTGGCCTTGATCCAAATTTTTTGGTACATCACCTAGATGTCCATCCTAATGCAAAACCTGTCAAGCAAAAACTCCACAAAATGCACCCTCAAGTGGTTCTCATGGTTAAGAAAGAATTGGAAAATTTGTTAGAGGCAATATTCATCTGACCCATTGACTACTCTGACTAGATCTCCAATATAGTCCCAGTTGCTAAACCCAATGGAGATATCATAATCTGTAAATATTTTAGAGACCTTAACAAATCTTATCCTAAAGACAACTTCCCCTTACCAAATATTGATATACTAGTCGATCTCACCACAGGACATGAGATGTTGTCCCTCATGGATGGTTTCTCCGACTACAACCAAATTAAGATTTCCCCTGAATATTAACATAAGATTGCCTTCACAACACCTTGGGGTACATTTTTTTATAATGTCATGCCTTTTGGCCTCAAAAATGCGGGGGCAACATATCAACATGCTATGATAGTTATCTTCCACAACCTCATCCACATAATAATGGAAGAATATGTTGATGACCTGTTAGGAAAATCAAGAACAAGGGAAGAACACCTTTCAATTCTCAAAAGGATCTTGAAACATATCGAACAGTACAAGCTACACCTCAATCTAAAGAAATGTGTCTTCAATGTCATATCTGGAAATCTCTTAGGGTTCATTGTCTCCTATAGAGGAATTGAGGTTGATCCTACTAAGGTCAAGGAAACCATGGAAATGCCTCCACCCCACAATCTGAAATAGCTAAGAAGTCTGCAAGGTAAGCTCCAATCTATTTGAAGGTTCATTGCTCAACTAGCCGACAAGTGTTAGCCATTCATGCACCTCCTGAAGAAAGATAGTGCATTTAAGTGGAACCCGCAATGTCAACTCGGCTTTGATCAAATCAAAGAATATTTGGCTCACCAACCTATTCTCATGCCACCTATTCCAAGAAAACCACTCCTTTATATTTAAGCTACTTTTGTGGCACTGGGGGCATTGTTAGCACAACATGATGAGTCATCCAAAGAAAGAGAAATTTAATATATCAACCAAAATTTAGTAGGCTATGAGCTCAACTATTCCCCAATGGAGAAGGATTGCCTCACTATAGTCTTTAGCTCACAGAAACTCAGACACTACATGCTTAGTCATTTGGTTAAGCTAATCTCTAAAGTTGATCCGCTTAATTATTTTTTATCAAGAACAACAGTCACTGGCCACATGGCTAAATGGGTCATGTTGTTAAGTGAATTTTACATAGAGTATGTGGATCGTAAAGCAATCAAAGGAGAAGTAATTGTAGATCAATTAGAAGATGCCCCACTAGTAGATGCTTATCCTTAAGAAATAGAGTTTCCAAATGAAGGGGTCTTTTTAGTTTCAGAAGCCACTATATGGACATTATACTTTGATGGATCACACACTAACAGTGGATCAAGAGGAGTCTTGCTCATCACCCCCAAGGTAACTGCATACCAAATTCATTCAGATTGGCCTTTCCTTGTACCAACAACATTGTTGAGTATGAAGCTATTCTCACCGACCTTAAGATTGTAGTCCAATGGTGTATCTCTCACTTGCACATCTTTGGTGACTCCCAATTGGATATCAAGCAGGCTAATGATGAATTCCTAACAAAAGATGAAAATTTGTTACCCTACAAATGAATGGTAGATGACTTCAAGAAATATTTCTCCTCCATCCAATTTGATCAAAGATCCAGAGTACAGAATAAAGCAGCTAATTCCATGGCCACCATTGGTTCCCTCATGGACATGCCTAGAGATCGTACTGAATGTGATTTCCTCATGGAGAAACTATTATTCCCTGCATATGACATCCCTGAGAGTGAAATGGTATGTGACATTATAGGTCCTGAATCCCCCTAGTACCAAGGCATCTACACTTATCCTCACGACAACACCTTACCATTATACCTCACACATAACCAGTAAAAATTATTTATCCAATGCACCACCCACTACACCATCATAGGTGATACACTTTATCAACGTGGCTATGATGGAACCCTCCTTCATTGGTTAAACAAGACCAAATCCCACACTACATTAGTAAAAGTACATAGTGGTATCTGTGGGGCCCATTCTAATGGTATGGCCCTAGCCAAGAGGATTCTCAGAGTAGGATATTACTAGCCTACTATGGAATAGGATTCTTGTGAGTTTTTCAAGAGGTTTCTTCCCTGACAGCAACATGCAGATCTGATTCATTCTCCAACAGAAGAGTTACAACCCATCACAACACCGTGGCCATTTTCACAATGGGGTTTCAATTTGGTCAGAAAGATTTACCCTACATCCTTTGATGGTCACACTTTCATCATCATAGCCACTAAATACTTTATTAAGTGCGTGGAATCCATACCACTTACCAAAATTACTGGTGTTTAGATATCCAAATTCATCCTTTACCATATCCTCTATAGGTATGGAATCCCCTCCACCATAATTCATGACAATGGAAATCCATTCAAAAACAAGTGCATTGAATTCCTCTGCAAGACTTATCCTATCCAACATCATTGGTTTACCCCCTATTACCCCTAGGGTAATGATAAAGTAGAAGTAACAAACAAAACCTTGATTAAAATCATTAAAAAGATGGTTAACAACACTGGTCGAGATTGGCACCCCCACCTCCATCCTGCCCTTTGGGCCTAACGCACTTCCATCTATACCCTCATTGTCACCACTCCATACTCCCTATTTTATCGTGTCAAATCCATCTTTTCAATCGAAGTCAAAATCCCATCACATCACATATCTTTGAAGAATCTGATCACTGACGAAGACACCCGGGTTGCATGATTTGCTCAGTTTGAACTCATGGATGAAAAATGGGTCAAAGCCTACAACCATTTACAAGCCTATCAAAATAAGTTCAAGAGAAGTGATGAACCTAAAATATGCTCATAATTTGAATATCGATATATTTTTAAATACCCTTACTCTTTTGTTAATGGTTGTTTTAACTCTTTGATTATAAACTTTTTATCTAAAAAGTTAGGTAGTATCCTATGGCAATACATTCCTATATTCCTACAACTTAATATCTCTTTATGTCTATATTCATTGCCCTATTTGACCTCCCAATTGATTGATATGATGCATTGTGGTTTTTTGGATAAATGAGATGGATTTAATGTGTGTTATTAATGAATGAGTATCGTTTTATTATATGCATGCTCTCTTTCACCCCTATCACCATGTGTTTTGCAGGTTGTTGAAAATAGCATGAATGAGTCAATGCGTAGCAGATCTCAGCCCTATAGTAAAGTCCATTTCCAGCATGACATCGAGGAAGTTGTTCCAACGAAAACTCTCTCTGGGTCATTGGAAGGAAATATAAACAATCTTGGGAAGAATGGAATGCTAGATTCTCTCTTAATCAGATGAACAGATATTCTTTCATTTATGAGAAGTTTTTTCCTTGGTATTAGGAAGCATTTATGTCCACATCTTTATTTGTTAAGTTAGTTAGTTAGTTGCTTTTCTATAAATAAGTGTTCCTCCTGTGTGAGTGAATAGACATAAGAGATTAGATTGGATAAGATTAGACTAGATTAGAGACAAAAGAATAGAACAAAGTATGTTCGAGTTAGTATTATAATGATAATAGAGATTTGTGTTAGTTTTCTTACAAGAAGAATGACTATGTATATGATTCCAAGTTTATGAATAAAATATGATGAATTTTTGAGTTCAATTCTTGCATAAATTGGTTTATGCTTGCTAAGGGGGCCCACTTAGTGAGTAGTTAGTTGTTTATTTCTTGTTGTTTATCAGTTAGAATTTCATTCCAGAAAGTTTCAGTGCAAACTCAGTCTTATATTGTTCCTGCAGCATAAGGAATCCATCCCTGTGTTTGTTCCTGTAGCATAAGACCAGTTCATGGTTTGTTTCTCAGTAATATTTGTCATGATTTCTACTTTAATTAATTTATGTTTAAGTTGAGAAGACTTTTCCTTATGTTCCTGCATCAGAAGTAGAATTCCTTTCAAGAATTTATTTATAGTAAATTGTGGCTAAAATTGGTTCTTAGTGCATATACAGTGCCGCTTCATTTCAACTATACGTTCCTTGGTTTGAAAATGTAAATGAATGACCATAAGAAGATTTTAGTCACCTGTTGGAATGTCCAATTCCCAGGGTAGGATTTGCCATGAATTTTATATCCTTTTGTGGGCGACAACCATTTTTGGCGCTGTTGTCGAGGATGGTTTCAAACTAAGAACTTGTCATAGTCATTGTTAGCAGTAGTTAGTGTGATTGTTCAAGAATTTTCAAAATCCTTCAATTTTCAGTTAAGTTTGTTACATGCATAGAAGAAGAGACGCTCTAGGAAGATTCCTCCCAAACCTTCCATTCACTAATAATGATTTTGAACCAGCTTATAATCTATTTGAGGAAGGCAGAGACCAAGATATCAATCCATTTGTTGAAGACCCACTTGCTGAATTTCCCTTTGACCTAGCTGAAGAAGAACCTCAACAAAATCCATTTTCTTTGATACTCTATCAAGCAAATATGGCACAAAATCCACCTAATTGACCTCCTATTTTTTAATTTTGTATCATAGCCCAGCAAGATAATGATAACCTCAAAAATATTCCTTCTTCATTACTTCCCAAGTTATATGGACTAGTTACAAAGGACCCAGACACTTTCTTGTTTGAGTTTGACATCCTCTGTCGAAGCTATGATTACACTTCAGATGCTCACAAGTTGAAGTTGTTTCCTGCTACTTTGAAGGAGGGAGCTCTTAGATGGTTTATGAGTTTGGGAAGAGATGCTATCGATAGTTGGGTAGTCATGCAAACAAAATTTCTTGAGACATACAAGGAATATTCTAAGAGTGGTAGTAAGGGTGATGATATATTCTGAATTTAACAAAAGGAGGACGAAAGCCTGGAAGACTATATCTCAAGGTTCTTGTTTTCCTTGAAAAAAATTCAGACCATACTCTCAATGAAGAATCTCATAAATTAATTTTTCTAAGGGGAATCAATGATGCCTATATTGATGCTTTGCATCTAATCGGAGGAGGAGATATAACCCAAGTACCTTGGGATGATATTAAGTCCATATGTTGCAACTACTCTCGAGAAAATGCCAAGAAGGGTAGAGGTCATAAGGCTACAATGGGAAAGTCTTCTACTAATGGAGTTTCATCGATGGAAATCTCAAATTTGCTATTTGATTTCAAGCAAGATATCATAAACAATATGGCTACATAGTTGGATACTATGCAAACTCAAAAGAAACATGAGGAAGCTAAATCAATCTTGGTCGAGTTCTGTCCACATTGTCGACAGAAGAAGCTTGATTGTAGATGTAAGATGGTGGCTAACATGGAGGCTAAGAAATTACCTACTAATTTTAAGGCAGTAGAGGGTGATGATGACCAAGTATTCTACATTGCACAAAGGCACCCATGGGCTCAAAGACAAGGTATGCCTCAAGACCCTTTGACTTTTGGTAATCCTTACTCTAATTACAATAACCAATTTTAACCTACATATGGCCCATCACCACCTTGGAATACCTCTCAACCACACTAGCCTAACTATAAGAGTCCTCAATGGCAATCTCCTCAAGGAGGTTGGTAGTAGCCACAAGGACAATGGACTCCACCCCAAGGTAATTGGCAGTAGAATCCTCAATGGAGAGGTTCTCAACAATGGCAGAGCCAATCCCCTGGATTCTTGCAGCTTCAGCAGCCACAACCTCCGACCCTTATGCCACCTCATGTGGCACCTGTAGAAAATACTGGCCCTCCAAAACAAATGCCAATGCTTGGTCAACCATTGCAAAATCCTAATAATAAACAACAACATCCTATGTATTTTGCAGAAGCCAATCAGTATCCAGTCTATGCCCTGAATATTAATGATATCCATTTCAGGTCTCAAACCACTCTACCTGCTCCACAATCACCAGTAATTACTAAGATTCCAGATCCTTCCTTTGAACAACTTACTACTCCTGCAGAACATATACCTATATCAAATACTATCTCTAAGGAGCCTGTCCTGCAGCATCAAGCCAAACCACCTTTTCATTAGAGATTGCAAGTCACTACACCCAAATCTATGGAAGAGCCTACCTTTGATATTTTGGATCAGCTAAAAAATTTACACGTTCAAATTCCCCTCTTTCAAGCCATTAAAGATGTTCAAATTTATGGGAAAGCCATTAAGGAGGCCTATTTGAAGAAACCTGGAAGAAAGAAAAAGGATCCCCAAACTATCCATGTTCTAGGACATTTTGACAGATATTATGTTAGGGAAGGTAGTCATACCAAAATATGCCAACCCTGGGAGTCCTATGGTACAAATAAA
Source organism: Sequoiadendron giganteum (assembly GCA_007115665.2). Lineage (NCBI taxonomy): Eukaryota > Viridiplantae > Streptophyta > Pinopsida > Cupressales > Cupressaceae > Sequoiadendron > Sequoiadendron giganteum. Next base: position 753,888,129 of record CM021102.1, on the reverse strand, counting down.
TATAAATGATCAGATAGTAAAGAATGTTTTGGTTGACCTTGGTGCAGCCATCAATGTAATGACCAAGCACACTATGGAGTATTTGAATATCCTAACCATTAGGTCTACACCTACCATCCTACAACATGCTAATAGTTCCATAGTAAAACTTGATGGCATGGTAGAAGATGTAATTGTCAACCTTGAGTCTTGGGAATACCCATTAGATTTCACCATATTGTCCACTAAGGAAACTTTGGGAGGATATCCTATCATCCTAGGTAGACCATGGTTAGCCGTAGCTGATGATTTTATAGGATATTGTTCAAGAGACATGGAAATTTCTTATGGTTAGTCAACAAATAAATTATCTTTATACCCACCTATCCAGCCTCAGCCAGACTTGTCCCAGCCAATTTGGCCAGATTTAGGTGATGAAATTGAACAGGTCATACAGATGGGCTCACTTAATGATGCTGCAAACTAATCCATTTTCCCAACTTTAGAGTGAGGATGACCTGCTTTTACAAAATTTTCAGTCCAACTCTGATATGAGTAGCCCATCTTTTTTAGATAACTATCCTCAGTAGTGCTTCCTACAGCAACTAAATCCTGAGAGCCTGCCACATAAAATTCTTCCAGTTCATCAACATTTTCTTCCACAAGAAATACAGACACCACATTTATCCGTAGACTTCATGAATGATCTTACCAAGAAAATTGAGTTGTCTCCAGGCCACTATCTAAATATCAATTATAAGCTACCTCAATCTCAACAAACTACCCTAGTCACAATGTTGCAAGATCAACACAAAGCTTTTGCATGGGAATATGGGGATATGAAGGCAATAGATCCTCAACTCTGTACTCATAGTATCTATATTAAGGAAAACTATTCACCTGTTAGGCAGCCTCAAAGAAGGATAAACCCAACACTCAGGGAAATAGTTAAAAATGAGCTCCAAAAATTATTTGATGCTGGTTTTATCTACCCCATTTCAGACAGTCAATGGTTATCTCCATTGCTGATCATTCCTAAAAAAGGTTGAAAATGCAGAGTTTGTGTAGACTACAGAGAGCTGAACACAACAACTAAAAATGATCACTTTCCAATGCCATTTGGTTATCAAGTCCTTGACTCATTGTCTGGTAAAAAGTATTTCTCCTTTTTGGATGGATATAGTGGGTATAATCAAATTAAAATTGCCCTTGGGGATCAAGACAAAACAATTTTTATCTGTCCATGGGGAACTTTTGCCTACTTTTTCCTACCTTTTGGCCTATGTAATGCACCTGCAACATTTCAAAGGGTAGTAATTAGTATTTTTGATGACATTTCTCATGATTTTATGGAGATCTACATGGATGAGTTCACCACTTATGAAGTTACTTATGAAGAAGCATTAGCAAATTTGGAGAAAGTGTTGAAAAGATGTAAGGAACACAATCTGTCTTTAAATAGTGAGAAGTGTTTTATGATGATGCAAGAAGGAATTGTTTTAGGCCATTATATCTCTCCAGCAGGAATTCAAGTTGATCCTGCAAAAATAGAAGTCATTCTAACTTTGAAAACACCTATGAAACAAAAGGATGTTAGAAGCTTCTTAGGACATGCTAGATATTATAGAAGATTTATTAAATATTTCAGCAAAACAGCTAATCCCTTGTATGCCTTACTGACTAAGGATTGTGAATTTAACTAGAATGAGGCCTGTGACAAATCTTTCCTGCAACTTAAAAACTTACTTACTAAGGCACTTATTCTTCAAGGACCCAAGTGGATTTTTCCCTTTCATATACACACAGATATCACAATTAATGATAAGCAGGGTAGGGAAAATGTGGTGGTTGATTTCTTGTCAAGAATTCAAACAACTACACCTGCCACCTTTGAGGTAATTGATGATAGCTTTCTTGATGAAAATATATTTTCTATTGCTACTCAAACCCCATGGTATGCAGATATTGCAAATTATTTAGCAGCCAGCAAAATTCCAGCTCACTTCTCACCAAAGGATAGGAAGTTGTTAATTGAGAAAAGTTTCAACTTTTGATGGATTGCAGACTGTTTATTTTACATGGGACCTAACCAAATCATGTAAAGGTATGTTAGAGAAGATGAGACCTATGAAATTTTGCATGCTTGTCATGATGAGCCATGTGGTGGGAACTTTGCATCCAAGAGAAGATCATTATTAAAGTGCTTAATACATGGTACTATTGGCCCACACTACACAAGGATGTTGTAGCCTACACCAGGAAATGTGATAGATGTCAATGAATGGGGAGACCAACAAGGTCTGATGAAATGCCCCTATATTTGCGAGTGGTAGTTAGTCCCTTTGATAAGTGGGGCATGGATTTTGTTGGGCCTATTGATCCTCCATCCAATGGGAAATCCTACATTTTGGTTTGCACTGATTATGTAACCAAGTGAGTGGAAGTGAAAGCAATGACACATGTCTATGACAATAAAGTTTTTGAGTTCCTGTATGAGCAGATTTTTACTCGATTTGGAGTCCCAAGGGAACTTGTTACTGATCAAGAAGCTCAGTTTACATCAAACTTAATCACTACATTGATGAATTATTACAAGATCAGGCACAAAAATTCAAGCCCCTATCACCCTCAAGCCAATGGTTAGGTAGAGGTTACCAACAAAGAATTAGAGGTAATCCTTACAAAAATAGTATAGTTACACAAGAAATATTGGAGCAGTCATCTTCCAGAAGTAGTTTGGGCCTATAGGACAACATGGAAAACAACTACAAGGTTTACCCCTTTTGAGTTAATTTATGGGAAAACTACCATGTTGCCAATAGAGTTTGAGCATAAGACCTTAAGGACTACTCTTCAGCTTAACATTGATCTTTCAAAATCCCAAAAGGAACACCTCCTACAACTGAATGCATTGGATGAGATAAGGAAAGCTGCCCTACAACATACTGAAGCTATCCAATAGAAAAGGAAGAAATGGAATGACCACAATATTAGAACTAATAATTTCTTTACTAGTGATTGGGCGTTGCTCTATAACTCCAGGTACAAGGAAAATCAAGGTAAACTTACAACAAGATGGCTTGGTCCTTATGAAATAGAAAATGTGTTTGATAATGGTTCATTTCAGTTGGCTACAATAGATCCTATCTGATTCAAGCTACTAGTTAATGGACACCGTCTTCGGTTGTATCATAAGCCGACATCCAAAGAAGAATTTATGAAGTAGTTTGTTTCAGATGCAACCACTGATATTCATTCAACAAAAGCCTTCGGTCTTTTTCCTATAGCATCTCTTTAAAAAACAATGTTGCATGTCCATAATAAAGGTTTTCTTATTACGAAAACCACCTTCTCCATCACCATCCATCACCATCATTCATTCCATCCTTCTTTTCTATGTCACCCATCCTACCGTACCACCTTCATTTATGGTTTCTTTTCCAGTAGTCATTTCAAGTTGTGTTGTGATATCTCCCAACATCTGTGAGCATTTATAACAAGGTACACGATATCTTTTTATTTGTCACATCATTCATTTATTTCATTTATTCATTGATTACAATGTGTCTATCATTCATTACTGCTAGTTCTTCACCTATCCTTTTGCACATGTGTGGACACATGCCAAATCTTAAGTAGGGGGTGGGGATAATTTGTTTCAAAACTTTTTCTTTTTGCCATTGCCACATCTGTTAAAGACAACTTTTTGTACTTGCCAAGAATGATTGTGTGCTTTTACCCTGATTAGCAAGTTAACTGCTTAATTTAAGTAGTTTCTAAAAAAATCATTGCATGCAATTGTCTTTTATATCATTCTTGGTAAGTAAAGAAAGGTAACAAGCCAAAAAGAAAGAAGCAAAGCGAAGAAAAAGTGTTTTTCAAATTTTAGAAGAGGTTGAGTTTCAGGAATTTCAGTACAGACAATTTTTGAATATGGGTGGTCAGCTAGTAAGACATGAACCAGCAACTCATGAGGCCTTGACGCAAGATCCTCAAGTGGTTTAGGCATTCATTATTTGCAGATGGCTGAATTATTTTCTGAGGATAGATTCCTTTAATGAGGAAGCTATAGGTGAATTTTTGAGAACTCTTTCAGAGGGAGAGGCTACAGTATGGGGTTTAATAGTAGTCGTTACAGAAGAATGGATTGTTGAAGTGACTGGGCTTCCAGCAGTAGGAGAGAAATTTCCTTCAGGAAGGGACATTGTCTCTTCTAGGGCAGAATTCACATTGCCAATAGATGGACCCTTAGAAGTTTCAAAGCAAGGATGCAAACGGGTGTCACTACCTTACCCATATACAGAATATGCCTCCTTCATAATCAGGTATTTGACTTGTGAGGGACATTTTTCCTATTTGTATTCTTATCATTTTGAACTATTGAGTCATATGAGGCACGGTTTAGCTGTCAATGTCCCAAAAATTTTGTTAAATATTTTGGAGCGTAGTGCCCATGAAACCCAGAAGGGTAAAGACAACTCCATCACCCATCATTCCCTTATTAAATTATTGATTGAGCATTCCCTGAGGGATCTATCACCCCTTTATTGGCAAGAATTTTTTTCCCAAAAAGGACTGCAACCTCCAGATCCTCCTAGAGCACTCCCTGCAAAGCCCAAGAAAAAGAAAAAGAGAGTAGAATCCACGAATAGGGAAGCAGAGCAAGAATCATTTGCTCGTGCAACACCTAGTCCTGCAGCCTCCACACCTGAGCCCTCTACCCAAGTAAAAACTAGGTCTGCTACAAAAAAAGAAAAAGGGAAAACAAAAGTAGGAGAATCATCCAAGGCTGAGCAAACCCCAGAAGAAAGCCCTCAAACACAAAAGCAAAAATGTTCTACTCCACTTTTCCCTGCAGCAACACTTGTTGCCACCATAATTTCATCATCCTCTCCTACTGAGTCTGAATCCCCTAGGAAAGTTAGAAAGAGGAAAGCTGCGAAAGAACCTCCTACGTCTGCTACATTGACTAAGAGAGATTCAACAAGGAAACAGAGTAAAATTACCTCAACCTCTGTCCAACCAGAAATTATAGTCATTTTTGAGGAGTTTGAGGAGCTTAGTCATGATGATTCTCAAAGTATATCTGAGAATGTTCCACATAATTCCTCTATTATTCTTGAGGAATTACAAACTAAAACAGAGGAAGTTGAGGAAGCACAACATGGTTGTAATGATGAAAGGAGGATGCCAAGTATTAATAATTTGGCTGATGTAGTTGAGAAAATTTTAGGACAATCTCCTCTTGAGCAGCAAGAGGAAGAACAACCTGAACAAACTGAAGTATTCAATGAAACACCATTGCCCTCTAAACCTTGTTGTGCATTGGTTGTGTATAAAAGAACATTATTGATTGAGTATTTAGAATATCTTAAAATTACCTGGAGGCTTGTTACAGTTCAGACTTTGAGTTTCCACCATTTGGATAAAACTAAACTTCAACAAAGTCTTTGGGAAGAAGAGAAGAAGAAGTTTAAAAAAAGAAATTGAAAGCCAAAAATAGGAAATCCAGGAAATGAAGGAAAAAATGAATGAAATGATGAAGGTAGATGGACAAATCATGGAATGTAGACTACCACCTAGGGTGTATGCAATGTGCCTTAAAAAGAAATATTTGTGGTTCCAATTAATGAGAATTTCTAAAAATTTGGACCCTGACATTCATTCGGCTAAGGAATTTTATATTGCATATCAGACAGCACCCAATTGGCTAAGAAATTCTTTATGTGAATTTTATTTGTATGGTTTGTTAATCCCTTTTGAAACAGAATGGAATTCGCTTCTCTACATTGGTGACATTCATCTGAGATCACTTATGTCTTGGCCAGCTAATGAAATTAACTATGGTAAGCAATTAGAGGATTATGAGGAAGCTGAAAGGAAATAACCTATTCCCTACGACCTAAAAGCTCAGATCCTCAAATAGTTTTGAGAACTTGGCTTACTATTGCATATGGATTCTATGATCCTACAACAAGAATAAAAATATTTGATCTCAAGAAGCACGTATATGATAAATTTAAAGGCCAGCCATATTTGGTTTGGAAGCTTTCATCTTCTAGAATTAAAACAAGATGGGAGAAACTGACTATTGATCTGAGAAAATCTGACCTTCATAGCCCTCTAAATTTTAGAGCAGCCATCAGAAGGTCAGAAAGGTATATATAGTTGTGTTGATGGTGTTTTTTGCACAACAACAACTCAGATAGAATATGATATCCTATCTCTCTTGAAAGGTAAATCTCTATGGGAAAAGAGATAACCCCAAGGTCTCTAATGTCAAGTCTTGATAATGTAGTGAAACAACTCAGAGATAATGTGAAAATGCTAGTAATCACAAGGGGCCTTACAAACAAATACTGGATCTTCAAACTTATCAGATTTTGCAATATATTGATACTCAGATTCTTAAATGTAACCTAGATAATAAAAGAAATAGCAAAAGATAAGAGTTTAAATGAGATCCTAAGATTAAAATTACTCCTAAAATCAATCACAACAATGATGAATGCTACAAATGGATAAATCTCCAATAAAACCATTTTTTTCTTAATCAAGGACAACCCTACAACTCTACAAAAATAGTGCAATCTTCTGAGGAAACTGAAGATTTTCAGACTATGAACATTCATCCACATACCCAGTAAATGGCGCAATGTAAACAGGAATCCACAGTTGAACGTAGCACAAAATAAGGCCCATACTAACTTTACACAATAACTTACAATCAACAAATTTCCAAAAGTATGGACCAGAGATCGATCAACATCATTAACATTTCACCATTATCATGAAAGAATCGAAAACTAACATCTAACACTAAGAATCAAGAACAAGAAACCATAAACTGTCAAAGGTAAACACAAAGTTTGCCAAATCAACAACCCATTTGTATTATCTTCTCCAGCATTACATAACAATTTCCAATTTCTCTCTTCTCCTACAACTACTGACTTGCAAAATCTAATCTCTAACTTAGCCAATTCTGGCTTTGCAACTTCTAACTAGCTATTCTCTAACCTTTTTTGTCCTTTACAAATGAGAAGGCACTGGCCTTTTATAGATATTACATTTTTAAATCAAGGGCCAGGATTAAATTCAATCCAATGGATGCAATTAATCCCCAAGAAACTCTAAGAATTTATGTTAGGGTTTAAAAAATGTGGTACATCTTCATCCAATAGCATAAAAGTAGTTACATCCAAGAGCAATAAGAAATCAAAAATCTGCCACCTCAATTTAAATAAAAAATTATGATTGGAAAGTGAAATTAGCATCACACATCACTCCACGTTTGAAACATATATTCCAGTTGTAGATAGGTTGTGGCACAGATTCTTATGGAGGTGCATTTTAAATATTTTCCAGATTTTCCTCCTGGCACGAATCTATATGCAAGTCCTTTTTTTTTATTTAATCCTTAAAAACAAATATAATCATTAATAGCCCACATGTGAAAATCCAACCACAAAATATTAAAATTAAGCATAAATAAACCCTTGGTAATTTCAACTCCATCATAAAATTTCAAAAATTTAACCCTATTAATAAATTTCGAAGTTCAGGAAAATCCTGACAAGAAGTTCGGAAAAATCCGAACAGGGTAGATAATCCCAGATTTGACAAAAAAAAACCGGATGGGGCAAAAAATCTCGGATTTGACAAAAAAACCCAGAAAAATCCGGAGGGGGTGGAAAATCTCAGATTTGACAAAAAAATCCGAAAAAATCTGGATGGGGTGGAAAATCCCCGGATTTGACAAAATTCTCGAAAAAATCTGCATAGGGTAGAAAATCCTGAAAAATGACAAAAACTCGCCAAAATTCAGACGAGGTGGAAAATCCCGAAAAAATGACAAAAAATACAGAGAAAAACTTCAAAACCCCATAACTTTTTTTCCCGAATGAATTTTCAAAAAGCTCAAAAGGAAAATTGGCCTAATCTTTCGGCCTCTATCCATTGGTGCAAAAATATTTACACATCACATTGAAAATTCACTTGAAAAATCCCCATTTCTAAAATCCAAGGCCCCAAAATGCTTCAAAATACCACCCCGATCAAACCAAATCCGGACTTAATCCCAAAATAACCCATAAGAAGAGAAAAACCAAAAATTGACAAGGCCAAGGTGCAAAGATGTAGAAGAAAAAGAGGTCCCCACCTCTGGTGTGGTGTGTGTGAAAAGTGCACAACAAGCTGGGTCTACAGGAAAGGATTGAATTATGGTTGCCATTAACATTTCGACCTCCAGTTTTGATGTGGCCACTGTACCCTTATTTAGCTACAAATGTTAATGAAGATATAGAAGCTTGCAAGTATGAAAGATGGAAAAATTACAAAGGCTTCTACTACAAGTTTGGAACTTCAATGCAGGGCCATGCTACTCCTACCGATTTCAGAGAGACAACCTAAAAGCTTAATGCTGGAGGACCAGCATTAGGATAAGTATGGGGCAAATGATGAGCCCAAAATATGCTCATAATTTGAATATCAATGTATTTTTAAATACCCTTACTCTTTTGTTAATGGTTGTTTTAACTCTTTGATTATAAGCTTTTTATCTAAAAATTCGGGTAGTATCCTATGGCAATGCATTCCTATATTCCTGCAGCTTAATATCTTTGTATCTCTATATTCATTGCCATGTTTGACCTCCCAATTGACTGATATGATACATGTGGTTTTTGGATAAATGATATGGATTTAATGTGTGTGATTAATGAATGAGTATCGTGTTATTATATGAATGCTCTATTTTTCCCCTGTCACCATGTGTTTCGCAAGTTGTTGAAAATAGCATGAATGAGTCAATGCGTAGTAGATCTCGGTCCTGCAGTAAAGTCCATTTCCAGCACGACATTGAGGAAGTTGTTCCAACGAAGACTCTCTACAGGTCATTGGGAGGAAATCTAAATGGTCATCAATCTTGGGAAGAGTGGAATACTAGATTCTCTCTGAATCGGTTGAACATATATGCTTTCATTTATGAGAAGTCTATTCCTCAGTATTAGGAAGCATTTATGTCCACATCTTTCTCTGTTAAGTTAGTCAGTTATTTTCTTTTCTATAAATAAGTGTTCCTCCTATGTGAGTGAATAGATAAAAGAGATTAGATTGGATAAGATTATACTAGATTAGAGACAAGAGAACAGAACAGAGTGTGTTCGAATTAGTATTATAATGAGAAATATATATTTTTGTTAGTTTTCTTACAAGTAGAATGACCATGTATATGATTCCAAGTTTATGAATAAAAGATGATGAAGTTTTAAGTTCAATTCTTGCATAAATTGGTTGATGCTTGCTAAGGGGGCCCACTTAGTGAGTATCTGTAGTTAGTTGTTTATTTCTTGTTGTTTATCAGTTAGAATTTCATTCTAGAAAGTTTCAGCGCAAACTCAGTCTTATATTGTTCCTACAGCATAAGGAATCCATCCCTGTGTTTGTTCTTGCAGCATAAGACCAGTTCATGGTTTGATTCTCAGTAATAGTTGTCACAATTTCTTCTTTAATTAAGTTATTCTTAAGTTGAAAAGACTTTTCCTTACATTCCTACATCAGAAGTAGAATTCCTTTCAAGCATTTATTTCTAGTAAATTGTGGCTAAAATTGGTTCTTAGTGCACATACAGTGCCGCTCCATTTCAAGTATACATTCCCTAGTTTGACAATGTAAATAAATGACCATAAGAAGATGTTAGTCACCTGTTGGAATGTCCAATTCCTAGGTTAGGATTTTCCATGACTTTTATATCTTTTTTGGGTGACAACCAAAAAGCTACAATAAGAAGGTCCACCCTCATCAATTCAATGTTGGTGATTTAGTCCTTAAAGAAAAATAGTGGAATTAGCAAATTCAGAATAAGAAGGGAAAGTTTGAAGCTAATTGGTTAGCCCCTTACGTCCTCACCACAAAATATGGTTTTCGAGCATATAAGTTATCTACACCTGAAGGAGAGCCCTTGGAAGAGCCCATAAATATCATGCATGTGAAGAAGTTTTATACTTAGGTCAGCTGGGGTATCCTTCCTGGTAAAATCTCAAAAATACAAAAATATCCAAAATCTCAAAAATACAAAAAAAAATCCAAAAAATAGTAAAGAGAAATAATTCATTCTATGGTAAAAACCACCCCTGTGTGGCACCTTGGATATGTACAATTGGTGAAAACCTAGTAACATGAACCATTCGTATAGGGCTTAATCATTATATACCTCACGTCCTAGTTACTTTATGATTTATCCATCTAGATCTCAATATCCTCACCATCTCATCAATCCTATTCTTTCATCTGCTTGTATCATCTAATTGCTTGGTATATTTTTGGTTGAGCATTGGATGAACATTATCCACTATCTGACATCCTAAGCTTTTATCCTAATCTAATCTTGTGTTGCCTCGTCAATTTGGTCACCTAAATCTAGGATCATTCATCATGTTGGTCTCCATCTAGATCTCATCTTGTCCTTGGCGAACTACGTTACCCATACGCTTTAACATAGGCAAGGCCATTGGATCCACCCCCGAGGCATTATTTCTTTTCATCTCCTTTTTTTTGTCTAGTCTTTGGTGAACTACAGTACCCCTGTGCTTTCACGTAGGCAAGGTCGACCACTTGATCCATCCTTGGGGCTGTTTTTGGTATCTTTTTATGTCTGTCTCATCTTTGTCGAACTATGTTTCCCCTACGCTTGCACGTAGGAAAGGATGATCATTTGATCTGCCCCTGGGGAATTTTCTCCATCCTCATTTGTCACCATTTTCCTCTTTTCTCCTTATCCATCGTTGGTCTTTTGTCCCTTTCAAACTATGTTGCCCATGTGCTTTCACATAGGTAAGGTTGATCATTTGATCCACCCCCAGGGCTTTTCTTTGCTTTTCCTTTGTGGCTGGTTTGTCCAATCATTTTCCTCCATCATCTATCTTCATCATCCTCTTTCCTCTTTTATCCATGGTCTTTTCCAAAACTACAATGGCTCTGCACTTTCATGTAGGCAAGGTTGATCTTCAATCAACCCCCGAGCCCCTAGGTCTTTTAGGTGAGTCAGTCTTGTGTCTTGTGTCATGTTGTCAAGGTATGTCCTTATCTCTCTGGTACCTCACAAATGGAATCCATTTGTGTCACGATATTTAATAATTTTTCAAAGATCCTGTGTCATTATCAATCTTTTAATTTACCATCCATCTTTGGTCTCAACTGGATGTATCCTTCCTAACAGACTGCATCAACCCCATCCATCATCTTGATCTTATGGAAAAGGTCATTTTTAAATTGATTGCAATCTTTTGATGCTTTTGGTTTTTGTTTATCATTTGAGCTCCCTATCATCACTCATCAAGGCCACCATGATCTCTCATATTATGGTGTATTTTAACTGGTTTACATAGGGGCATATCTTGATTTTTCTTTTGTTTGTTATTTTCCTGGTTGTCCCACGTAGTACCCACCAAGATCCTTGACATCTTGTGTTACGTTGGGACATCCTTTTGTGCTTGTGTTTATCCCAATACCTAGCCCAACCAAATTCATTATGACTTTAGGGTATTGGGATAGCCTTCTTGTTTTTTGTGCTTGTTTATACATTAGACACTAATCCACCTTGGTCCATATACCATGGTACTTGGTGTCTTATGCTATAGAAAAAATCAATGCTCCAAAGATGGAAACTTGCATTAGGATTGCATTTTATTTTCTCCTCCATCGCATTCATGTATCATTCATCCCTTATTTTCCCATGACTTAGGATTATGGTTGTGCAAATGGTGATTCCTTCCATCTTCCCCTTTCCCCTCAGAAGTCATATGGTTCTTGACAGGTGCGGTTACACACCAATCACCTTCTTTGCTTCCATCATTATGCAGGCCCTTATTTACATTTAGATCACATTGCATTCTATTTACTTCTTAACATTCTCATTCTTAGGTTCGTTAAATTGCATAATCATTTTAAGTTGTATAAGTTAATTTTAACTAATTATTATATGCATCTTAAAATTCATAACTCATTTATTAGCATAATCACTTTAGTTCATATCATATCCCATTCATAACATCATAAACATTAAACATCATGCATATCATATCATACCCCATCCTGCATCATAAGTGTTAGACGTCATTCATATCATAATAATCATCCACATAAAAAATAATCATAATTCATCCATCACATCCTGCATCATAAACATTAGGCATCAACATAATCACTATGCATCATAATCATACATCCATATACATATAAATATAAATCATTCTAGGAATATACATACATCATTATAATCATCCATAATAAAACCACAAACATACATATGCATAAGTAAATCATCCATCATATGCACATCATATAATTTTGATAAGGGCTCTTACATATCATATCAAAAATCAAAAAATACACTATCCATCACATCATCCATAATAAATTCCATCATATACATCACAATACATATCTATCATCTATCATCAAAAATAAAGTACGAGTATAGAGTTATGGCACTGCTCTAATCTCTACTACTTTGTACTATATCCATCTTGTACCTATTAATAGCTAGGATCTTGTCCCTCTAATCCTCTAAACCATGAGCTACGTGCATCTGATCTTTGTGGAGACTCTAGTACTGGCGCTCTGCATGGAGGTGTCTCTCTCATGCTACTATATCCTCGAGTATGTGTCCCTACTGACTGGGATGGCATTGGCATCTGTGGTGGTGCTCAAACATAAGGGGTACCCATTGTGCTAGATCTAGCACTACCAAATAATAGGCACACATATAGTAGCTCACCTCTCTCATACACTCCTCTCGATCTCCAATTTGTTGTCTGGTTGAGTCTCACTCTACTCTGTACCTATCTCGGTATCCACAAATGGACCTACTCTCTTGTGCCCATACTCCATGTGCTAATCATAGCTGCTCAATCTTTGATCCCATCTATGACACCTACTCCAGGGCTTTTTCCCTCTCCTACATAGCATGTACCTGCGCCTGCAGTATCTAATCCCCCTCCCTTATCTCACCACCCTGTGCTACCGATACCTGCATATGCACTACATCTCTCTCCATAGCCTATACCTATGCCACTGATGCATCCCTCTCCCCCTATAGGACCTACACTTGTGACTGTAAGGAATCCCTCTCGGTCTCCATCACCTGTACCTAATCCCTCATGGTCTCCTCCCTCTCCTGCATCAACCCCATGTCTCCCACTATCTCCTCTACCACCTTAGCTCTATCATAGAACTCATCCCACTCCTATATTAACTCCCTCCTCTCTCTCTAAAGCCCCTCTACCTGCCTCCTCAGATCCTCCATATCCCTCTCTACCTCCATCAACCTCTCTACTAATATCTACCCTATTTATCCTCTAGACTCTCGCTAACCCCCTACCTGTAGTATCGTCATCATCACCTCTAGCCTATCCCTCTCCCATCTCACTGCCTCCTCTACCTCATGCTCCCTCGATACCTCTCCCTCCAAATGAGTCACCTCTTCATGTAGCTCCTCTATCTCTACCCACAACCACTCTCCCTCCCTCTGCATCTCGATCTCATGTCGCGGAATCGCATTGGCCACTGCCCGAAACTCCCTCTCACTCTTTGTTTGTTGGGCTCACAACACAAGCACATCCACCTCCAGCCTACTCCTTATTGCCTCTAAGTCTCTCAACCTCTACTCAGCGATATGTAATCTCACCTCCACTCCTCTCAATTGTGTGGCCAAATCCTCTGTAATCTCATCCCCTATGTCTATCATATCAACATCATCCCTCTCCCCCTTGGCCTTTGCATCATTTCTCTCCTCCTCCTCCTGCCTACCCTCCACTGACCTCTAGCCTCAACCCCTCCCTACCCTCTCTCCTATGACTCTATTGCTATAGCTTCCCTTGGATTCTCTCCTCTTGCTGGAGCTACCCCTGCCCCTCTCCTCTGCTATGCCCCAACCTTACCTTCCTCTAATTCTTTCTACTAACCTCCTCCCTCTATAGTTTCCCTTGGTTGCTCTCCTCCTGCTAAGGCTTCCCCCGCCCCTCTCTTTCACTACCCCCCGGCCCTGCCTGCCTCTAGCTCTCTTCATAGTCTCCTCATTCTCCCTGCCCCCTCTCCTGCTAATCTGACCTCATCCTCCAGTCCAAATCCTAATACCCCTACAATCAGCACCTCCAATGTAATCCTTACAAGTTAGTGTCACGCAAACCATGCTAAATATCTCACAGTAATCCCTACATCTACCAACCCTAAAGACCTCCATGGGTACTCAACTAGCTCCTGCACCAGTGTCACCCAATGCTCCCATGCAAACTCTTCTGAAATCGGTTCACCCCATGGTTGCTCCCATTTAATCCATCTAAATCTATCTGGAGCACCTGGAATATCTTGTATCAACCCATACTGCCTCGTCACTCGGTCTAGCCTGTGTGACTCCACTATCTGAGGCTCCTTCTTGACTATGTAACATCGGGTAATGAAGTATCCTCTATTTCTATCCTCATCATGACTCCACTTCATGAAGCATCATGTCATATATGGCCTCCACACTATATCCTTCTCCTCTAGATCATCAAAAAATCTCCTCCACCCATCTAAATATCTTAAACCCTGATACCACCAAACCCAGTCATACTCTACCCTGTACCAATAAGCCATCAGTAGTGTCGTATCTTGTTGACTCACTCTCACTACATCTGGCCTTGATACACTGATGTACTCCCAGGTCCATACCTGAAGCAATTTCACATGACACATGTTGAGTCCCTCTCGATAGCAAACCATGTGCATATCTTTGTACAACTACACCAAGACGCATGGCCCCCATGTGAACTCTCCATCCCTCCCCTCAATAATGTGTCAAATGACCTCCATGTAGTTGAGGCTAAAAACCCTACCACTCCTATCCAGTATGAGAATTCCACTAATCGACCCGCAGAGGTGCAATGGCAGTGGTGGTACTCTCAATCCTAAGCATCTGTCCACATCTAGCCCCTTCTTTTGCACAAACAAGCCCTCTCTCCCAAATAGGACCCACACCATCTGATCCAATGCCTCTCCCTCTTATCTCATCTCACTCACCATATGCCCTATTATGGGTAGCTTCAATATCCACCAGACATCCTCCAACGTCACTATCATCTCCCCTGTTGGGAGGTGGAATGTCAAAGTCGCTAAGTCCCAATGCTCAATCAGGGCTATCAACATCACTTGATGTGCCCTAATGGATGGATACCCCAAAATGTGCAGCAGCCCCGCCTGGGCTAGAGCATGATGATCTGCCCTTATCATTTCCTGTCTCGTCACCTCCATCACCTCAAATCTCCTTTCTTGAGTCTGCAAGCTATTGAACCACTACACCCAAACCACACAACCTGTCAGTCACCAAATCCTTACCCCGGGTTCCTTTTTGCACTAACTTCACCTAGCACTCTTCCCTAGGCTAATCTTCCTAAGTTTTCCCACTTCTTTATTTTTCTCACATTTCAACATTTTTTTCTTCTAGCCCCCCTTCTTTACCCTTAGCGGAGCCGCCATTTCGGGTGCAACCGCCCCTCTTGGGGTAGCATCACCTTTCCCAAGTGTGGCCTCCCCTTCCAGTTACGGTTTCCCCTCTCAAGCGTGGTCACCCCTCCTGAACCACAACCACCCCTTTCGAGCATGGCCGCCCCTCAGAGTGGGGCCATCCCCCACTAGGTCATGACCACCCCCTACCGGGGAGCAATTGCCCGCCCATGGGGCATGGCTACCAGTCAAGGGGGCATGACTGCCTATCTATGATGTGGTTTCCCTTCTATGGGGTGCAAATTCCCCTCCTTGGGGCATAACTACCCCTGTGTGAGGCCAAACCCCAATTTATTTCCTCTCTTCCACCTGGTTTTTTCCTGCAACCCTAATTTTCCCTACCCATCACCATTTGACATTTTTCCCCACCTGCTAGGTGAAATTAATTTATGCCTTCTGCCCATTTTTATAACCTACCCCTACTCCCAAACCCAGATCTTCAAATTGCATTTAAACTCAAAAATATATTCTAAAATGTTAAAAATCACAAAGGGAATTTGAACCTAACCTCGTGTGGGACTACACACTCATGATAGAAGCTTTGCACCTCATCCTTGCAGTGGATGATGTCATCATCATCGTCCTTCGACATCTTCTCTCTCCTCTTTCCTCTTCTCTCCTCTCTCTCTCAACTACTAGTTGTCCAAATGAGGAATAGTAATTCTAAAATTACTATTTAAACCTTCCCTCCTTTTCACCTTTTTAAAATAGAGGGTATTTTTTTCCCTCTATTTAAATTTTTCTCCTCTAATTAATCCTCCACCTTTTTGGGGCCACCATTTGTGCCTCGTGTGTCCATTTGACTGCGTTCAAAATCCATTCTTCATAGTTTTTTGAGCTCTATCCAATGGTACCTTTCATTTCTTCATATTGAGAAGTCACTCGAGGCCCCTTTTTTCTTTCCCTACCGCCCTCTCGAGGGGGCATACCCTACCAAATCCATCCATACTTCCTTGTTGGTCGTCCTCCTACATGATTAGGGCATATCCCTTCATTACCCTCCATTTAAGCAGCTCACATAACCTCTCTCGTATTGGGGCATCTTTTTTCTAGTCACTTCCTCTATAGAGTCATCTGCATTTATTTTTCTTCGAAACATTGTTATTCTAACAATATTTCAAAGAGGGGAAAAATGTAGACACCTAATTTGACCACTTCCACATAGTCAAAATCCTATCACTTAGTCGTCTAATCCATTTATATTGATTGAATAACATATTTAATTAATATTATCCCCATTCTCTAAGGTTCCCAAAAGTATTTAATTAAATACTTTATCCTTTATCATTTCCTCTCTAAATTAAATAAATCAATCAATTTATTTAATTTAGTCTTCAATTTTAAATTCATTCTTTCTCCCCTTGTCCTATCCTCCATAAACTTTTCACTTATTTGGGTTAATCTAATTAATCCTTCATTAGGATGTTTATATCCTTAATCAGGATGAATGTCACATCCTCCATATTTAGCCACTTGCTTCTAATCCTCACTAATTTTCCTAATCACCTGTTTGCACAACTTTAATCCTAATCACTTACCTTTTCTAGCATGTCCTTAAGTAAACCTTTCATGGTACTTACCTTATTTGGTTTGACCTCTTCCCCATGTGAATTAAAAATTCACACTTATTCCCCCCATGCATTTCTCTTCCCCATGACCTCTCAAAGGTCACATCAAGTACATGGGACAAGGACCTCCTTTTGGAGGACCTTGTCTTATCCTTCGGTTTCTTCCCAGACTGTGAATTTTAAATTCACTTTTATTTCTCTAATGCCTTCTCCAATCCTCATGGTGACAGGGGTGGAGTTTCTAAAATTCCTCACTTGTCACTTTTAGCCCCACTTGGGGACAAGGAATCCCTTTTTAAGAAAATCCTCTTCTATCCCAAGGTACTTGCAAGTACCTTGGGACTACATGACCTTTTCCACATCATTTGTATTCATTCCATCTCACCATGTCCTTTGGACACTTCATCCTCCACATGGCAAAATGTGAGGGCTTGTGAGTTCTCAACTCACCATAGCCCTCCATCTTGGCCATGGTGGCTCAATATTGACCGTTGAATCCTCTAGAGAATTTAATTTATTCTATAAATAACCCCCCTCTGATTCATTAATGGATCTTATGCATTCTTATCACACTTATTCTCTCGAGCAACTTTGCATTCTAATCATTATTGCAGATCTCTTGAATTTTGCATTCTTGTAGCCATTATTGCTCTCACCTACATACATTAATCATTCAACTACCACTATCATTACAAGGTTTCCATCAAGGAGCACACATCAAAAAAACTATCAAGGTCCAACCAAGGATCAACACAAGTAAAAGGTATACTTTCTTGTTTTATCTTTCTTTTATTTATGTTCAACATAGCCTAATTTTGAGGTGGTCTAGTGTTGTTTTATCTTGCATTTATTAATTAGTTTTGCATAATAGGAGGTAATAACTTTCACTGCACACAAGACCATTTTGTGGGATTATATATCTATTCTTTGTAATTGTCCAATAAGGTTCACCAATGCATCTCAGAGGACACTCCATTCAAGTCTTCCACATAGAATAATTTTTTCCATCAAATCTCAAACTATCCTTCTTATATTTCACCATCCCGGATCACCTCAAGCAATCAAGCTTCTCCAAAGGAACCTACTCTGATACCAATTGTTGGCAACATAAGGGCAGACAAATGAGAGGGGGGCTGAATCAGTTGTCACATAAATTATACTTATTAAACTTAATCTCATATCTGATTAATAAAAATGAAAGCATAAACCATCACCACATCAAAAACACACATAACACCAATATTTTTGCGTGGAAACCCTATTAGGGGAAAAAACATGGTGGAGGATAATCCACAAGATTATACTCTGATAAAAGTATAACAAATGGGGAATGCACATGCATTTAGGCACACTACGTAGAGCTCACTTCTCAAATAAAAAAGGCTTATTGCCCAAAGGAAGACACGTTGTCTTACAGTCACATTTGTATTACACCTGAAGATTTGAACTAAGAAAATATCATCTGCTAATGCCTAATTACAGTTTTGATTAAGCACATCGACACTTCCTTCTGCTCACTCTTCTTCGCACTTTACTTTTGCCTTTGAAAGATTAGAACATTATTCACACATAGCACTAGCACATCTCACTCTCCACTTCACACCATGCGTCAAAATTTTATAAACAATCGATCATATATATCCGTAACTAAAGATTGCATCAACTACATGTCAGCCCAACAAAATATGAATGTGTACAAATTGTCAGCCCAAATTAATAAACAATTTATCAATGTGAATCAAATAATGTCAGCCAAAACATAGCAAGGACCCAAAAAAACATGTCTCAAACATGAAACACCCTAAAAAATTAGCCTCAAAGATCCACAACATGCTACAATCACCATGTCAGCCATGATCATGAAAAACATGAACTCTTAGAAGAAAATCACCAATCATGAGCACAAAAATTGATGCAAACCAACAACATTGATAGAGCATGATCTAGAAACACTCAAAAGAATCATGAATCACCACAAAAGAATCCACAACAACTTATATTACTAGAATCACATCATTTTCTTTCTGGAACGCTAGCTATAACAACATAACAACTATCAAAACATAGATACTCATAACTTGATAAAATCTTCATGTGAACCTCTAAAACTTCATGTGGATAAACTAGATATACTTGTCAACAAACCCTTTAATCTACAACTCCTTATCCTCAATATACTGAGCTAGCCATAATGTTGAACTTCACTGCATCACTCACAACCTGCAACTTATTTTATTACAATTTTCTCAATATCCTCAACATATATAGCCTTAAAGACATTAATGCCAATAGTGTTGACATCAATTAAAACCACATATTAGCAATATCCAACAATCTCCAACAAGATTAAGGTTTAATCTTTTGATTTCATATGTTGCATTGCATTTTTTGGGTTTATTTACTATTTTTAGTCTTTCTCCTAAAAGTGTTTTTTTAGCAAATCTTCCCCATCCTAGATCATAAGTAAAAAACAAGATATCCTTTAAGTTTGACTCACTTAAGGGCTAAAATTCAACCTTGGCTTAAGGGATCTCTTTTTCCTAATGAAACAGAGGGAGATTGGTGCATGATACCTCATTTATCCCTTTCTATTTATAGTAAATTATTGGTGAACCCCATTTAAATAGAAGGGAACCCAAATCCCTCCATTTGACCTCACATTCTTGTACTTTAAATTTTTTGATTTGGAGTCCATTCAAACCATAGATCTAGGATTTGTATTACTTTGCATTACATTGCATTGATTTTCACCTCATTTAGGGTTGTTAACTTGCATTAATTTGCATCTCACTTAGGGTTTTATGTTTGCATTTTGAATCCTTTAAAATCTAAAAAATTCAAAACTTTACATTAATTTTGCGTATTATTTGCATATTAGTGTATGTTCAATCATTCATATTCAAAAATAAGTCAAAATTGCATTTCAAAAAGTTTCATATTGTTCGTCATTTGTCATACATTGCACTTGCATTTAAACATAAAATTCTAGTAAAATCAATCATAGAAAGTACAATTTATAACCTAAAACAAGAAACCCTAGATCTGAACTTCAAACTCAAATTCAAATTTTTTTAACCCTTGTGCTAGGACCCATTCACCCTAAGGAGAATTTGTCCTTGTACAAGTACATTTTTAGACATCTGGGCAATGATTTATCTCTATTTTCTTCATTTTGATCTATAGTTAAATCTAGGTTTTAGTTTCATGAATCAGAAAAAATTAGTCATTATTTTTATTAGGTTTAATTGGTCAAATTGAGTGCATTGTTTGAAAATCAAAATTGGAATTAAAAGACATAATTTTCAGGTTTTTGCATAGTATAATCAACAAATTATATTGTTCACAATCTGAAAATTTCTATCTCTTTTACATACTTGCATTGCACTTCATATTCTAGGGTGTTTGATTGCTTTTATCTAGTGGCTATTTTCCATTTCAAGTGCACCTAGGTTTGGTGAAAATTGTATGAGCTTCAAACCTAGTGTCCTATTACCAATAATATAGTGAGATGTAGTTTAAGACTCATGTCATCCCACGTTCCCACATTTGTCGTGGATCTTGAGTTTTCCAACTCTTTCACTCATAGTATTGATACTAGTCAACCCACTATGGACCATAGCTTTGATACCTCATTTACCATTACCACCCTACCCACAACCAATGTGGCTGATGTTGACACAATGATTGCTAATGTCCCTTATGAAGAGCTAAAACATAAGGATGAAGATCTAGAAAATTTGAAAAACTTTGTGAGTTCTAAATACTTTGTTGGCACTATAATTCTTGTCATAGATAACATGAGGAAAATTCTTCATACTAACAAGGAATATAATTTATATGTAGCATAACCTATACCATTAACAACACTTTGTGCTTTCTTCAACCAGATTTCAATACCTTCCCCATTTATGGGAGAGATTCGATAAAAGAAATTATAATCATTGATAACACTACTCTTCCTAATACATCCCTTCCTAGAAAAGGAAAGGCTTTAATGCTAGAAGATCCAATTGTTGAACATCATCAGAATCATACTGCTCCTAATAAGAAAGGTGTTCTATTTCAATTCAAGAGACCAATTAATGCCTCATAAGGATGATAGGATTACCTTAGATCCTCCACCTTTGAATCAGCCAATTGTCAAACCAAAGAAAAAGGATCATAAGCATTACAAATCCAAGAAACATAAGATTAATGATCCTCTTGAACATTTGAATGATATTTTAAAGATATCCAAGAATGAGAATGAATTACATACACTTTTATGTTATGGATTAATTGAGTTACCTCCTAAACCCAAAAAAATTAACATAGAAATAAAGTGATAAAAATGGAACATATTTTGAATATCATAGACTATTTAGACATCACACTGATAATTGTCATGGTTTAGAGGAATTGTTGAAAAAATTTTGACCCACTAGGGATCCAACTTGACTAAAATGCATGCACTTTGCTCCTTGCCATGTGATAGTTGTACGATCATAGTATATTCACTATTGCATATTTTACATTTATTATAAATCATTTCTATATTGCAAGGAGCCCATTCTCATCATCCATCTTAGTTCATCCTTGTACTACACCTAGTGAGGACAAGGACTTAGATAGCCTTTTCCTAATTTGACACTTGTTGTTGTCCCTTTGGCTGGTTATCTTCCTTTTGTATATGATGAACAAGATTGGGATGTGAATGAACTACTATAGGTTGACTCCAATGTGCCATAATAGTCTTCTCTTTGTGTTCTTTATGATTGCATACATGTGAAATGTGATCCCACATACTATGTTGCTTGATGTGTCTTTATATGTTTTTTAGCCTACTTTGGATGACCCTTGTCACTCTATTGGTGCATCTATGTTATGGCACCATAGATTGGGTCATATTGGTAAAAAAAATATTAAGACCATTCTTACTAAAAATTTGGTTGACATTATTTCTGATTATTTGTTTGGAAAAAATAATTTCTATGAGAATTATGTGTTTGGTAAAAAAATAGATCTTGATTTCCTAATGGAACTAGTAAGGAAAAGATATTATTGATCATTCATTCAAATGTATTTGGACCAATGTATGTTGACTCTTTAGGTAAATACCAATATTATGTCTCTTTCATTGATGATGTCTCAAGATACACTTGGATTTATTTTATTCATTCTAAATCAAGTTTTCACTAATTTTAAGGAATTTAAGGCCTTAGTTGAAAACCAATAAAATTATAAGATAAAAGTGTTGAGATATAAAAATGGGGGTGAATATTGTTCTAGGGAATTTAATGAGTTATGTAAGCATGTAGGTATTTTTGGACAAAAGGCTACTCCTTACACTCCCCGAAGAAATGGGCTAGAAAAAAGAATGGACCAAACTTTAATAGAAAGATCTAGGATCATGTTGAGTGGTGCTATATTCTTTTCGGTAGAAGAATTTGGTGTAATTAGGAGAAAATAAAATATAAAACTAATATAGAAATATATCAAATCCTAACTAGCACAATAGAGTACGAGCAAGCATGAAAATCAAAATAAAAAGCAAATGCAAATCCAAATCCACGCTAAACTCGATTTATCTCCATCGTCTTCTCAACCTCACATTAGAATGCAATATTTTGAAGGTTTGTTGTTCACTATTGCAACAACATAACATTAAGATGTATATAATAAATGAGAAATAGATAGATGAAATATTGTAGAGACAATTTGACAGAGTGAGGGTACTGGAAGAATTTGATTCAAAATGTCTTGTGAGAGGTTGTATTTATAGAATTTTGATATGGACTGAGAAGAAGATTTGATAAGATTTAATTTTTGACAAAAGAGTTAATACAATGAGATGGGATAAGATTCTAATAAAAAAGAAAGATTTTGATTTTCTCTTTTAAAGGAAATAAATCCTAAAAAAGACATGAAGAATAATTGATGAATTATCTAATTAAATTAATTAATTAGATACACATGAGTTTTGATTTTAGAAAGATTGCGAGAAAATATTTTAAGATTTTATTAATTAAATAAATATTTGATTTATTTAATTAATGTTCGATTTATGACTTCATTAATTAAATTATATAAATTATTTAATTAACATTAGAAGAACGAAGAGATTACAAATAGAAATGATTTAATTAATTAAATAATATGAATTATTTAATTAATATTGGAAGAAATAGAGGGATTATGAATGAAATTATTCAAATAAAGAAGATTTATTTAACTAATTAGATGATGGCATGGGTACCTAGGGAAAAACATGCTACAAGATGTCTAAATGATGTAATTTCATGACAAAGTATCATAAGAGGAGATTTTTGGGTGTCTACATTTTTCCCCTCTTTGAGATGATGTTCGAGATGATGAGATTTGTGTCAAGTAACATCATTTCAAAGAAGCTAAGGTATGGATAGAGGAGAATGGATGATGATAGAAAGATAGGATGATGATGAGATGATGATGTAATGATATGATGATGATAGGATGATGATGCCCCCTCGAGAGGATAGGCAGGTTGGAAGGACATGGGTATGCTCTCGAAATGGATGAAATGATAAAAGATGGATAATACATTATGCTGCAAGAAAGTGAGCAATCATGGTGTTTTGATATAGCACTAGACGTTATGCACCAAGGTATAAGGACTAGAGTGATGATGTGTCTTGTGCCCCAACGTAATATAACCTTGTCTAAACATATGAGGAAGTAAACTTAGAGCATTAAATTCCTAATAAACAAAAGGTATGATATGACCTTACATGCCAAGGATAGTGAAAAAAGCCATTCCAACATACACAAGATATGAATATTAGCTCAAATGATACAAAATTGATATAAATGCAAGATAAAATGATAACACACATAAGAAACCAAGAAAGCATGCACAAATGATACAAAAACAAAAAAGGTATTTCCCCTATCAAGTTGTAAACCATCAATTAATTGATTGACTGATGATAATGATAGTATTGTCATTGTGGGGAACAATATATCCCTAGATCAACACAAGGATGATTGATTAGCTGATTGACTAATTGATTGATTGGTTGATTGGCTTACAACAAAATCAGGATCAAGACCATTGATGCAATTGGATAATTTTACAAGATTGATCGACTTGATTGGTATGGATTGATGATGACTTGCATTTGAATTTAATGAAGATGATTGATTGGTTGAATGGTTGGATGATTGGATTGAGATATTGGATTGATTAGATGAAATTGGAAGAAGTGATTAGATGGATTGATTTTATTGCTTGTATTTTTGTTTGCTATTTGATTTTTTTGTCTTTTTTAGGACCTTTTTCCATTTTTTTTGTATTTTTGGGGATATTTTGATTTTTTTATATTTTTCAGAATATTTGATTTTTTTGTATTTTTGAAATGTTATATTTTGATTATTTTTAAGGCTTTTTTTCAGGGTATTTAATGATTTTTATGACTTCTTCTTTTTTCAAGACATTTTATGGTTTTTATGACTTTTTGATGGACTTTTTTCAAAAAAAAAATTCAGACTTTTTTAGGACGTTTTTCAATTTTTAGGACTTTTTCAAGACTTTTTTAATTTTTTAGGGATTTTTTCAGGACATTTTAATGGAAGAATGCAAGGATAAGGCTAATGAATAGGATTATCAAGATCAACTAGATAAGATATAGACACAAATGCCTAAGTATTTTTCCCCTATTCCTCATCAAGACCAAGGAAGGGAAGAAATGATGTATTTAGATAGAATGATGGAATATGGATAAGGTGAAGGATATGTTACATAAGATATTGATAAAGTGTATAGGATAATATGTATGATGTTCGAGAAGATCCATAACCTTGTCAAGATCAAAGGTGGAAAGGTAAAGGATGGATGTAAATAGGATAATGGATATGAATGATAGGATGGATGAAACTTCCCCCCAAGTGTAAAGTGCAAGAGGAATATCGAAGATAGGATGTGGATAGGGATACAACAGAAGGACTCAAGAATCAATTTTCATGGCTAATATCCCTCAAATATGTGCCCTAATAAAGCATGGAAATAGACTCATAAATTTTGGCATGATGGAAGAAGCTAAGGACCTAAGAAAAGGTTTGGATTAAAGGAGGCTAATGGGGGATGGATTTTGGATAATGGATAGGAGGTTGGAAGGCTTGGTGATGGATAGATGGAAAGGATGGAAAGATCAACATTGGAAAACACCTTGAAGGGTGGTGGAGTGATGGAAGAGAAGGTGATTTTGAATTTAGAGATTTAGATGGAGGAGTGGATGGGGATTTTGGGATATAAGGACCCAAAATGGATGGTGGTGATAAAGGATATTTAGAATTGGATGGAGTTTTTGGATAAGCAAGTTTGGATGCCAAGATTGATTTTATTTCTTCTATGAGACTTTTAGGAATCCACATAGCTTTTGACTTTGATTTTTGATTCATGGGCCTTTGTGGCCTTTGAGATTTTTCTTTTTGCTTTATGAGCCTTTGTGGCCTTTGAATTTTTTCTTTTGAATTTGGATCAGATTTTATTTTATTTTTGCATGTCTCTTCAAGGAGACGTGTTGATCCTTCGATGTATGTGGATTTTGATATGGAAGCTTTTGACATTTGGAACTCAAATTGCTTCCAAGAGAAATGGGATGGGTAGATAAAGATGAATGATATGAAGGTATTATGGATGGGTTGGTGTAGTTATGTTGGAAAAGGTTCAAGGGTGTGTACCTTTATTGATCTTAACTAGGGATATGAGGGATGTAGGGCCCTAATATGGATGGAAGGGTTGATGAAATAGGGTTTGGATGATAAGGACCAAGGATATATGGAAGGTTTGATGGATTGGGATAAAGACCTAGGATAGATGGAAGGTTTGATGGATATGTATTGTTTATGAAACAAGAGGTGAGTCCATGTTGTGGAGGATATGATATGGATGAAAGGATAGGTGTTGGAAGTAAACCAGAGTGGTTAAAGATAGAGGAACCTATAACATTAGAATAAATCTGTTGATAAGATCTGCAACTAGAACGAACAATTGTTAATCCTAATCTAAATCAAAACTAATCTAAAATCAAACAATAAAGAACGAATATGAAAACATGATAAAAACTAAACAAACTGAATTGATCTCACCGAATATTCATTCATTCCTTTGAATTATCTCCATTACTCTTCTCCATTTTTCCTTTTTAGTATTCTTACCCTCAGATTTCTGTGTTTGATGCAAGCATAACCATGTTGAATGTCTAAGCAAAATATCGAAGATTGTTTCTTCTCAAAAATGTATAATGATTTCAGAAGGAGGAATAATGATAATGACAGGCAATTTTGTAGATTTTGTGTTTTCAAACGATCGGCTCAGATTGAAAGAGAGATCGACGGACGAGATTGATGAATGCCATGCGATGTGAGTTAGAACGTGAGTCAGGAAAGACTAAAAATAGAACAAGATCTTAATCTTTAGTTAAGAATCTTCGAAAATAGAAGAAATAGACTTTGAATGTCAAATACAAAGTTAGAAGTTGAAGAATAATGCATTCAAATGCAAACTTGAGTTAATTAATTAAATAAAGATATTTAATTAATAAAACAGATCATGCATATGAGTTGGAACTAGTTAACTAACTAGTTGTGGCAGAGAGTCTTCCTGCAGAGATGATCAACAATTGAATTTAGAGATAACCGAAGAACTAAAAATAGATCTCAAGTCAGAAGGTAAGTGGATGATTAGATAACTGATTGACAGAAGAATGTGACATAAATAATTAAATATGAATTAAATGTTAATTTAATTCAACATTCAAAAATAGAAGATTTAATTAAATAAATAAAGATAATTCATTTAATTTGACAGTTGAAAAGGTGGAATTGAATAATTAAATAATAAATATTTAATTATAGTTGAAGTATGACAAAGGGGTTAATTAAATAATAAATTATTTAATTGATAGATAAAGGGGGTTTAATTAAATAATACATATTTAATTAAGAAGGAAGAATTAATGAATTAGTGAATTAATTAAAAAGGGGTATTTAATTAATAGAGGAAATATGTGTTAGAAAGGTTAATTAAATAATAAACATTATGTAATCATGACAATGGACTATAGAAAATTATGTCGAATATGTACTCGCAG
Source organism: Sequoiadendron giganteum (assembly GCA_007115665.2). Lineage (NCBI taxonomy): Eukaryota > Viridiplantae > Streptophyta > Pinopsida > Cupressales > Cupressaceae > Sequoiadendron > Sequoiadendron giganteum. Next base: position 753,860,930 of record CM021102.1, on the reverse strand, counting down.
GCCTAGACCAATTTTCGATATCTACAGTTTGCCCCTCTTTGATACAATGTTGGTACGATGTTGTGTCAAAGAAAATATTCCCCAATCATGCCACAGCATGAAATGGGTCAAGGTATGCCCCAATGGAAGATGAGAAGGACGAGGAGGTAGTGGTATGCCCCCTCAAGAGGATAGGTGGGTTTGAAGAACATGAGTGTGCTCTCGAAATGGATAGATAATGGTGGTGAAGATGCAAAAAAGAAGAAATGTTAGCATGGATGATTTTAGAATGTTAGTAAGAAACAATTAAGTTTGATTGATTGAGAAAATGATATAATGATGGTTGATCAATTGAGAAAAAGATATAATCTTCGATATATTGCCAAATACGCTATACTTGCTTGTTATCATCATTGGGTGGGACATGACATAGATGGATAGTACACACTATGATATGAGATAGACCATAGTGTACAAAGTCATCCATCTGTGAAAAACAGGTAGTTGTAGACAAGGAGTGTCTTAACTCAAACTAAGGACAAGATGCCCCAGTCGTTTTTTCAAGACAAACCACAAATAGCAGACAAATAAAATATGGGTCATGAGACGTCATTGCTCCTTTAAATCCTTGATAGGACATCCTTGAGGAAACTAGTAACATGACTCAAAAACCAATTTTAAAAAGATAGTTCACAAATAGCAGCCAAAGAAAAAGAGGCCTGAGACATTGTTGCTTCTCTAAATCCTTCAAAGGACATCCTTGAGAAAGCTAGTAATAGGATCTTGCACAAATCGATAAAAAGATAAGACAAAATAAGATATAAAGTCATAAAGCCAAATAAATGTCTTCGCCAAAACTTGATCTTGTGGGATTTTTTGATGTTTGATGTTTGACATAGCGTAATTTGAGAGAATGACACATACCGCATAAGATGTTGAGTCTGGTTTTGACTTGCTGACTTTTGTATAAGGCATGACAAAGCCTGGTTTCAGAAAGACACATGTTGTATAAGATGTTGGAGTCTGATGATGTTGAAGTGACAAGCCACATGAGACTATGAAAAGTTGATGACGTCTATTGACAAGAAAGACATATCTTGCATAATACATAGGTTGATCACTTTGACAATGTGTTGGATATTGACTTGATGACAATTGAGATATTTTTCCTTGTTGTTGCATGACTTGTTTTGATTCTTTGACTGATAAAAGTGTGTGTATGTGTATTAATAGTGTATGACATGAGATGATACCCTAAACTATGATATGCAACTTGTGTGATAGTGATTGTGAATGAACCCTATTGGACTAACCTAGTGTGGTCTCAGAAGCTCATCAATTGATTAGCCTTGCCTATGTTGTACACGCAGAGACCTTGTAGTTCGACACGACCCATGACTTTGAATATACAAAGCATCATGATTTAAATGTGTGATACAGGACAAACCTAAATAGACAGACCTAATGCCTTGGGGGCACATCGATTGACGGCCTTGCCTATGTCCTAGTCGCAGAGGCAACGTAGTTCGACTAAAGTCTATGACTGACTTAACATGACCGACTTGACATGATTGACTAGACATGACTGACATGACATGATTGACTTGACTCTGTTTTTGGGATTTTCTGACATGTTTTGATTTTTTTGTGTTTTTTGATGTTTTCTAATGTTTTTGGGATTTTTCAGGACATTTTTGATGGTGTGACATTATGTACAAGGTGTTAGGGCATAAAACACGGATTTGCCCCCAATCGAGAAGATGTTTGGAAAATGGATTGGATAATGTGACGGAATGGATGCTAGATGTCAATTTTTCCAAGGAATGGACAAGACAACCATTTATTATGAGTGATGGTGAAAAAATCTGATTAGCATGATGGTAGATGAAAGAGCAAGCTTGACTACACATGGCGCCTGTTTGCCAGGTTTTCAGCATGGTACTTATCCATAGCGCCACCGAAGCAGTTTTCACTAGTGGACGGATTTATTTCTCTTTACTTTTTTGATTTTCTCAATTTTTGTGGTGTTACAAAGATGCTTGTTTACCAAGTTTTCATCAAGGTAACCACTTTTTTGTTTTTTTTATATTTTATATTTTTTTTGTATTTTTCCAGATTAAGACACAGATTCTCAGAGACTAAGCATATAACCTTTTTAGATGCAGATTGTTGATAGGGGACAAAAGCAGCTCTCCTTCAGGAGAAGAGAGTTGGTACGCACCTGATCCAAAGGAATCTATGACAATGTACGGCCCCAACCAATTAGGCTCAAACTTACCTGGTTTCTCTCTTTTAGCTTGGTTCTTAGGATTCTTCATTAATACCAGGTCACCAATGTCAAAGTGTCTATTGAGAACCTTCCTATTATAACTATGATGAAGATGATTCTGATATGCTTTTAAATGATTTAATGCTTTCTGTCTTCACTCATCCAGCATTTCTAGCTCTTGTAACCTAGAGACATGGTATTCTTCATCATCAATATGACCCTTCAAGGATACTCGTAGAGAAGGTATTTCAACCTCAATAGGTAAGATAGCTTTGGACCCACATACGAGGGAATATGGAGCGGCACCGGTGGGAGTACGGATGCTTGTGCGATAAGCCCATAAGGCAGGATTAAGCTGTAGATGCCAGTCACGATCAACATCATTGACAGTCTTCTTAAGGATTCTAACAATAGTCGTATTAGATGCCTCCAATTGGCCATTACCTTGTGGGTAATATGGAGTCGAGAAATGGTGTTTGATGTGGAATTCTTCACATAAATGGCATACTTCTTGGTTCTTGAATGGGCAGCCATTGTCTGTGATTATGGATTGGGGTACACCATACCGACAAATGATATAGTTTAGGATAAACTTAGATATTTGTGTGTCGGTTATGTATGTCATGGGAATAGCTTCAATCCACTTGGTGAAGTATTCAGTGGTGGTGATGATGAATTTGTGGCCATTGGATGATGAAGGGTGTATCTTACATATGAGGTCAAGTCCCCATTGGGCAAAGGGCCATGGTGAAGTAATTGGACGAAGTTCCTACACTGGCGCTCTTATCAAGTCTCCATGTATTTGACATTGTCTACATTTCTTTACAAAGATGTATGAGTCTTTCTCCATCATAGGCCAATAGTAACCTAGTCTCATAATCTTGTGGGCTAGAGTAGGACCACTTGAATGAGATCCGCATATACCCTTGTGCACCGCTCGCAAAGTTGTTTGTGCTTCTTCAGCATCGATACATCTCATAAGGGCGTTATCTAAGGTGCGTCTATATAGGGTTTCTTCGATGATGGTGTACTTGGCTGACTTTCGGATGAAGGTTTGACATTGGTTATTGGATAGGTCTTGAGGTAGGGTTTGGTCAATGAGGTAATCAAATATGTCTTTATACCATGGAGACGTAGGACCAACAATGGTACACACTATCATAGTATCAGGGACATCATAAGCGGGGACCAAAAGTTGTTCAACCAGAAACTTGAACTTAGGTACATTACTTGGAATATCCAATAAGAAACCCACGATTGCCATAGCATCTACAGCTCTATTCTGGATACGTGGTATTTGTTGAAAATCCATGTCATTGAAATACTATTTGAAACTATCAGCCATTCGCTTGTAAGGTGCAAGCTTTTCATCCTTAGTCTCATAGTCATCATTTACCTATCGGATTACAAATTGAGAGTCACCAAAGACATGTAGGCTCTTAATTTTCCATTAAGCTGCCATTTTTAACCTTGTTACTAAGGCTTTGTATTCTGCTATATTGTTGGTACAAGGGAAAGCAATTCTGAATGATTTGGGAATGGTATCACCTTGAGGTGTGACAAATAAGATACCAGCTCCTAAACCACAATTTGTATGTGACCCATCAAAGTATAGTTTCCATTCAGTTTTAATGTCAATGTTGAAGAGAAATTCATCTGGAAAGTCTACCACTAATGGATGGTTTGCTTTTATAGGTGCATTAGCTAGTTGATCTACAATCACCTATCCTTTTATAGCCTTCCTTTTGACATACTGAATGTCATACTCGCTAAGTATCATAACCCATTTAGCCAATCGGCCTGTTAAAGCTACCTTACTTAGGAGCTATTAAAGTGGATCAATCTTCGCAACCAACATTGTTTGTCGATTGAGCATATAGTGCCAAATTTTTTGGGTAGCAAAAACTACCGCAAGGCAAGTACGTTCTATGTTGTTGTAATTCAATTCATAACCTACTAAGGTACGACTGATATAATAACCCACTCTCTCATGATCTTGATCATCGTGTTGTGCAAGAAGAGCCCCTAATGCTGACTGAGTTGCTGATATAAAGTATCAATGGTTTTCCCTCTGTAGGTGGCATTAATATTGGTGGAGTAAGAAAATAGTTCTTGATTTGTTGGAAGGCCTCTTGGAATTTAGGTGTCCACACAAACGGTACTCCTTTCTTGAGTAGATGCTGAAATGGATGTATTTTATCCGCCAGTTGTACTATGAAACACCTAATTGACTATAATCTTCCTTGTAGAGTTCTGAGTTGACCAATGCTAGTTGGAGGAGGCATTTCTATGATAGGTCTTACCTTCTCTAGATCCACTTCAATGCCTCTTTGAGAGATGATATAACCTAACAGTTTTCTTGATTTCACCCCAAAGACACACTTCTTTGGATTTAGCCTGACATTGTAATTCTCTAGCCTTTGGAATAGCTTGTCTAAGAATTTCAAATGATCCTCTCTCATTTCTGATTTTTCTATAATGTCATCAACATAATCTTCCATAAAAGTATGTACAAAGTCATGGAAAATCGTAGTCATAGCCCATTGATAGGTGGCTCCTGCATTCTTAAGGCCAAATGACATAACATTCCAACAATATGTGCCCCATGGACACATGAAAGCTATTTTGTGTTGGTCTTCAAGTGCTATTTTAATCTAGTTGTATCCAAAGAAACCATCCATAAGGGATATCATCTCGTATCCTATTGTCAGATCCACGATCATGTTGATATTCGGCAAAGGAAAGTCATCCTTAGGGCATGCCTTATTGATGTCTCTAAAGTCAGTGCAAATGTGAATGCCCCCAGTTACCTTAGTCACAGGTACAAGATTTGATATCCAATCTGCATAGTCTATTGTCCTTATGAACCCTATGTCCAAGACTTTCTTAAGTTATATCTTGACCAATAGAGCAATTTGCGGATGCATTTTCCTCAACTTCTATTTGAGTGGTTTGATACCTAGCTGTAGTGGTAGATGATGTATTATGAGGTCTGGATCTAGCCCAGGCATGTCAGCATACGACCATGCAAATTTTATTTGTCTCTTTGTGAAGAAGTCTTTAAACTCATGTTTTTTTGTCTCTGTTAAAGAAGCTACAAAATATACCTTTTGAGGATTCTCTTTTGTACCTATGTTGACTTCAACAGATTCTTCTACTAGCATCGGTGACTTTTCCTGTTCAAAGGGGAGAATATTTAAATCTCTATCCTTGGGTGCCTCAGAGAGGTTTTCACCCTCGGATATGTCCTTTCTTTTTACTTTTCTATCGTCCAAAGGCGCCTTTAGGTTTTCACCTAGGGACTCATCATTTTTATTTTCATTGTCTTTTTTCTTTTCATTCTCATTTTTGTGACTAGAGGTGTAAATAGACTCCCCGAAATATGCTTTATCGTCCAAGTCTATGGTAAAACCTGCCTTATGATCCCCTCTTGGTATACCTTCTCTAAGTCCCATGAACTCAACAATTGCTTTGTCGTTCTCGAATGTATCTATGATAGGTGTACCTTGTTGATCCCAATCGATAAGTTTTGGATAGATAAGGGGCATGTCATCACCGGAGTTCCTAAAGGTAGCTGCAGACAAGGTGAGTATAGATTGATTGACATGGTCACAGAGTTTTGGACCAACTCCTTCTTGTTCTTTCTCCTAGGGGTAGGGATGCTCTGATGTGGGACTATAGTGAGGGCGGATTCATCAGAAGATGGTTGATTAGGTGCCCAAGATAAATGATCAAGGGTTCCCAATAATATTTCTCTTGTCATTTTTCCTTTGACAAGTGTTTCTTAGGACGAGGAGTAGATTGTTTTGGTATAGGTTTCACGTTGAGGTCCAATTCTCCAAATAGAGCATCAATATTCATGGTGCTAGTAGATGAAAGGGATTCCCATTCATCATCGCTAGAGTAAGGGGATTCATCATAAATTGGGTGTTTGTCGAAAACTAGGGGTAGTGGTTCATGAGATTTCTCAATGCCAGCATATTCACTCACTTCCTCTTGAAACGATCACGAAGTACTAGGACACCCAATTCTAAGCGGTTGACACCCTAACCCTAGATATTTCGGTCGTGGATAGACATTAATTAGTTTTGTCCTTCCATTTTGATATAATCCTAACCCACTGTTCCCATCATAGCCTTCCTTTTGCATTATCTTAAATCATTTCCCATACTGATCCTTGGCTATTTGAATAGACGGGGAGGGGTATTCATTTTCTTCTTGATATAACCAGGAATTACCTTGATCCACAACTTTGTCACTTAACTCTCTCCATTTGGTTAATGTCATTGTAGGGGGAACATGAATTGTGACCACCGACTGTTTTCTATCTGTCATAGGTAAGCCATACGCATTAGGTGGAATCAGTTGAGTGATGCAGTATGAGGCCTTTATATTATATTCACCACAACCCTTGTCTTGGATCTCGAGTTTAGGAGTGGATGATGGTGGTTGGAATGAAATGGACTTAGTGAGACATGATGGGTCAACATATTGGGATAGAATGGATGATGAGGCCTCTTGGTTAATGGGTACTTGTTGTGGTGGAAGGTCCCTTAGGCTTGTACAATATTGGAAAGGATCTGGATCACCATCAATAGTGATCTCAGTGCCATTATAGGGGAACTTGAGACATTGATGGTATGTTGAAGGGACGGCTCTCATTGCGTGTATCCAAGGTCTACCTAACAACAAGTTGTATGGAAGGGTGAGATCCAAGACTTGGAAGCTGGTGTTCAAGATAGCTAGGCCAATTCTGATAAGGAGCGTTACAACTCCTTTGGATGACCTTTCTTCATCACCATAATCCTTAATGACTATACTCTTGGAAGTGTCTACACAGTCTTCTGAGAATCCTAATGCCTTAACCAATTTAAGGGTACACAGGTTCAAACCTACTCCTCCATCTACCAAGACTCATTAGACTTTGTTTTGATGGATTAAGACTTCAAGATGTAAGGCGTCATTATGATCTGACTTTTCAGTTGAGTAGTCCTATTGAGAAAATGTTGCATGGTGCGAGTTGGTCAAATATCCCACCATTTCTTCAAAATGATTGACATCTAAGTCTGTAGGAACAGTTTTGTTTTGTAGAGATTTGTCAAAAATGGATGGATGTTGAGGGGATAAGGTCAACAATTCCAAGATAGATATTTGCTAGGGGGTTTTACTCAATTGATCAAGAAGGTTGTACTTGAACTTGGAAGTTTGGGTAGATGGCTTTGAAGAAGGACCAGGAATAGTAATCTTAGTTCTACGTGTGTTTACATTACATTCTGGATGCTTCTTAATGGTGAAGGTATTGACATTCTCGTTTGTGGCTCAGAGGTGGTTTATGATCGTTCCTTTACCATAGTCATACTTGGTATTGTTATAGTTGGCAGATGGATTCTTCGGGGGTCCCGAACTGGAGGCTTTTCCTTTTGTGTGGTCATGTAATGGGTCCATGAAGACCTTATGATCACTGTTCTTAGTGTTTTTCTGCCCACCAACCTCTATGGTTATGTTTTCAACAAAGTCTTGTATGATGTTCTTGAGTTGATGACATTGTTGGAGGTTGTGCCCTTTGGTTCAATGATAGTCACAAAAAGAGTTATCATCCCACCATGAAGGTTTGAACTGTCTAGGATCATATTCTCTTGGTTCCAAAGGTTTGATAAGATTATGTTTAATCAACTCCTTGAAAATAGTCTTGATTGGTTGTCCCAAAGGTGTAAATTCACGTGTAGGAAATCTCCTTTGTTGTGGTCTTTTTTGTTATGAAATTTGGACATAGTTAGCTTGTTGATTTGGACTGTTCATTGTGTCTTGATTGGGATTGTAACCCCTAAGGGTGATAACTGGTCTTGTATGTATGTGTTTAGCATCAACAATTCCGTCATTTGTAACATTCTTGTTCCTAGACCATAATTTATTTCTATCATTAGGCGCGTTTTGATGTTGGACAGCTTGATTTCTGCTTGGTACTTTCATTTCTCCTTTGTCTATAAGGCCTTTCTCAAGGATGATTCCTTTTTGTACTAAGTCTGAGAATGAAGTACAACAATGTACCCTTAGATCACTTCACAATTTGGGGTTGATATTCTCTAGGAATATTGTGAACTTTCATTTTTCCGGTATTTCAACTGGACAACTACTAGCTAGACTTCGCCATCTTTGGAAGAAAGTGGTGAAATTTTTTCCAAATTCTTGTGTCGTGTGGCACAAGGTTGCAATTGTTACCTCATTGTCTATGTTAAAGGTGAAATAATCGATAAACTTCTCATCTAATTCGCCCCAAGATCATATACCATATGGTAGTTTAGAGAACCATTCCAGTCCTATCCCAACAAGGGTTCATGGAAATAGTCTCATCAAGTATGTGGGGTCATACGATATGTCCATGCATGTTGTTGAGAACTCTCTAATATGTTCTATAGGATTCTTTTTCCCATTATACTTAGGCAAAACCGGTATATTGTAATCATGGGGAAAAGGTGTCATATAGAGTGATTTATCAAATGGACATGGACATAGGTCTTGTGCTGAGATAGTTCATTTTTTGGACATAGACGTGTTGTCCATCTATTGTTGAAGAGCTTGCATTTTGTTTTGAAGGACATCAACTTGTTTCAAAGACATGGTGTTTGTGTTATTTGGATCAATATAGGTGTTCTGATATGCCATGTTTTGTGATGGGTTATGATTGGGCGAGGGAATATATCCTGTGAAAATGTTCTGATTCGGGATAGGGATATTTCCTGTCTGAATGGTCTGAGTTGGTATCGGAATGCTTCCTATATGAATTGTCTAATTTGGTATAGGGATGCTTCCTGTCTGAATGATTTGGTTTGGTATAGGTATATTCCTACCAACCTTGGATCTCTTAGCAGTCGTGTTGGTGCCAAAGGGGTTGGAGGAAGTTGCACCCGCAGTGAATTGTAAACCTTGTGTTATGTTAAAAGGATTTGTGTTTACAATTGACGATGTTTGAGTTGGTATACTTGTTGGTATCGCTGCTGTTATTTGGGGATTAGAGACAGTTGACGTTGCAGTTTGGGATGGTTGGGTTGATTGTGTTTGCAAGGTATGAATATCAAATTCTATGGGTAGTTTAGCATCGTCTGCTAGCAATTTTGCTAGATAGCATTGAGGATCATTTAGCAAACATTCATCCATAAAGGATGCCAATTCGGGATCTTGAACTGCTGCATCTATGTCTTCTATGTAAATCTGACCATGCGTGTCTCTAGTGACATGTTTTTCTAGCAAAGGCTGGTGTGGTCATTTACTTCCTGACGGTTGGTTTCCGAACGGATTCATGAATTCATTGGGGTCTGTCATTGCTTTGTGTTTCTTTTGGGATCTTGTTTCGACCATGAGAGATGTTTCTCAAAATGGGGAATGCAGACTATGTCTAAAACTGATATGACCTATGTCTATGTTTCTAGATTTTTTTGACACTAAATGACGTTGCTAAAATGGTTCTAAAAAGACGTAACTAAGATGATGTGTGACAAGACAAACAATATGCAAAATGTGAGTATATTATGACGATAAATGAGTCTAAGATGAGTATAACCTACCACCTAATGGAATAAATGCATGCAAAGACTTGTTTTTGACCAAGGAACTTGATGGGATGACAAGGATGGTAACTAAGACCTTTATTGTAGCTAAGATGGATATGACACCTAATGATGGTAACTAAAACGTATATGACACCTAATGATGGTAACTAAGACATATATGACACCTAATGATGGTAACTAAGACATATATGACACCTAATGATGCAAGGTTTTGAGAAAAAATTTTAGTTTCTAATCCAAGGTTGACCCTAAAAACCTAAAGCAAAAAGTGACAATGATATTTCAGACTCAGCTCACGGTTTTTGATGTTTTCTGATGATAAGCAAATGCAGTTCACTAGACAGTTGCGGTTTAGGATTTCACAGATGCATTTTTTTTATAGTGTATGCAATTTTCCTGATAGTTGCGGTTTTTCCTATGACAAATGTGGTTTACAAATTGACAGATGCGATTTAACGGGACATATGCGGTTTTAAAACTAACAGATGCGGCTTGCATGCACACATGCGACTTAGGATGTGACAGTTGTGACTCATGATATGCAGACTATGAAAAGTGAATGTTTTTTTGACAGCCAAATGCGGTGTTTCCCCTAACAGATGCGAATCTCTATGACACATGCGGCGATTAAACTGACAATTGCGACTCTGTTTTTTGACTGTTTGAAATTTTCCAAAGTTATTGACTGACTTTGGTTGTTTGATCAAGATTTTGACGAATACAGTAAACAACAAACATAGCAATTAATGTATTTTCAATTTTGTGATGGGAGGAGTGTTTAAGACTCAAAAACATGTACAACCTAGGCTTTTAGGACAATATTTGTTGAATTCTTACTTGGATTTCTCTAGCTACGCATATTTATGGCGAATGACTAGTAGCTTGACCCCACTCGCTCCCCTCCGTGACACTCACTTATATGGGGCAGCCAAGCTACTATATCCATGAAACTCCCATGGCATACATTTCATTTCCACACATAAACTGTAAATATGTAAGATGACTTCATAGGGCCGACCCTGCTATGCCAACAAATAGGTAGGATTTTGGTAACTCTACAACAAGGTGTTTACTAAGGGCATTCCATTTGTGGGACACTATCCAATGTTGGTGAGAGTCCATTTATGTCCATCTCATCGAAATAGTGTGTGTGATTCGTGGGGTTTCCCCAAGAATCCTCTTTTATATACCAGCTGGAAGTCACTTGGCTTTAGCATGCTACCGGTCTGAGTCGTCTTGGGGTGAGTACTTTTTCCCACCAAGACAAGCCCAAGTTCTAGAGTAAGATACCATTTCTCTTACACCTAGGATCACATTACTACGCAAGGGGAGAGGATAATTCAATGTACTGAATCATAAGGGTTACAGATACGTGCAAAGCACCAAGCAAAGAAGGCAGTGGTTCTTTTTTAATCCAAATCACAATTTTCTATCTATCAAACAGAAAATTCATTTTAATCCCACACGATGATTATCTATCTACCAAACAAAAGCTTTCTTAAATAAATAATTTAACACAAAGGCATTAGGTCCTACATGCAAATTCATCAATAGTTCATTGTTCTTCAACTTTCATCCTGTAGAAAATTATCTTAGGTTTTTAAATGTCTTCTATGCTTCATCCTGCAAACACTATGTTATTCCACCTTAACACAACTAACACAAATATTAGCGAAAACCCAAACAAGCTAATAAAAATGAAAAGTTAAAATATGGATGCACAAAAATTGATAAAAAAGTGAAAAAGTGTTACTAGCCAGACGCGGCTTTTGGAGCCACAGATGCGGTTCAACTGTTGATAGGCGGATGCGGCTCGCGAATTTGTTGACAGGTGGATGCAGTTCATGACTTCATGGATGTAGTTTCCTATGGCGGATGCGTCATTTTTTTTGACAGATGCGGCTCGCAGATACAGATGCATCATTTCCCTTAACAAATGTGGTGCGCTGTACAGAAAATCTGCAAAAACCAGAAAACAACAAACGAAAAAATGGAAAAATGAAAAAAAGATGCGTGGATTTTGAAGCGTGTTCACGTCGGGTTCACCAAATGTAACATTAGAATAAATCTATTGATAAGATTTGCAACTAGAATGAACAATTTTTAATCCTAATCTAAATCAAAACTAATCTAAAATCAAACAATAAAGAATGAATATGAAAACTTGATAAAAACTAAACAAACTGAATTGATTTCACTGAATATGCATTCATTCCTTCGAATTATCTCCATTGCTCTTCTCCATTTTTCCTTTTCAGTATTCTTGCCCTTAGATTTATGTGTTTGATGCAAGCATAACCGTGTTGAATGTCTAAGCAAAATATCGAAGATTGTTTCTTCTCAAAAATGTATAATGATTTCAGGAGGAGGAATAATGATAATGACAGGCCATTTTATAGATTTTGTGTTTTCAAACGATTGGCACAGATTGAAAGAGAGATCAACGGACGAGATTGGTGAATGCCATGCGATGTGAGTTTTGTCTCAGATAGAACATGAGTTAGAACATGAGTTGGGAAAGACTAAAAATAGAACAAGATCTTAATCTTCAGTTAAGAATCTTCGAAAATAGAAGAAATAGACTTTGAATGTCAAATACAAAGTTAGAAGTTGAAGAATAATGCATTCAAATGCAAACTTGAGTTAATTAATTAAATAAAGATATTTAATTAATAAAACAGATCATGCATATGAGTTGGAACTAGTTAACTAACTAGTTGTGACAAAAAGTCTTCCTGCAGAGATGATCAGTAGTTGAATTCAGTGATAACTGAAGAACTAAAAATAGATCTCAAGTCAGAAGGTAAGTGGATGATTAGATAACTGATTGACAGAAGAATGTGACATAAATAATTAAATATGAATTAAATTTTAATTTAATTCAACATTCAAAAATAGAAGATTTAATTAAATAAATAAAGATAATTCATTTAATTTGACTATTGAAAAGGTGGAATTGAATAATTAAATAATAAATATTTAATTATAGATAAAGGGGGTTAAATGAATAATTAAATAATAAATTATTTAATTGATAGATAAAGGGGGTTTAATTAAATAATACATATTTAATTAAGAAGGAAGAATTAATGAATTAGTGATTTAATTAAAAAGGGGTATTTAATTAATAGAGGAAATATGTGTTAGAAAGGTTAATTAAATAATAAACATTATTTAATCATGACAATGGACTATAGAAAATTATGTCGAATATGTACTCGCAAGCCTAGACCAATTTTCGGTATCTACAAAACCCATTTTATAGGTGTGGGGTTCATGGATAGCTTGAATAGGGGTGATAGAATCTTGTGGATGATTGTGATCATGACATGAAGATAAAGGGGTTCTTTGATCTTGACTTAAGGTAGGATCATGGGATGGGATGGATGGTATCATTTGATCTTGGTTATAAGATGGAAGGGGCTCATGACATGGAGATGAAGGGATGCTTTGATATTGACTTAGAGGAAGGGGTTCATTGCATGGAATAGAATTTAGACTTTGATCTTGATTTAGAGAGGGATCATGAGATGGAAGAGTATCATGTGATGGAGTGGGTGTGACATCTTGGTCTTGATTGGGATGGGTATCATGAGATGGAAGGGTATCATGTAATGGAGTGGGTGTGACATCTTGATCTTGATTGGGAGGGGTACCATTAAATGAGGTAATGAATGGAAAACGGTTTTCTCGTGATGGACTAGGGTCATGCCATGAAGGTAGTATAATAGGATCATAATACAAGGTGGATATGCTTGGATCACAAAATGGGTTGGATATGGTAAGATTATGAGATGGTATGGATTCATTTGATGAGGTGGAAGGGGATGACTCTTGAGTAGGCTTGGCATGTTCTAGATGGTCAACAACATGGAGACATGATGGAGGTTGACTTGGGATCAGTGGGGGAGATTCTTGAATAAGATCAAGGGGGAGACTACATGATGGGGTTGTAAGAATGGGCATGGTGTTTGGAGACTCTTTGGTAGGTAGATGGGTGGATTCAGGTAATGCCATAGGTTTAGTTTTGAAATTTTTGAAGTTAGGGTGAGGATTTGATGGAGAATTGAAAGGCTCTTGATCTTGTTGCCAAGGTGGACTTGGGATCCTATGTTCTTGTTGTGATATGGGTGGATATGTTGATGTAGCATTGACATGATAGGTAGATGGGTTAGGTTGGCATGATGATGAAGGTGACATATAGGATTGTGGCTGAATTTATTGAGGTTGGAATGGAGTTGGACTTGTTGTGCTTGTTTGATTTGACTAGTGGTCATGAGGCATTGTGCTTGCGCTATGAGATGTTGTATTTGAAGTGATTGGATTGTTTGAAGTTGAGATTGTTGGATGAGGCCTTGGAGCCTATGTATAATTCGTTGGTCTAAGGGTTGTGGTGCTTGATAAAGTGATTGGAGGAGGTCTTGGAATTGGGGTACTAGTTCTTCTAATGTTGGCATGGTGTAAAATGATGTTGATTGGATTAAAGAGATGAGGATGATTAAGATATGATGTAGAATGACAAGTTTGGATGATTTGGATGATGTGGCAAGTGTTTATTGGAATTTTGACTTGGGCAATATCAAACTCAAGATCTCACATGTAAATGTATGAACACACACACCAAACACAATGATAAAAAAAAAATCAAGATTAAATGTTATGATTTAACAAACACTTGAACACACAACAACAAGCCTAATGATATTCAAGTGGGTATGGCCAATTAGGTTTTGAACTAGGATGCACAAAGTTGACTAGGGATTATTTGAAAGAAAAATCCTACAACACAGCCGAGAGAAAGGGGTAACCCACCCTTCACCTTCACTTCCCAAAGGTATAAAGTTCTTTGGGGCTTAGCCAAGAGTGACAAGATTTTAAATCTCAAACAAGCATGTCTTTCGATTCACACTTCGACTAGGTCATTCCTAGGGGTGATGAAATCCCCTAGCAGGCCTCCTATGAAGGGTTTGATAAAAGCAAACCAAGTGAGTTGTTTTTTATCACACATGCACTTGATTCACACTCACAATTGTTAATTTCCCTTAGAAATGAAATGTGTATAAAATAGTTCAAACACTTGTTCTTTTTAACCCAAAGCCAAAATGTGTGATGGAAGACACTTGTTTGTTTTATCCCAATTTCAATGATGTGATAGCAAACAAGATGTTTTTTTAAGAGCCCAAATCCAAATGTGTTTGCAAACGATGATTAAGAGAAATGAAAGATTAGAGGGAATGCACCCAAAATTTTTGCTTCCAATCTGCTATCTATGACTTATATTTCTGCTACTACAGCTCCTTATGATCACCTACAAGATTAAAAAAAAAACAATAAGCTCATCAAAAAATTGCAATTTTAGATACTGTTTTAACATAGTCAAATTAGATTCGATTATTTGAAGACATTATTGATTTGGAAAAAAAAAAAAAAAAGATCCTTGCTAATTTTTTGAGAAATTTCTAGAAATGTAAAGAAGTAAAACAAAATCCTTGTTTTGCACCCAAAAACGTGGATTTGTGAAAACCCTACAAAAAATAAATATTGGATTTTTCGCATTGTATTTGACCTTCAAATTAAATCTGTAAAATATAGACCCCCATTATAATTTCAAGATATTTCCAAAAATGTAATGTTTATTGAAAAATTCTTTGATTTGTGTCTAGAAAGTTAATTTTATGAAAAATCATAAAATCAAAATAACTCCTACAAAAATGACAATAAACTCTCAATATGTTTATTGTAGCCTCTTGAGATCATGTACAAGATTCTATGAAAATACTGTAGAATAACTCGTAGTTGTGTAGACGATATAAAGAAATTTGTAAAATCTGGGGTTTTGTTCAAAAAATGGCAGATTTGCAACAAAAAGTCAATAAAACTTGCAAAAAGCAAGCTAAATCATTCACGTTAGGTTCACCTGTGTAATTAGGAGAAAATAAAATATAAAAATAATATAGCAATATATCAAATCCTAACTAACACAATAGAGTGCGAGCAAACATGAAAATAAAAATAACAAGCAAATGCAAATCCAAATCCATGCTAAACTCGATTTATCTCCATTGCTCTTCTCAACCTCGCATTAGAATGCAATATTTTGAAGGTTTGTTGATGGAGGAATGCTGGTTTCTCACTATTGCAGCAGCATAACATTAAGATGTAGATGATATATGAGAAATAGATAGATGATAGATGAAAGATGAAAGATTGTAGAGACAATTCGATAGAGTGAGGGTACTGGAAGAAGTCGATTCAAAATGGCTTGTGAGAGGCCATATTTATAGAATTTTGATGTGGACGGAGAAGAATATTTGATAAGATTTAATTTTTGACAAAAGAGGAAATACAACGAGATGGGATAAGATTCTAATAAAATAGAAAGATTTTGATTTTCTCTTTTAAAGGAAATAAATCCTAAAAAAGATATGAAGGATAATTGGTTAGAGAGGGAGTTGATTTCGATGAAATTTTCTCCAATATTGCTAAATTTACTTCTATTATATTCCTATTATCTATTGTTGTTGATTTTGATTTTTAGATAGAAAAAATGGATGTTAAAATTTATTTCTTGCATGGCGATCTTGATGAGGAAATCTATATGTGATAGCCTAATGTTTTTGTTGTGAAAGGAAAAGAACAATTAGTTTGTAGTTTAAATATATCTATGTATGGTTTAAAACAATCACCCAAGATGTGGTACCAGAAGTTTGATGCTTTTTCATTGAAGTTGTATTTTCTTAGGAGAGAGGAGGATCATTGTGTTTATATTAAGGCTATTTATGATCAAATTCTAATTATTGTATTTTATTTTGATGATATGTTGTTCATTGGTACAACAAGGTGATGATTAGTGAGCTCAAGACAAAAAAAATTGGAACATATGATATGAAGGACTTGGGGGCTACAAAATATATTATTGGGATAGAGATAAGTAGAGATTAGGTTCATAGAAAACTTTGTTTAAGTCAGAGTAAGTATGTTGATACCATTCTGTAGAGGTTTAATATGCAAGACTATAGTTTAGTTAGTATTCCATTTTCAATTGGTAATAAGTTGAACTTAGATGTGTCCTATTTTTTATGATGATTTCAAGGATATGTCTAAGGTTCCTTATACTAGTGTCATTGGTAATTTTATGTATGGAATATTTTTCACTAGCCCAAATATAGCCCAAGGAGTGGGAGTTATAAGAAGCTTTATTTCTAACCCTAATAGAGAGCATTAGACTTTTGTTAAGAGGGTATTTAGATATTTGCATGGTAATTTTATTTACTATTTGGTTTATCATGGTATTGATGATGTGGTCAAGTCATTGGACATATAGGGGTTTGTTGATGTAGATTGGGTAGGTGACTTGGATAGTCTAAGTTCCACTAGCGGCTATGTATTCACTTTGTTTGGAGGTGTAGTGAGTTGGATGAGTAAGAGGAAACTTGTTGTGTGGTTGCACAATATGCCCCAAGGTTGAAAATCTTGGGGACCCAAGTTCAAAAAATTACCTGCTTGGAAAATGTCGAAAGATAATAACCATGGATGAGAGCTCAAAATACTTTGGGAAGAATCTTAGATTGAATAAATTTTAGAAAAGTTGGGTAACTCAGTTTCTGAGAGAATTGAGTGTAGATGTATGATATGGTTGGTTGTCTTCAATAAGGAAAAAGGTGAAAAAATTACCGTTGCAAAAAATGAAGGTTCACAAGCACCAAAAACATGATAAATTGGATGCATCGCCAAAGTTATGTGGTTAGGTGGAGTTTCATTGAAGGATGTTTAAGTGGTAATGTGGAAGTTTGGATGTTCAGGTGTTCGAGTAGTCAGTTACTCGAGGAAACATAACATTGAAATTAAATCTTAAGTGTCTCACAATTTTTATGATAACACTAAATGCCCAAAAACCCATATGAGTGGGGTATTTAGGAAATTATTAGAGAAATACATGGTTTTATTTGCAATATTTTAGGAATTCAAAATCAAATAGATTATATTTGGTATTGATTTCTTTTCTGAAACATGCATTAAAAGTTTTGTGTAGCCATGCAAATGATATAGGTTGTATTGATTGTAGGTGTGACAGGTGGTATATTTCAACAAGGATATGGATGGTTAGGAAAATTAATGCCACGAATAAGGAAAATGACGTCACACCAAAAGGAGTATATCATCCATAAATGGGTACATGAGAAAGATGTTTGATGTAGGGAAGTAGATAACCAAAGAATCATGAACCTAGATTTCCCTTAGCAAGTGGACATTGTGTCAAATTATTTGGTGATTGTGTCAACATGTGTGTTTCCTAAGCCCGAAGGATGGAAGAGGAAGTGAAAGGAAAGAATATAAAAAATTTGTATCCACCTAATCACTTTGAATATCTAAGTAGTCCTTACATTTTTTTTTATAAAAGGAGGGAGGGGCTTACATACATTCTTCCTCAATCTCTCAAGCTTTCTATTCACAAAAAAATAAAGTCAAATTACCTTCAATCTATTTTTAGAATGGGGGGAAAATATCCTAGTGCCAATTTTCATGTGCTACATGTTACTTTTTAATTGGTTTAGCTTTTCTTAACCATGTGATTTTGGAACTCTTTGATAGCCTTGTGTTCTATAAAAGACCGATAATTGTTATTTTTCTTAGTTTCAAACTTGTGAAATTACATAGACATAAAATTGGCATTTTAACTAGTTTCATTTCTATTACTTGTTTTATGTTCTATTCTAGTTAAAAAACTTGTATGCTTCATTGAATTTTTCTAATATCAAAGCTAGTTTTAAAACTATTTTCGGATATGAAATCTTACATAACTTATTGTTTATTCCTATTGAAGAAGCCAATGTGTTGCACCAAATTTGGGTTATATTGAAATTGTTCAATGATAAATGATCTCTTGTTTCTTTAAAATATTGCATCATTCTATGCCTAGCTATGACGCAATTTGGTGAAGTGTAGAGTGGTTTTTATTTGGTTTAGTTTATTTCATGGTGTATGCATGGATAATAGCTAGGAGATCTCCTTTAATTTTAGAATTTATGTGTTTTATTTAGTTAGATATTAAATATTTCTTTCAAATGCTTTAAAATATTTGAATTTGTGTAACATTCTTGTAAATCATTCATATTCATGAAGTTTTGGAGAAATATATGCTAAATCTATTATACCTTTGCAATACTTTGTTTTCTATAACTGCCATTAGACTTAAAAACCAGAGACCCCTCATGATTAGCAGTAAATTTGGAGAACAAAACCTAAGTGAACCTATTACATTAAGACCTAACACACCTAAGTATTGGGATAGGTAAGATCGTCTTTAACTGGAAAATCTTAGTGATTATTTCAAGTAAAGATAGGTTCTTTTGTTCATTTGAGAAAAGATTTATCTGCCTATTGGTGTGTGTAACAACCACATCAATACAACCTATATTTTATTTGTCCACAATTGAAGTAGAGTATATGGATGCTACACATGCCTCTAAGGAGGAGGTATGGTTACAAAGACTTGGTAATGGCATTAGTTTTGACTGTAGGTCAATGAGGATTAGATGTGACAGAGTGCTATTTGTTTGGCCAAAAATCCTATGTATCACGCTCATACTAAGAATTTGATGTTTAGTATCAATTTTTATGAGAAATGGTTGAGAATGGTAAGGTCTTGATTGATAAGGTTGACACTTTGGATAATTTTGAAGATTCTCTTACAAATCTAGTGACCATGGATAATTTATCTTGGTGTAGGAAGGCCATGGGCCTTGATCACTATACTTGATTTATTTTTTATATATCTTGGATGTAATTTCAATGTATAGTGTCAAGTGGTAGAATGTTAGATTATGTGATATTAATATGGAAAAACTATTCCATTCATGTGTTCCCATGTTTCTTGGAATGTCTCCTAGGGGACATGAGAGAAATTTATTAAATATTGGCATATTGTAATTATATTTTTAAAAGGGAATTTAATGTTGGTGGAGGTTACACATAAAAATGGATAAAGTCTCTCTCCTAGGCATCTAGATTGGTAATGTGAAAGGTCACAAGTGGGGCACCCATGTTTGGAGGGAAAAAGGTGTCCTTTGGTGCTCCATCAGGAAGGTGAAGAGTCATAAAAGCATCTAGAAAAGTGGGATTTGGATAGGCTATGGGCTAGGAACCCATGTTGGAGCCTTGTAAATTTTATTTAATATTTTATCATTACTTTTGATCTTCTAAGAAAGGGGCATGAGTTTTTTCAATTGGTTTTGGTACCTCTTATTTTGGTTAACCATTGTGGTTTTACCTCCCACAAGTTTTATTTATTGGAGTTACTGGATGGTAGTATTATATTGAGTTATTTGCAGATATGAGGGTGCGTCTAGATATGAGGGTGTTTCAAAATATGAGGGTGTGTCAGTAGTGAAGTGTACTAATGTGTACTCTCATTCAAAGATTAATAATATACTTGTCCTCTTTTCTCGTATGGAGTTTTTTTCTTAAAAGGGTTTCTCCACATAAATATGATGTCAAATTTAGTTTGTTTATTTTTCTATTGTGATGAATGTGCAACTAAATACATAAGTTAATATTGAATCTTATTTTCACCTTTTTTCAATATTTTATTCAAATAATAAGTGTTTGTGGAAGGCTAAGAATTATATTTACATTATTATTCTGGACAAGGATATTGCATCAATGTGCTAAGGATAGTATTTTTTTTCATTCACATGTTTCTAATTTGTGATGATATATTATTTTATAAGGTTTATGTGTAGGAAATTTGTATATAGAAGAAGTGTGATTTGATATAATATTTATATTATTTCATTGGAATGGTGTGGAAGTAAGGAAATACATTATCAATTCATTTTTCCTTAAAAAAATTCAATTTTCTCCCTTTGTGATAAGAAGAAATGAGAAAATATGTGTTAATTCAATTAGAGAAATCATTTATAAGTATTTAAGTAATTATGTGTAAGAGCTTTAAAAACTAATTTCTCATATAGATTCATCTATTATATATGTTATACATTGAAGTACTCTTCATCAAACATTTATCAATATAAATATTTTTTTTCAAGTGATGAGAGGTAAGTTTTAGATCATATGGCACATTTCTTGTGCTCCTATGTTGTAATTCACAATAATATCTATAGTGAATTTTTGATATTATACAAAATATTTATCTTCAAATTTTTCGATGTTTGATATTATTGCTAACATTTTAACACAAGTTTGTTTTTTTCTCAACTTTTGAGGCATACTTAAGAATATATTTAAGAATATTTACTTATTTAGTTATAACTTGTAAACCTATGTTGGTTCACCATATTATAAAAATAATATATTTGTATATTTTTAACAATCATCATTTATTATTGGTTCATAACATCTATTTTATCACTACCACATGTTAATATAAAGTATGAATTCTATCTATGGAGCTTAGTAAAAAATTTAAACATTGTGGCCCTTCTTATGTAAACAAGTTACATCAGTACATTTAGTGTCTTTATATATGATTGACTAACTCTTCATAGTTTGCAGTGTAATTATAAAAATTTATCTATTGTGTTTAGAGACAATGGATAATATAAAGGATATTGATATATTATGCACTTCTTTTAGATGTTTTCTGAGGATTTTGTGCATTAATATATTTATAATAGAATATTTTATATCTCTAGTTCAATGTCAATATTTCAATTGATTGTTTTCATATTTGATGCATCTGGTAGCCATAACAATCTAGGTATGTTTTAAAAACCTCAAAATTTCCACTCATATAGATATTAATAATATTTTATGTGTAGTAATTTCTCATTTACTTCTCAAATTATTCTAAACAATTGGTGTGAGTACAAGGATGTCATGTGTGGGTTTTGAGTTATATTATCCATAAACTATCTTCTAAGTATATCATTAGTCTTAAGATATATTTTTAAATAATTAATGGATATTAGGTCTTTTCATCTAGGATTCACTCATTTTAAAGAAGATTATGAGATATCCTAACTGGTTGATCGCATTCATCAATTTAGTGGACATTTTATCCAGAATATATTTTTCCTCATAGATATGTGCTAAAATGCATGAATTTCTTAGTGAATTGATCATAAGGGATGTTTTACAAGTGTGGTAGAGATTCCATATAATGATCAATATGTTATCTTCCATATTTTTTCATATAAAATACAGCAAGTTATTGGTTGCAATGACACATTATCATATTGTAGAGGAAGTACCAAATTATTAGATGTATTCCAAATTCATTTTCATAATATCTCATTAGATACATAGCATACTCATAGATTTAAACTTCATTGATTCTATCTTGGAGATGTAGTACAACTCCATTTGGGAAGAGAGTGGAAAAAACCATGTCTATAATTCTCTTAATATTATACCTATTTACTAGGGAGGTTCTAAGTTCAATCTAGGAGATGATGTTATGATTGTTTAGGTTCTAACTATAATGTTTATTTTATGGTTTCTAGTTAAAATTATTTATCTAATAGTTTTATAATAAATGATGATAAATATTTAAATTTTTTGTTAGTTCATCTTCATTTCTATAGGTGTCAGCTTCTAGGATTACCATATGAATTGTAGTGTCCCTCATGTTTTGATACTTTGATACTACATTGGTGTGTGTGTTTGTTTTAGTGTGATTTATGGTTATGTTGTGATACATACTTGATACTCTGTTAGACATCTTTTCCGCCATGTGTTGGGTGTGGCAGACAGTTATGTTTATTTTCTTATGAGAGTTGGACTTATGTGTGGGATACTTATGTTATGATGATGTTACTATGTGAGTTATATTGGTGATGTGATACTCAGATTTTGATTACTGTGTTGGATTCAAGTGAAGGAGATGAGGTGGCATTGCTCATCTGTGAGTGCCCTTCCTCACCGTAACTCTCCTTCACAATGTGTTTGACTATGATTTATATGCATATGTACATGTTCAACTTTTGGTGTTATGCAGGAATGCAGGTACCAGGTGCTGACTCCACCCGCATTGTTGGGTCTGAGCGCACCCTACATAACCAATGGTTTGATGTGGTTAGGGAGTAGATAAGAAAGTACCCCCTGTCTATGTCAGTGGTTGGTCCAATGGTTGTTCATGTCTTATCTGTACTTTGTTTGTGTGGGTATGGTTTTAAATTAATTCATTTTCTTTCATGAGTTTTATAAGTTGCATTTATGGCTTTGTCTAGTGCTTTGTGATTTTAATTTAAATACTATTCTATTGTGTGAAATATTAATTAATTAAATTTTCAATGTTGTTAATAATATTAATGCTTTTGGAAAATTCTTGTGTACATTACCACTTTTATTATTATTGTAAAAAGTGAGTTATCTTTTAATTTAAATCAATAAATAGATTCATTGTTATGGATTATTTTAAAATAAAGATATGGAAATTATTATCATATTTGATTTTATTAGCAAAAGGTGATTTAATAATATATTTTAAACTTAAATTATGACTAAGTTGAAATAATTTTTTAGTTAATATTATTTAATTGATTATTTTCAAAAGCAATTTTTTAATAGAAAATAAATATTAAAAATGCATAATTGGTGGAAATTAATTAAGGAAGATGCTTCTTCCAAAAATGGAAAATTGGGAGAATGTTGTGTTAAGTGGCAATTCCATGGGAAATTGTCAAAAAATTAATGGAAATTTCTGACTTTGCTTTATTTGAATAAGGTATATTTCCAAATTGTGCTTTTTCGGAAAAGGAAAAGAGAGGAAAAAGAAAAATGAAAAAAAATTGTCTGCAACTCAAAAATGTTGAAAAAAAAATTATGAGGATTAAATCCTCTGTGTGGTTTTTGATTGAATTTTTCTGAGAGGATTAGATTTTGGTTTTGTTGGGAATTTTTTTTGAATCTGTGTTGTTGGGGTTTTGATTCTCTAGATTTCGGAAGGTTGCAGTTGGTTGGAATAGATCGACACATAAATTCATCCTCAAATCGAAATAAGCAAAGGACTCCAAGTAATTTCAATTTCTTAAATTGATCTCTGTAAATTTTAGTTTTAAAAGAGAAGAATTTATTTTTGAAAGAGAAATCATGTTTACTATGAATGTTTGAGAAATTCAATTCTCTGTAATTATTTCTACTTGCCTGTAGATTCCTCCTTCCTCTCTATTTTTTATTTTATTTTTTTCTTGTTGAGTGTAAATGAAATTTCATTTTCCCTCTGTCTATGGAATCTTCTCAGCTTTAAACCTCTGAATATCTCTCTCATCTGAGAATCCTCTCATTCCCTGTATTTTCCCCAATTTGTTCATTCTATAAATTTTTGCATGGGAAATTGATGGATAATATATATAATATTTATATTACTACTACAATTTTTTTATAAATCTTTGTTATTAAATTTGGGCATCATACGGCGAAATGTGAAATGGTGATATTCATTGGGCATGTTTTCCTTGGTTTGGGGTTTATTTATTTTCATATGGGGATGGTTGAGGGAGGCGTTGCCTCCCACCACCGCCCCCATATGGGGACGGCGATGTGGAGGCAGAGCCTCCACCGCCTCCCCACTCCTTATGTGTGAAGCCATGGGGAAAGGAGGGGTACGTCTATGCTTATAGCCGCCCCTTCCCCAACATTTATATGGCCCATTCTATGTTTTGAGACCTGTGTTTTTTGTTGAGTTCGTCGCTTGCTTTATTCTTTGAGCTTCAATTATATTTAAGATATAAACTACGTATATATATATTATGTAATATTATGTTCTGTGACATTTTTATCATTATTATTTTGGTAATTTAAATTTACATATATATACATATATGTATATATATATATGTATGTGTATATATACTCTGAGGAATTGGAATATTCAATATATCACTTTGTTTTTTTAGCAGCACTATTTAGAAGAATTTATATTTACTTATTTTGGTATATATATACATGTGTATATATGTATATATATATTTAATTAAATATATATATACATATAGTATATATACATAGAATGTGAATATATAATTGAAAGGTAAAAATAAGTTATATTCTAGAAAAAAATTATATATGATGAGGAAAATGCTATTGTTTAAATTCTGATTGAAAATGTCTTTTTAAATAATCTATAATTGGAAACATAAAAAAATTGTATTTTGAATTATACTATAGATTTTGATTTCTTTATCATTCTAGTTTAACTATATTTTGAAATATCAGAATAATTGTTGTAAAACTAAGGATTGTAATCAGATTTTGAACTTAGTAAATTAATGTATTAAATCTTCTTTTTACTTTAAACTGAATTTTAAAAGATTAGATTTCCACTATCTTAAAAAATTCAGAATGTAAATCAGATTTTTAGAATAATCTGTGTGGGGAAAAGATTTATTTTAAACCAGAAAATAAATATATAGTTAAAGAATTGAAATTAATAAGTGATTTATAGTTGGTTTTAATAAATTAAGTTAACCTCTTTAATTTTTAAAATTTTACTTTTGTTATGTTTAAATAATCATGGAATTGTCATTGTTGTTCTTTAATTAGATTGTTAGCACGTTGTAAACTTAGATATTTAATAAATGGATTATTTAAAAGTAGGATGATATTTAATAAATCGATTATTGTCTTGGGTTAAATAGAAATATTAGTGAATTCTTTATTTTGATTTTTTTTAATAGATGAAAATATATATTGGATATGAGACTTGTGTGATTTATTATTTAAATTCCTTATAATTAATGATGTGGTGTTATTTAATTGAATGTGACATTTTAGTTTGTTCCTAGGTGGAATTAGCATTATCTCCAAGGATTAGGGAAGTGTGAATGTATTTCTATGGTTTTATCTTTTTGGTTTCTATTGATACCATGTGGGTAATTGTGGGTGGTACCTTGTTGTGAGTAAGATCATTTTTGGTTGTACATTGTGGTACCCGTTTCTTGGTTTTGATTTTAGGGCAACCATAGGGGAGAGTGGCTCTTCTTGGAGCCAGTGTACAAGTGGTCACCCTTGAAAGAGTTTCCCTAATTAAGTAAAAACCTAATTAATTTACCTAGTGGGTTGGGTTAGTTATCACATAATAAGATAAAATATACTCCTCACCCCTATCGTTAGTGCTCTCAAAGGCTAAGGACTGGTGGGAAGACCTGGTTGGTAAGGTCACTACCTTGTCTCCATCATAGGTAAGTGGCTCTACATGAGTCACCCTATGGGGCGATGCCTTGAGATAGGTTGTCTGGTTAACCATAGATGGAGGCGGTTCCTAGTTTTAGGTAGCCTAGTTAATCCATAGAGTTGGAGTCGGTTCCTAATGTTAGGTAGTCTGGTTAATCCATGTAAGGCCATGTGATGACACTCTCCCATTGTGCCCCTTTGTTTTCCCTTGTGTTTGTTGCCTCTGGAGTTGTTTTAATTGTGGTTGTTGATGTTTCTGTTGTTTCATGGGCTTGAGTCCTGTGATGTGAGTCATTTATGTTTTTTGTTGTGGTTGAGGGTTCTTTCTTATCAGCTCCTTGCATGGGGGATGTTCCTTCGGGTTCACATGGTTGGGTGGAAACGTGCAATGCACCAATTGGGTCCCTAATTGGTGATCATGGCATGGATGCAGTTGTAGTGATCTTAGAGCTCGCATGAAGAAGATTGTTCCTTTTAAGAATTATCTCTCATTATTGTACTTTTTTATTATGTTGTACCCTTCCCAATGTTATAATGGAAGTGGCCTTTTAATGTAACTTTGCTTTTATGTTGATTTGTATCTGTGGAAATATATTCCACATTTGTAATCTTGAACTTCGAAGTTGAACGTAATAATATGTTATTTATGTTTATGATTATATATCTTATTCTTGATGAATGAATGCCATACTTATATTATGTTTTATTCATGTTTCTTTCTTCCACTTTAGTTGGAATCGTTTATCGTTTTAGTTGTTGGGTACATTTAAGTAACGTACCATGTACCTCATAGGATTAGGTTAATGCTTTATGTTATATCTATGTTGTATAATTGTTTAATGTTGTTATATGTAATGTTATTTTCAAAAAAAAAAATAATAATAATGTTGTAGTTGCCTATGGGGTTTGTGTGGCAGGGTGTTACATGGATGTTGGTCATTTTCGAGCTACAAAACTTATTTATACTAATTTAAGGTAGCAAGACTAGCAAGTTAGTATCTATTTCAATATAATTGTAATATGAGTTGTGTTTAATCTTCTATTGAAGAGATTTCATGAAATTTTATCTAGTTACATAACAATAATAATACTTCCATATGGAATAATCCAAATATTATTGTAACATCTTGAAGAAATCATATTGAGTGAACATTTTATTGTATTGTATTTCCCTCTAGGAGAATATGTAACTTGTAGTATTAAGCTTAATCATGGTGTAACCATCTCCTCTATTTGAGTAAGAATCTTTAACACTATTGGTTGTTCACCTACGTCTAAATTATTAGAGGAAGAGAATTGGTGGATTACTTTCTCAATAAATAATATCTTGATATTAGATGAATGAATGTGTATGTTAGGGTAGAATAAATTTGTAATACCCCTCTGTTTTGCTTCTTGTTTCATGTTGCTTTATGCTTTGCTTGGGTTGCAGCTACTTTGATACTTGACACATTTTGTTATGATGTTTTGATCGCTACTTTTGAGCGACAACTATTATTGTGTGATGTGATTATCTGATTTTATTTCACATGCTTTAATGGATTAATGATGTTGTAGAGTTATCATGAGATTATATATGTGAGTATTGATTTTGATGACAATTTCAGTCCTTGGTGAGTGTATTGGTGAAGAGGACAGGTTTGCATCATTCGCTTGCGAGCGCCTTGCGAATCCGTGATTTCTTCTTCACGGTGTGAATTATATGCTGGATATATTATATTGTTTACTTGGTTTCAGGTTGCAAGTACATGACATCGACTCCACCTGGTTTCACAGGTTTGAGCGTGTCGATCCAATGGTTAAGTTGAATGGGAGATAGTAGCTAGGTAACATGTGTCAAGTCTACACCCTAGCCTTAGTGTGTCATCAATCCTGATTATTGAGTCATGTCTTACTTTATTTAATGTTATGTAAGTTTTGAAAAGTGATTACTTTTAAATGGTTTTTTTTTAGAAAATTGCATTGGTTGAAAGTGATGATTATTTTATATTGTATTAAAGTTATGCTTATTTTTTATATTTAAATTTATAAATAGAAATTAAATTTAAATTATTTAATTAATTAAATTTAATCTCAAGGATTGGATTTAGTTATTAAATAATTGAAAGTAAATTAATTAAATTTATATTATTTAATTAATTAAATTTAATCTCAAGGATTGGATTTAGTTATTAAATAATTTAAGATAATTAAGTAAGCATATTGGATTTTTTTAAATTAAATTAAATCAAATCAAATTTAAAGGAAATTGAAATTTTGTTTTAAAGGAAAATTAGGGTTTTTCTGAAATGGGAAATGAAATTATTATCTAAATTTAAGTTTTGCATTGAATGTGAATTAGGGTTGCATTAGGTTATTTTTTGGAGTTATGAGGAAATGATGTTTTAAAAAGGTTAGGGCAGAAAAGTTTTGGGGATTCTTCTCTTCTTCTTTTTTCACAGGCATGAAATTTTTTGGAAAAGTTTACACAGGAAAGGGTTTGAAGCATTTCTTTTGTAGAATTGAATTGAAAGAAAATAAATTTTGTTGAAGAGGGTGGAGCTCTTGGATCAGTGCTAGCTAGAATTCATTGCATTGTTGAAGAAGAATTGTGAGGTCCTTAAGGAGGCTCTGCATCAAGAATCCTTGTTATTTCCTGTGGCTTCAAATACCAAGTTTTCCTTTCATTCTATGATTGATTGTTCTTAGATTATCTATTTTTCAAAATGATAGAAATTGAAAATTTGTGATTTATTTTAAACCCTAGGTTGAACTTCAACATTTAGGATTCAAATCTGTTCTTCAAAACACAAACCCTCTTTAGAAAATTCTTTTGAAAAGATCAAGAACGGTTTATTTCCTTTCTTTTGTTTAAATTATTTGAAACATGAAGGAATGATTTCTTTTTCGAATTCATATTTTAATCTCTTGAATGTAAGAAGATATTCAATTATTGTCAAATTCTATTACTAGTTTTTTTAAAAAATTTCTTTCAATTTTACCAATAAAATTGTTTATGAAAAATAAATATAAATGTAAATATACATTACATGTATCATATTTTCAAATATGATACACATAATATATGTTTACAATTATATGAAATTTCAATCTTAAGTTATTGCATTTTGATTTTTTTTTTTAAATGTCGTACAGCAAATTTCTGAGGTTCGTATTGTGCATACGAAATTATTGTATTTTATTTTTTTTGATATAAAAAAATTTGCAAGTTGTGGGGAGGTTCGGACCCCCCCACTGTCCTTTTTGTATGGAGGATGCAGTACCCACTGGGCAGTGTGCTCACCACTTGGGGGGACGCACTGTCCCATGGGGACTGCGGCCTCCCTTAGTAACTCTATCGGCCGCTGTACTGTATGGTCGGCGCAGGCAGCAGGGTCAGCGGTACCGTCCATCGGATGGTGTACCATCCAGTTCCCTGCTTTTTAATGTTTTTTTTTTAATTTTTATTTACTTTTATTTTTATATTATTTTGTTATTTGATTTTTAAATTTTTTTTATGTTTATTTATTTTGATTTTCAATTTTTTTGGGTTAATCTGTATGCGAATTTTAAATTTGTTTTTTTTAATTTCAGTTAATTTTTTTATAGTATTTTTTCTGTGGGTTAAAATAAATAGTAGATATATATATATATATATATATATATATTAATATTATATGAATATAATATTAAATATATATGTATATATATATATATTTATTAATTGGGAAATTGTATGTATAAGTATAGATTTTATTTTGGTGCAACTAAATTAACATTTTGATAATTCTTTTTAGAAATACAAAATTTTACTAGCAATGTCTATTTAATCTTATGTTTTAAAGATAGTTTATGTATGAATAAAATAGATGTATTTAATTATATATCATTTTGATGTCTTGTTTAAATATATTATTGTATGCAAAATAAGTAGACAGTCATTTAACTTGAAATAACTATGGTGCATGATTAGATAAAATTGTGAAAAGTAATTATGTTAATGAAGATATTATTATGTGTAATGAAAGTTTAGAAAGATTGTATTCTAATTTCTATGAGAAGTGTTAGATAGGAATATGGATTTAAGAAATCCAAATTTAGTAATTTTTATTGCTAGTGCATTGTTATATGGATTTTTCTTGTTATTGATTGTTTGGGGAATGAGTGTTTGAGTTTAAATTGTAAAGTCTTCCAGTGGATGTGGGTCATTCCCTTGTCAAGTTATTGTTTGTTTTTCCCTTGGGTAGTGTTACAAGTGTTTTGTTTTCCTCCTAGTGTTCGAGTGGATCTATATGTTGTTGCCTCCTAGGATAGGAGAGAGTACGTTGGTTCAGTTCAGTAACACTTGAGTAACCCTTGGAGTTTAGATTGTGTAGTGTGTTATCCATTAGAAGAGTGGCTTTTGTTAGGGGCCGGAGCCCAAAGAGGTAAATCAGGTAACCTTCATAAGTGATTTTAACAACTAAAAACTAAAGTAATGTACTTAGATGACTAGGATGTATTTCACATTAACCAAGATAAATTAACCTCACTCATAGGCACAAGGGCTTGTTTAGACTTGGGGTGAGTGAGAAGGCCTGGAATGGAAAGGTCAACTATCTTGTCCTTACGAGAGGTAGTTGATTCTACTTGAGTGAGTATGAGGGCCGGGATTCGGTAGAGGTCACCAGGATTATCGGAGCCTATGAAGAATGCCCAGAGGAGATCTCATGACAAACCTTGCGATGACACTCTGTCTAGGATAACCTTGAGTTTATGTTGTGTGTATGGTTTCTTTAGCACACTTCATTATTATATGTCTGGAAGCAATGTAACCATGTCAGTATTAGTTTTCCATTGTGCATGTATTTGATTAAGTCAGTTTATGTCAGTATGAGTCTACCTTTGGTTAGAGGTGGTAGATTTCTTGTCCTTGTTGCATTTTTACTATCTCCTAGCATGGGGGTGGGCCTTCGGGTACCACTAGGTTGGGTGGAACATGCACCAAAACCATTGGGTCCCCATTGTTCTTCAGTTCATGGAAGTGAGACATCCAGTTGGACAACTCATGGATCTTGTTATTCATTTCCAGCTCTGTTGTTATACAATTGTAATGAATTTGGAATTACCCCTCTTGTGTTATGAGGTGGACCTTGTAATTATCACACTTATGTATTTTGACTCATTCTGGGAATGAGGATTGTAATATGATAATGGTTTATGTAATAGATTTATGTAATAGATGTATGTAATAGATTTATGTAATCGATGCACTATTCATATTTTGTATTTTCTTATGTTGTTGAATGTTGTTACTTGAGTTATTTAATTGCAATGTAATTTAGATGATGTATGTTAATGGGGATTTAAGTAATCTCGGTTTCGTAAACCTAGGGGATGTTGTCAATTATAGTTGAACATGTATGTTTAATTCAATTTTTAAAGAAAAAAATTAGTACGCTTTTATAGTGAATTGAAACTTCCTCTAGGGTTGCGTGGCGGGGCATTACATAATTACATATTATACATATCTCTAAGTTTTGTAATACATCTATGATATGTTGAAAATATTTCAATGCATGTAAGGAATTTGTGGGACAATTTTCTTTGCTTTTCAATCATTTGTACTATTTTAGTTTGCATTGTAAGTATTGTAGATTGTATGAAATAATAGGAATTAATTTATTCCTTTTGGGGGTTGTGATATAAATGGTTTTCTTTATTTTTTATTTTTTATTGTTTCTAGTAAATTAAACAAATGATAATATTAAAAATTCGGTTACAATTTAGTGGGATATAGACAAAAAAAATTGTAAACTAATGTAACTTATAGTTAAATGCAAAATCACCAACAAGAAGATACTAAATATATGAATTATTAATTGTAAGTAATCCAATATTTTCTTAAAAAGGAAAATGATTGTAACATGCTTTGTAATTAAGAGGTGGTAAAAATTAAACTAAAATTGTATTAAATAAAAGAAATATTAGCACAATAAATGAAAAAATATAATAGAGTAAGAAATAAAAATTTAGAAGTGAGATGGTTTGATTTTACGTTCTATACTATCATGTAGAAGTTTATACTAATATATTACTTTTCTAAGCATTATCTATTTAAAAAATTCACCACTATCCTTGTTGATGTAGGGTTTCTACATTTTGTTCTTGTATTTCTCATATTAGTTATTCCTCATCCATCATTATTGTATCTATTCATCAATAATCAAAAAACATTATATGTTCGAAGATGAAATGATTTTAAGACTATCAATTTGGTTAATCTATTTTGATTCGATCTAGTTTAATCCTAGTTGCATTATCAGGGGTCCTTGGTTTTTAGCCATGATGTTCAATATCATGTTTGACATGAACATTACCATATAAAATATTTTTTTACTATTCATTATACCATTTTATTATTATAACATAGATGTTTATAAATGTACCTTAATAAATATGAATGACAATTTGAATACTTTTTTGTAATGACAAGTCAACATTTAACTAGTATTTAGATGTAAAAAATAATTTTAAAAATCCATATATCTTTATTTAAATAGTTTATATTTATAAATCTAAATCTTTAGATATATTTAAATTTGACATGTATTTATTTAATTACAAGCATATATATACAAATCTACATATTATCTAAACCACTTGTTTTGTTGCCTACATCAAGCCTATACTATTGGATATATTTTTTTCAATAAGTGATATATATCATACAAACCATCCTTTTTATCTATTAAAGGAATTTTTAGCTTCTTGAATCTAATATTTAATGTTCTTATTCATATGCACTTCTTCTTCTTCAACGTATGTTGAATCCTTTTTTTAAGTTGATACACCATCCTATTTAAACTATAACTATATTAAAATATCCTCAAATCTTTTCATTAACATTGTACTCATAATGTATAATTTTTATTTCTTACCTTCCTTATATGTAATATTACTCTTCATGGATTTTCTTTCTACCAAGGATATTTTTTTAGTATAACTATGTAAAAAATTTGTGAGGAAAGTGTAAGAACCCTCAAAGTTGTACCTAATTTTGTATCAATTACTCTTCATGGATTTTATTTCTACAAAGGATATTTTTTAATACAATAGTGTAAGAAATTAGTGAGGGAAATGTAAGAACCTTCTAGTTTGTACCCAAACTTTTACCAATTTTTTCACAAATTAGATCAAATTTTATAATTGTTCTCTCATTTATATACACAATAATTTATATATACATATAGGATAGGTACCCATTTATCCATACAAGACAAGTGTTCATATATCCATCTAGGATAGGTATTCATCTATCCATATGGAAAAATTATTCATCCATCCATCTAGGATATATATTCATCTATCCATATGGGACAATTATTCATCAATCCATCTAAGATAAGTATTATTTGTACATATGGTACATATATTCTTCTATCCATTTGTGATAGCTATTAATCTATCCATATGGGATAGGTATTATCTATCCATAAGTATTATTTATCCATATGGGATAGGTATTTTTCCATCTATCAAGTCATAAAATCAAATGGGTGATCCAGCGATAGTGTGTCCCTCTTTTTAGCCTAATTAGGATGCTCAAAATCAACATTTTTTTAGCATTTTTTAGTTTGTGTCAATTATAGGGAGCAAATGGTCAAGAATTTGAGGATGATGTAAACTAATAATATATGGAATTTTCTAGGTAGATTGAAGCTATAATTTTTTGAAATAATTATTTTTTATACCTTTAATTATTTATTTTGTGGCATTATTCCATAATGTATAACTTTAACTACCAATATTGTTTCCATGATTTATTAAAATTAGATCATTAACTCTTGTAGCATCATAAATTGTTACCCTTTACAATTTAACAATATGTTTTTCTCCCCCTTAAGTGCATAGAACTAATTGTACACCTAATTTCCTAAATTATGCATTTTGTGGCCCATTTTATCATTTTTCGATAAATTTCAAGTGGAATACCAAGTTATTTCTTTAATATTTTTCCCTTGATATAACTTAATTCCTATAAAATAGGACTAGCACCTAGTCCCCTAGGGCAACTAACTCCCCCTATTTTGCCTCCAAAATTAAATATGTTGGAGGTGGCAATTTATTTTTGAATTTCAAAAGTCCAAAGTTGACTGTCAAGATTTAATTTTTGGGAAATTAGAATAATTATGTATAAATACCTAGTCATTTCACTATTTGAAAACTAAAAAGGAGAATTGAGAAATTTATGATCAAAAATTCTCAAGAGCATTATCAAGAAAGTTAAGAGCAAGCATTAGAATATTTATTGCAGAAATTTAAGATCAAAGCATCATGTCAAAGTCTATGTGAGTTTGTTCATATTATTTATGAGATCTAACCCTTGTAGGTATTCAAGAAAATCAAGACAACAACAATCAATCCTTGAGGAAATCTTGTATAACTTTGGTCCTTTAAGGAAGCCATTTTTGGTGAGTTGTTGTCCATTGTTGATTCGTCATTCCTTCATCATTTATCTTTATCCTTATCATTGAAATTTCCATTATGGAAGTGGAAACACTAACACGGGGTTTGACTAAGGAAAGACCCTAAATGGAACAAACTTTATTCTCTCTTTTAATGTGCAAGTTTCAAATCTGAAGAAGATTGGGAGAAGCTTGAAGCTAAATTTTTTATTTTTGTAATAAAACTCTACACCTTGACAACAAATAGAAACTCAATTATAGTAATATCCAATAGTGATCCGACAAGTGGAAATAGAAGGCTTAGATCTAGCATTAAAGGATTGTGAAATAAAATATGCAATCCCTCTACTTGGACATAGTCACCCAAGGTGACTAGGTCCTCAATGTTTAGCTTCAAATTCATATCACAGGTGCACATTTTTCTACTTAGTCCATTTTTGTAGTCTGAATTTCCCTTTGACTTCTCTAATCTACTATTTTTGCATCAGAGTAGTTAATTGCATCATTATCCTAGTTATTTCATTACATTTTAGATCGAATTTCATTCTAGATTTTGTCAAGGGAAAGTTGACTCACCCTTCGGGTTGTAAGTCAAACTTATACCTTGTCCAAATTTATCAAACCCCCACTACCACAAACTACATTCTAAATGAAATTTGGAAAGGTACCTAAACCCTAGCTTCAAATCCTAGAGTGACTAAGATGAAATGTATCCTAATTATGTGGAGATAGTAATCCCATTGTGAAGATAAATTGGTGGCATGTGTCATGTATTAAGAGTTCTTATTATTGATTATAATAGATTTGTTGGCTAGGGTTGTCGAATTATATATTATGACAATACAAGAGTCAATTATGATCTATTGATTATAGGTGGGAACTTTTTAATGTTGGAACCTATTCATATAAGGGGTTTGAATGGATGTTGGAAAATTATATGTTCAAGGGTGATATTAATGTTAAGTAAGGAATTATAATTCTAGATGACTTTGACAAGTGGGTCCCAATCATGATTGTGATTTACATGCAAGGGTGTTGCATGCATGTAGTCACTATGAATATGAAGGAGATTTATTTGAGAGCATGAAAGAATTATATTATAATCATGTGGTAATCCTTTTCTTCCACCTTTTATTTCTTCCTATTTTTCATTGTAAAATCTATAAATATGGGTGTTTTCTTGAGGAGTTTCAAGAGGAGAATTATTTGTTGTAGGGCTATGTAGTTAGATTTCATCAAGAAGAGAAAGATGTAATCTCTATATTAATGATTTGAGCCTACAAGTGTATTGTAACATGTCCAGCCCCCAAGGAATAAGTTTCGCCCCTTATTTCTACCCCTATAATCACTTTGAAACAAGCTTATGTGAGTTAGTTTTGTGTTTGTGGTCAAAATTTTGGAAGTTGTTTCTTGTCCTTAGCTATGTTTTGGTTGTAAAGTTTTGGGAAATACATGAACATCAACTTAGACCACTAATTTCTCCTGTAATCTAACAATTGACAAAAGGCCTCCAACAAAGATATCAATGTTTGGACCTTAGTCTAGATCTAGAACTAAGAAGAGTGGCCTTAGCAGTCACAAAAGCCACCATGATTTTGGATAATTATTCCAATTAAATTCTACTTAAATTTTTCAAATAAATATTTCTTATAAACTTTCATGTAATGGATTTGAAAAATAGATATGTATTGATATTCACTTAAATTTCTATTATACTAAAGAACCAAAATAAATATCCCTATAACTAATCATATGTGATTTACAATTCATTGCAAAACACAATAGCGAGACTTATTAACCATTTGACCTAAGAATCAATTTAAATCAGACATTTATTATAGATATTCTATAGTCAACTAGATAACACTAACTTATTTTATAATTTGAGATCAACATGAAACTATAGTCTGAGACAAGAAGTTTCATTCTACAAAACTCAAATCTAGGTCAGTTTTGAAAATTGAAAGAAGCTACCAAGGAGAGAAGAATTCTTAATAAAAATTTTATGATTTGAATGAAAAATAAGATGAAGAGGTGAATATATGTCCCCTCTTTCTTTCTTTTTTCCCCTAGCTAAGTGGGGTGAAAATAGGAAGGATAGAAGGACCATTTTTTCATGAAAAATGGGAAAAAATAACCTATAGATGCCCAAGTGGGCCCATTGAAGGGTCATTTTCACTATTCATGATGAGGATCTTGTTGAATTTTGTGAGAGAAGAGTCAAAAAATACCTTGCACATGAGATTTCATAGCCCCAAGGATTGAGAAGCTCCACACAAGTGACAAGCGATGAGCCGAACGAGGTATGAAAAATTCCAATCCCTCTTGTCATTTTGATGCATTTTTTTAGCTTTTTACCCTCCCTAAGCAACATAGGCATCTAGGTGGCACAGAGGAATCTAGATGGTGTGTTGTCATCTTAATAGTGCATCAATGACCTTTGGTTGTGTTGGCATCCCTCCTGCAAGCTATCATTGGGAAATTTTTTACCATGGACACTAGCATATCTTGCAAAGGTTTGCATGGTGCACCTTTATCCCATATGCAAACTTAAGAAAAAAATGATGTAGAGTTAGAATTTTTTATGATGATGTAGGAGGAACGAATGTGAATCTCAATTTTTTTTCAAGCTTGGATTGAGATCTATGAGCATGTTGGTGAATCACTACTAACACTACTATGAGACTATAGTAATGAGATGCATCCAAATGATTAGGATTTTCTATAACAAGTTAGCCTCTAGTGGGTATACACCATACCATAGATCCATTATGATACACCCAGGTTGATGGCACTCATGAAGCATTGGGATGTCAATACCTCCAGCTTTCACCTATCGATGGAGAGATGACCATCACCTTGGAGGATTTCTATCACATCATTAGGCTACATGTTTGGGGATGGTGAGTAGCATATGATGAGGTAAAGATAACATAGGATGCCCTAAAGGGTCAACAATACTACATTAGATAGGTGGTACCTACAAACACCATGAGCCATATATACATGAGATGGCTCGAGTAGGGGCAAGTGGTGATGCCACTTGTCTATTGAATCATGATATTTATAGTCACCCTCAGCATCATGATGGATGGATGAGGCTCATACCTACAAGGGGCCTCATCCATTGCATTCAAGTGATGGAGGAGTAGGGCATAGTCTTTTCTTAGTTTCAGAGTATTCTTGTGCTTCTCAACCATGGAATTCAATGATATGTGCACTATGAGTACCATAGTCTCACTATTTGCATGCTATTATAGGTGTAGGCATTTGAGAATATCAAATGCATAAGGCAGGTAAATTTTCCCTAGGGCCTGGTAGATGGTATGCCCATGGTGCATGCATATCCTTTAGTTTATGAATAGTGTTATGGTGATGTAGCTTTTTGGTAGATATAGTTTGATTATTTGGGGGTGTGGGAGATCAGATGGTGCCCACATAGGTGAATGGGGATCTAGCCCATCAAAAAGTGACAGTTACAAAGGATGAAATGTCATCAACTCCTAGCAGGTTGGTCAGATCACATCATCGTTCCTTACTACTGGCATTGGGTGGCTTGACAATTCGAGAAAATCTAGACCTTCCCTTTGATATCTCCCATGTAATGCAATCAGCAAGGAGTGTATGTCAAGAAGGGAATAATCCACTTCTGACTATCATGAATGTCATAATTAGTGACATCGAGTCAGAAAATGACAATCAGCCTTCAATCCTTGTGATTGATGATGTCGACATCATCCATGATTTTGTAGTATGGTGGGCGATGACCGGCTCAACCTTGATTTTCTCGGTAGATGCTCCACAAACAATGTTGGTGCACAGGGTCCAATAGGAAAGGATCTCACTAGCAATGATGGTGGCGAGGAGGGTGAGGCAGTGGTGGGCAGAGTGCGAGAGAGGCCAAGGTGGTGGTGACAAGTTTTGTAAACTTGAAATATAACCAGATTAATATTGCTAAGAATCAACTAAGAAACTAAGCAATTAACCTAACTAGACAATATTCCCAATAAAATTCTTGCAAATGAAAACTAGGAAGCCATTAAAAATGAAATAACATTCAAATGATATAGAAAACCTAATGTAACACAAGAAAACCTCATCCCATTGGAGGATTAGTGTTGAATTGATGTGACATGCTTAGCCCTTTCCTAATCCCATTGTTAAAGAAAAAGATTTAATGACTTATAATGGTGAAATTGATTGAAATAGACAAATTCTCTTAAAAGTGAATGTGAAATTGTCTATAATATGATTACTCAAATTCTTTGTGGATGATATTCTCATGGAAATGAGGGCTATTTATAGGATTTTTGGATGAATCAATGGATAAGATTGATTAGGCTAATCAATGGATATAAATGAATGTGAGAGAATGACATGGATCAATGATCAAATCCTGGATGAGATTGAATATTGGCATGGATCATTGAATTTAATCAAGGGCTCTAATTGAATTAGAATGTGCAAGTCCCTTAATTTTAGGAAAAATATTGGAAGATATTTCCATTTGAAGGGAAATATTTGAATTTTGAATGAGGAATATTCTTTGAGGAGTGGGAAATTGGTCAATTAAACAATTAGGAAACTATTTAATTGTGCAAGGTGAAGGAATTTAAGAGTTTAATTAAACAATTATATCATATAATTAAAAATTAGGATTTATGACATTTAATTAAAAAATTAGGATTATTTAATTAAATGAGAGGAATTAAGAGATTTAATTAAATAATTTGAATTATTTAATAAAATAGGATGAAAATTATCATGAAAGGGGCGAATTACTCCAATAATATTGATTATTCAATTAATAAAATAAAATAAAGAATTTAACAAAACAATTAGCATTATTCAATTAAATAGAAAAGAATGGTCAAATCAAGATGAAAATGGTGTTAGTAAATCAAATCAAATGTGTGATATTGATTAGGACAATTTTAAGTCTAAATTTTTCCCCTTTTGAAGTGAGGTACCTGCTATATTGGTTCAAAGAACTAATGCCTCTTAGATGAACATTGTTGTTCAGATCAAATATTTAAAAATTCATGATTTTTCTAGATGCCCCACTATTTCCCAGTGAAAGGAATTAATGCTAGTATGCTGCCCCCTCGAGAGATCAAGCAGAAATTATGATTTTCAGGTCAAGCTCACAATAAAGATGTAGGATTGGTTCAGTTTTTCAGAGGATAAAAGATACTTCTTTAGAAAGCTTATATGTTTGGTGTAGATTGATTGTATAATGCATACACTCATCAGTTATGGGTAGCCTCATGTATATTTTGATATATCACACAAATTCGATACTCGGATAGAAATGTTAGTAGAATAAAGATAAAATAATGAGATGGAAATTTATTAGCATTGTATGTTTTTTAGATTGATTCAGGATTCCAACAAGCCTATGATCATTCGAGACTTTATTGGATATGTGATTAGATAGGATAGATGATACTGCTTTGCTTCTTGGATTACAATACATTCATTACAAAATTCCTTAGTTTGATATAGAAAATAGACACGATGCATCGAGGTATTGAAAACTAGGATGATGTTGTATCTAATGCAATGGAATTTGACTCTACAAATAGATAGGAGTATCCCCATTCATACCTAACATACAAAAACCTTGTTTGATAATGTGTAAGAGTAATCCATTGGAGTAAGGAGACTAACACACAAAAGGTATGAAGAACCTAATATGTCCTAATCATTGTATTACTTGAGACGATCCTTGCACACACAAGGAAAATATTCACCAAGGTTGTATTACAAGAACATCCAACAAGCATATCAAACAAAATAAATGATCAATCCACCATCATAAGAAAAGATCAAAACTAACAAATAGTCAATGTTATTCATATGTATTGCCAAAGTGATGTGATTAAGGTCATTTTCAATGATGATGTCCATTGTAGGAAAGATGTATCCCTAGGACATGTTATTGGATTTTTGACTAATTCTAACTATTTGATAGGTTGTTGATAAAAAATTTAACCAACATGTTTACTCATGATCAAGACAAGGCTTTTACACTTTGTAGTTTATGCTTTACTAATTTTTATACCTATTTCCATTTGTGTTACCAAAGGTTGAAAATGGTGATTGATTTATTAGGGATGAAAGTTTATTGTGGGTGAAAGTGAAATGGGATGGGTGATTTTTTTAATGTTTTGGACAGTTTGAAGTGTTTTGAGGTTGTTTTGAACTTTTAAGATTATGTGAATTTTTAAGATTTCCAAGTTATTTGAGGCTATTTTGATTTTATGAAAGTTTTCTAGATGTTTTGATTTTCACGTTTTCTAAATGTTTTTATTTTTTCCAAAGGTTATACCAAGAACAAGACCTAAGGGAGACTGATCATTTGCCTTAGGGGTTCATTGATGATGACCTTGCCTATGTAAGTGTAGAGACAACATAGTTTGACAAGTGTTTTTGGTATTTTTAATGTTTTAGACATGTTTAGGGGTTTTGACAATATATGAATGTTTTTGAGATTTTGAGGTTGATTTGGATGTTTTAAATTTTGAGCTTTACAAATGTTTTGATGTTTTTAGATTTTTTTGAGAATTTTTATAAATGTTTTTGGTTTTTTAAGAATTTTTTGATGTTTTGGGGATTTTTGAAAATGTTTTGAATATTTTTGGGATTTTTGATAATAACCTTAAGGGAATATACAACCTGATTTGCTGCAAGTATAGGAATTTGCCCCTAGTGTGATGTGTTAGACTACCTTGATATAGGTAGGATAAATTGACCTTAGGAGTATCCAAAGTAGTACTAAAGGGGAATAGATACTTGATCAATACCAAGCTATGGTTTGGATGTGGATGAATGAAAGAAAGAAATAGGATGGAAGATGAATGTGACGGATGGAGGATGCAAGGTAAGTGAAAGAGCCAATGGTAGATGGGAGATGGTTCTTATTTGTGTAAGGTGCATGTTTGCCAGGTTTTCACCAAGGTACTTTCCCAAAAGCACCACCGTAGTGGTTTTTTCTAGAGGACGATTTTTTCTCATTACTATTTTTTATCATTTTTTTATTTTTTTAGATTTTTTATTACTTTTCTGAATATTTTTGGATTTTTAGATTTTATACCCCTCATGGGCTAGGCATAAAACTTTTTGAGATGTGTTTTTTTGATGGGCTCTCTCAAGGGTTATCCTTCAAGGGTAGCTATTTGATAAGCTCCCAATCCATAGCTTGTTGTGACGATGAAAGGCTGTAACCAATTCAACTCAAATTTACCCTTGTTGTCTTAATCCGACATGTTCTTTTGATTTTATTTTAGGACAAGGTCTCCCAATTGGAAACATCAACCTTTGATCTTTTGGTTATATCTCCTTTTAAGTCTATTTTGATAGACCTATAAGTGATTCAATGCTTCAAGGTGACATCCATAAAATAGCTCCAGCTCATTCAACTTGGATACCACTAGTAGAATCTGGAAAATAAATGACTAAGTGACTACAAATTTTAGTCACAACAACTAAAAATGACTAAATTCTATTAATTTTTTGCAACACAACTATAAATGACTAAATAAATGACTAATCTAATCATCAAGTAAAAACACAACTAAATAATTAGTCACATGAATTGGTAATTTCCCTCTTCTTGACCATTTAAAATGTTCATTATAATTAAAGGTAATACCACATAAAACATTTCCTATCTTTATCCTTCATAGGGAAGGGTTTCTCCTCGCCACTCTAAGGAGCAGAGACCAACACCACACAAAACTAGATCTAAACACTGAAGGAAACCTCCAACTATAGCTTAGAATTCATTCGTGAATCACCAAAAGTTTCAATGGAAGCGGATGCCATTATTTCCAAAGAAAAAGGCTCCAACGTTATCTCTAGATTGTTATAATGCCCTATGACCGTGTCTTTTAGGGAATTCCCATGAAATATAAGTTCATATGTATTGCATGGTGAGGTGTTTGATGGCCTGGAAGTGGTTTATTGATTCAAGGGAAGAATGTTGGGTTACACTCCACACTATGCATCTTAAGATTTTATGGTTAGACTAGCTGCAATTCTTTTGAAAATTTGGAGAGGTTTGTCCCTTGGAATGGTGCATCCTAACATTTTTTTAAGAACTTACTAGTTAATGATGTTGTGCATTTTTCAAAGTTGATATTGATCGTTATTAGCATTGGGATGAATTATAAAGAAAAATCATATAAAATTAGTCTCTTTTTCCTACTGAATAAATCTGTATTAATCCCTCAAGAAATTGATTTTTTCTTATTTTTGTAATCATTTTTATGTGTTATGAGTGCAAAGAAATGCTTGTAATTTCTCAAGAATTTTTTTTTTTATGATCTTGATTTTATGTATGGTTCGTGTCTTTTCAAGCCTCACTTACTACTTATTTTCTTATTTATAGAAGCATAATTGTGAGGAAGATTGGCATTGACATTTTGAAACTTTTGCATCGGGAAATGGAAGATTGGGAACTTCAAAGATGTTGCAATAATGATCAATTCACCTTTATTGTGACTATTAGTGCCTTTATTTTTGTGATCCTTGATGTATTGCCACCAAGTCATTCTCACATTTTATCAGATTGTTAATTTAGTAAAGATAAAAAATTTGGTTGTATTCATGATTTTTCTATGATAGTATGGATGAACCTAAATTTAATTGTCAAAATTCATTTGAAGTCATTTTTTTCTCTAGGGATATATGTTATTTTTGTGTTGACTAATAAATCCTATTTTGTATCTTTGGACGACATCATTATTGACTCCTTTTAATCTCGTAACTATGTTTCTTCACGAAGCAATCCATGCAATTGCTTGCAAAATTACTTGTGGCCATGTAATATTTATTAGCCTTAAAAAATTTAGTATGTAGTGCTTAAACTTTGAAGCTCATTTGGATTCCTTGTTTGGTTATCTCTTATCAACTATTTTGCAAGTGTCAAATGATTTGAATTTGGTAAAAACTTTATCAAGGTATAGGATAAATATAAAAATGGAAAAAAATGACAAATAGGAGCAACACATGAGCCATTTAGACCATTTAAAAGTATTTTTAAGGTCATTTCAAGATACAAGTACATTATAAGTGTTTGCTTCTAAGCTAGGTACTAAGTTTGCAGCTTGATTAGCATCATGAAACCAGTGAGCCCATGCATTAAAGGAAAAGTATGACATTTTTGGTTTGGATGGTTTTGGGAGCTGATATTTGAAATTCCACACTCAACATAAAAACCTTGTAAAATCCATTAATTAAGATATTTTGAGAGCTTCCTTGCAAAATCTATTTTGTGCACATTCTGCAATCATATCATTTCATTCGATGAAT
This sequence comes from Sequoiadendron giganteum, assembly GCA_007115665.2. Classification (NCBI taxonomy): domain Eukaryota; kingdom Viridiplantae; phylum Streptophyta; class Pinopsida; order Cupressales; family Cupressaceae; genus Sequoiadendron; species Sequoiadendron giganteum. The sequence goes on along the minus strand of CM021102.1, from coordinate 753,817,239 downwards.
GAGATGACATTTCTTTGAGGCATTCTATTAAATAATTCAGGTGTTTTCTCTATGATTCCACATCTTGCATATATGTCTATCAAACCATATTTAACTATAATTTAGGTAACTTTTAGATTTATTTGTTAAATGGATGCTTCATAAGCTAGGAAACTATATCTAACTACATTCTAACATATTCAAGAATTTGTACCCTAAAAAGGATACATTTACTCAAGTATTTTTCTAACATTTATTTTTTATGTGCAAGTTAGGTCATTCTATATGAGGGACAACCATGCAGCTTAACCCTCTATGTTAATAGTTTTTCTCACGAGAAATCATCAGATTGAAATATTTTGGAAACATCAATGTGTTCTTGCCTAGACTTCTAGAGGAGATTTTCAAGTGCATTTGTACTTGAATACCATGCTTGCTTTGTAAAGTGTGGAAGTAGTAAGAAATTTACTATATTCTTGTCAAAAACTTTAATGGTATTTGTTGTCTAAATTGATTGCTAATGGGAATTACCATGTATACACTAGTGTCTTCCAACTAGTGTGCCTCCAATTGATTGATTAACTCCAATGTCACAAATGGTACCGGATATTATCTATGCCAATAATTATAGGCATGGCAACGAGTGCCAAGAAATATGTCACTTGTATTCCTACTTGTGTTGTTTTCTTGTAGCTTGTATTTGATTCCTTTAGTAAATTTGAGTGGTCTTTATATTTTATTTTTTAATTTATGTTTTTAATAAGATACCTTTTATTTTACGAGTAAGATAACAAGCCTATTTCCACTTAAAGTGTTTTCCTAGAATATTTAGGGTCTGATTTTGATGAATGTGACTCTTCAAGAATGTTATATATGTATTCATTAGATTGACTATTTATTTTTACTTTTGAATTTTACTAATATTACTTTTGAAATGATTAATTAGGCCTATTATTGATTTCAATGAAATACCATATTTTGGAATGAATTTTACACATCTCTATAATCTTAAAATTCAGGTATTGAAACAATTCGCTTGCATTGTCTATGCTTTCACATTTTCATGTATGTCTAGTAGGTCAGTTGTAACTACAACATATGACAAAAAAATCCCTCTTGTTATGCTTTGAAGTAGTTGCACCATATTCCAATTATATGTTTCCATTCATTGCTTTTGATGAATTTATTAAAAAAAGAAGTGGTGCCAATCTTTCCTCAAGTAGATGTTTTAAGGATGCAAAGCCCATTTCTTTTATCAATCTATCTATTTGCAACATGATTTTGATTATTTCCAAATTGGATTGGTTGTCCAAATGCACCATGCAACATGTAGAAATGCCATGTTTGAGTACATAATTAAGTTTTTCTACCTGAAATTCTCACTTTGTTATAGTATTTCTGATGATAGATAAGTATTATTGTGTGGCTTTAGTAAATTTTGTTGTTTTTTCTATTGTTTGAGTAGTTTGGATCTCTTTCATAAGCTCCATATTATGTTTGAAAAGAAAAGAAATTGAGATTCCATCCTTTCAGTTAAATCCCCAGGTTCTAGTTGCTTTCAGATTTAGTTATTTTTAGCTCTCACTAAAATGTTTATTTCAACACACATGTTAACATGTTTACTTGTAGTAGTAGATGTTGGTATTTAGATTCAAACCTTTATGTCCAGATTTTGAGTTTAAAACTTTAAACCTCTGATTTTTGAGCCATGCAAGTATGTTTTTGTTGGCAACCAATTTTGTATTAAGACATGAGAATAGATATTTCATTGTATTGACTTCAAATGGCATATCACAGTGACAAACCTTAAAGAATAAAAAATATTAAGTAGCTAATACAATGTATGTACATTGAAAGCTATGTCAAGCAATTTCTTTCTTTATGTTTGAAGTTGAGATAAAATTGATTATGGTTATTACTAAAGGGAGTTAAGTCCTATAAAAAAAAAAATTGATATAGCTTTTATGACATGAAATTGACATGATTCCTTCATTCTCAATTATAAATTTCACTCTCTGATACCTTGGTGTGCAACTTGAGGAATTGGTACATATTTTTTAATACAAGAAGGCATCAAAGAGAATGTCATGAAATGCACATCTCTGGTCAAATAGACATAATTTGTTGGTAGAAAGTACTGATTAGTCAAATATAGTTTAATTTAGTCCCTCGACACTATGCATCTTAAGATTTTATGGCTAGACTAGTTGCAATTCTTTTGAAAATTTGGAGAGGTCTATCCCTTAGAAGGGTGCATCCTAACATTTTTGTAAGAACTTATTAGTTAATTATGTTTTGTATTTTGCAAAGTTGAGATTCATTTCTATCAACATTGGGATGTGCTAGAGGTTTTAGAATCTAAGTTAATTTTAAGTTGGTTTTGTGCTTAAATTTATCTTTTTCTTTTGTGCTTGACAGGTTTGTTCTAGGGTTTTAAGGTCTAATACCTTTGTTCCAATTTTCTCAAGCCTTAAACCCTCACGTTATGTTTCTTCATTGACCCCTTGTACCAAGTTTTCAGTTGTCCTAGTTAAAACCTATGTCATCTTGCCCATTGTCATTACCAACCCCTCTTAGTAGGCCCGCCAGTTATCAGGTGTTTATTAAATTTTAAATATTTCATGGGCGGCCTGAGATATTTTACCTTTAAAGACTTATGTCTTAAGTCTTTAATTTTTTAGGGGTCATCACCCATTGCCTAGCCCATGGCCCCTTCTTTATAACAAGTGATGTATGCACGTGCAAGAAAATCTGAGCTATCAAATTTAATGATTAAAATATGAGCCTTGTGCACACACCGTGCAGGATTTAAAAATATATTTGGGTTGGGTCATGTGGTGTGTGTGATTGCACCATGCATCCTCTAGTTCAAGTACGAATCAATCCCCACTATCAGCATGGTCTTAGCTAGTGGTAAATCGATGACTCTAATATATCATCTGATCAAATCTAAACCATAGCGTGTGTGTCATGCAAAGTATTAAATAATGTTACCTAATGTCGTGTGTGGTCTACGCGATGGTGACACATGGATTCAGCTGGCGATGTATGAAGGCTAGATGGGGCATACATGTAGTAGACATGTCTTCTATCTAAGGAATACACCATTGGTTGATGAGTTTCCATGTGACAACATGGTATTTTCAAATATCTTTGACTCAATCTAAGTCATCCAAAGTTCCATCTTGGTGATTGATTGATGGCTCACATTCAAAGAATGAAATTCGCCATGTGATGTTCATTTAGACGTTGTAAATGGAAAGAATTAATGGTGTATTCTCTTCAGAGGATGTCAGCTTGATCTCCATGCATGTGAAGAACCACTTCTTGGCAATTATGAAGGATAGTACACCGATTTCCATGTACCTTGGAATTAATGATGATGAAATAGATGCCAATGAATAATCACTTGCTCGCTCATGCTACTCTTGGAGCATTGATGATCGAAATCATCAATATTCTCATAAATATGGATGAAGGCTCATCATTTTTGTCACAACAATTAGGAGTTTGATATTTTCTATGGCTAGTGATTTCTCTTGTGATGGTTTTGATTATTGGTGCAAGATGAGTAGGTCAAGTGCTTCCCCATCATCTGTGTGTAGGTCTACTTGAGTTAATGTTCAAAGGTCAGATGATGACATGCCATTACATAAATAGAGTGATATTCAAGGTGCTCCCAGACTAAAGATGGAATGCACAAAGCTCATCCTAGTGGTTACCAGGTGCAGCTCTCAGTTAAGAGTCTGAACTGCAATTACAGAGGAGGTGGTGCATGACAAAGAGAAGAGGTCTATAGATTTTGAACTGAAATCAAAGGAAAACTTAAGGTATGGTATTGGTTCTCTGGGTAGGAATAATTCTCCCATTGATGTCTCTAATAGCTCCAGTGATAGAGACACAAAGATTGACTTTGGTTATGGCCAATTCCTTATGGCTCTAACTGAGATGGATGGTGTGAATGAAGAGGTCCTCACAATTTCTCCAATTTATGTGATAGCACCATGTGAGGTTGTTGGTTCTAGTGCTATGAATTGTGCTAGTAAGGATGAAGGAGTGGTTGTTTCACCTCCTACTACCGTGAAAACACAAAGTGGGTGCAAGTATTGTGGCCTTAGTTTTGGTTCGATCTTTGGGTAATGGTGATGGCCTTCTAGTTTTTCATCGCATTGTGATGTTGGATCTTTTTCATTTGACATGGGTATAGACGACAAGGCCTTAACAAAAAATTTCAACGTGTAGTGACACCAACTGGTTTTGTGGGTTGTTACAAAATTTTGATTCCCTTGTTCGGTAAATGATTACATCTAACTGCCTGGTAATTTTGAAATGCAAATGAAATTATGTTTTGAAATGAATTTTTGATGAAATATAACTATAATGAGCTTGATGCTTGTTTCTCTCTTATGTTATAAAAAATATTTCAAGGCTCATTACAGAGGTTGTATTTTTTAATCCAGAATGGTCTAGGTAGGGTATAGTGAACACATATAATACAAAATTCTTGATGAATCTGCTAGTGAATTGTCTTGGGTGTGGATTGTGCATGTAGTAGTCTTAAAGGGTTGTATGCAATACTGATATAAAAAAAAATCTACAAAATTAAAGTGTGTGCTCTCCTTTGTACAGTTGTTATAGACTATAAATTAAAATATCAAGCATAGTTTAATTTATCTTCAATGGTTCATTTGAATGTATGATTTTGTTTCTTTCCTTAACTCAAAGAGTCAATTAAACACTTTAAAGAGATTCATAGGTCTGTGATAATTGGCTAAGGATTTGGTAAGAAGTGATAATTTAAGTACTGTAAGTTTTCATGTTGTAATGCATTATAAAAATGACCCATTCATTTCAAGGTTAAATGTTTTGTGTATGACAAGGTATTTCATGTTTGACTCCTTCCGCTCAATTTGATGAGGCACTGGCTTATTTGTTTGGAATTCTTATAATCAAATACATCAGTAACCGCCTAGTTGAGGATTCAAAGTTAGAACATTACTTAATCAAATCTTATTCATTTCTGATATGTAAGTCTCGTACGTACCAATGTCCCTAGAAACTTATTGCTTGTTTGTATAAAGGTCAACCAAGAATTTGATGAATATGTATGTTTGCAACTAGTAGGGGAAAATCTGTGTGTAGAAGTGTTCTTGAGGTTTTGAATATCAAATGAAAACAACAAGGAACACCCTCCTTGGTCTTACAGAGCCTAAAGAGTAGGATTAGAGATCTTATATTTCTTTACTCATTATGTTGGCCTCTAACCTAGGAATTTCTTGAATATAAGGCATGGTATCCCTTTAGAGAAATCCAAGGTTTAGCAGGAAAAAACACCAACAGAAATGGCGACTCTGCTGAGGAGAACTCTAATAAATTTATAAAATAAAGTATCCTAGGTGTAGATCATAATACCACAGAGTCAAGTATTTGTTGGATCTGAATATTTTATTTAGATGTTGAAGGTTTGAATACCTAGAAATATTTTGGTTACGGAAAAATTCAAATATTTTATAAATGACTCCACTGGTGGATACAACCCAAAATGATATTTACTTATGAAAGGACTTCACAATGATTTTAACTTCGGTCCTCTGTAAAGGAGGTGGCGACTCTGGCTTGAGAACCTATTGAAGAAGTGAAGACAATTCCTAGAGCTACAAAATTTGATGTTGGGATGAAAGGTTGACAGTTGCTGCAAATTTCTAGGTATTCTCATAAATCTAAAGAAAGTATTATTATGTTTGAAAGCAGTGTATGAGAAATCTTCAAGACTTGAGATGATAAATGGTTCCCTATTGGATGAAATTGCATCAAGAAAGGGAATAGGATTAGTTCTTTTCATACTTCTAATTGTTTGATGTGTAATTTCAGTAATGATTTGAGAAGTATGTTATACTTTTGAATTCTACCTTTTAGAGGATTTCCCTATGAAATATCGAGTAAAAGTATGTAGAGCAAACGGTTTTTATCATGCCCTCAAAGGGATTTTTTTATTGAAAGGTATATGCCATTGGATTTTGGTGGTATTAAAGGTTTTTTGAACCTAATTCCTAAAAATGTTAGGAAATATTTGCCCAAATTCATAGGGCAGAGTTCAGAATCAGCTTCTAAGCATTTGCATACATTTATGGATTTGGTGGGAGATTATGAGGTAAATCATGAGGATTTTTTCATGAAGCTTTTTGTTCAGTCTTTGAAGGATGATGCTAGAGATTGGTTCTCATATTTACCATCATTTTCTATAGCTTCATGGAATCAATTTAAGATAGCCTTTGTAGAACAATTTGGTGAAGGGGTAAATCCAAGCATGGTAAGAAAAAACTTTATGGAAATCTAGAGAAATGAAGATGAGTTGGTCCCTGCTTTCAATCAGATTTATAAAGGCAATAAGGGATATTCCAGAAAGAATAAGACCAAATGATGTTGAGTTTTTGGTTGTATATCTCAGTATATTTGATAGTGAGATGAGCTATCTATCAAGAGATAAAAATCCCACAACACTATGCCAAGCATATCAAATTGCTATGGATATTGAAAACAATTTGAAGTATTCAATGATGAAAGGATGCCTAACTACTAATGATGGTCATTCAGGCACATCTTGTGCAATTGCAGTCAATGAATCAACCAGTGAAGAATCATGTCAAGAAGATACGGCTCCTTTTGTCCCACTTTCTCCATCACCATAGTGTGTTGATCATAGTGAGCCTCAAGTGAAATGTCCACTAGTTCCAAGAAGGGTTATTCATTTTTCTCATGCTAGAAGATTATGTGATATAAGAAGAGGTCAAGGTGAATTGTCCCATGACTTATTCCATAGGTTTATGGATGTGTTGTTAGAAATACCAAAAATTTTCAAGCCTAAGGAGCCAATGTGCATTGAATTATTTTGTGAAACGTACCAGTCAGGAACAAGTATGTTCCCAATGGAATTAAAGCCCTAAAGTCTAGCCCAAATGGTTGAATGGATAAAATTGGTAGAATGGACTGGGAGCAACCATGTACAACATCAGATGATACTGAGAAATAGTAATCTTGGTCCTGCTAGGGAAGAGCATAAAATAATGAAAATTGGTGAAGAAAATGAATCAGAATATAATGATTGCAACCAATTCACTAATGATATGTGGGTAGATCATTACCGTGGTAATGAGGATGATGACCCATGTTGTGATGAAAGGTATGATGCATCTGAATCAAGCTCTTGGGAGGTATTGAAGGATGAAGAGCTCGATGAGGTCTGAATGATTGCACCATCAAGTGATTCGATCAATAGCTATGATTTTAACGTTGGTAATGTGTAGTCTTTTGTTGATGATCAAGATATTAACAATAGATATTATGATGTCCAGTCTGAGGGGTAATGCAATCTTACTATTTATGAATTGTCATGTTGTGGTGGTTGTGATGATACATAGTCATGTATCTCCTTTATTGAATATGAATATCCCTACCAAATGAAGGCAGACCCTATTTCAAAAAAATCAAGGATTCTAAGTGATGATAGGCTGCAAAGGTTACACTCTCATATAAGAGGGGTAGAATTTTCCCAAACAAAAATGAATATAATAGAAAACCCTCTTTTTGATGAACCTTTATCTGTATCAGTTGCTAAAAATGAGTTCCCTGGTTGGTGTGGGGATAATCCTCTTTTTGAGGATTTTGATGATGCTTTGGATGTATGGTCAGGGTATGACTATGAGTAGTGCATTAGCAATTTTATTGATGAGAATGCTTATGAAGCCTTCACATTTGGTACTACTATGGAGGATGATAGTAAAGATCAAGAGGAGATTAGGGTCCTTGAGTTTTTCTACTAGGAGAATGGTCCTTTTCATGAAAATGACTTGCAAATACCTTAGTCACAAGGAGAGGAGCACTTTGAGTTTAAAGGTGATGAAGGATATGAGGACAAAGATGTAACTGTTCAATGTGTAAATGTTGGGTCTAATGGAAAATTCTTAGAGAATGATGTGTGCAATAATGAAGGAAGAGTTTCAATAGTTAGTGACCGAGTTGCATATTTTGATGCACCTATGGATTATGGATTGGCTTTGAGGCTCACCAATGATGAATGGAAATTTGGCTCATGTGTTGGGAAGACAAGTGATGTTGGGTATGATATCAGCCAACATGAACATGCAATTGAGTTTTTTGTTGATGCTCCTCACCTTTTTGGAATCATTATGAATTCGCTCTCACTCCAAATGAATGAAATTTATGTGAAGCAAGGTGAAGACTTTCTTGAATCCATCTTTTTCATTTCTAGTGTTTTAGGATACTGTGGGCCTAGTTTGATGCACAATGTTCTTGAAGTTTTTTATGATCAATTGGAATATGGATGTTTCCTTTATCCACTTCAAATTGACAAGCCTGAGGTTGGTAAACAAGATAGTTCTTAGGCATATGGGATCACTGGTATCCATCATAATGATGCAGGTTATTGGGAATTATCTAGTATGAGTACTCATCTAGTGTAGGTATGTGAAATAAAGGCCCTTGATAAAGAAAATATTTGGCTTCAAAGCTTGAAAATTCTTGATGCACTAGGCTTACAAATTGAGGCTAGTGGAATTGGGTGAATTTTCTAATAGAGGAAACTTTGTACAGACATGTAAATTCTGTTTATAGGTGTGGTTTATTTCTTTCTTGATGTGTCTTCTTGTCTTGTTTAGACAAGCTCCTATTCTGGTCTTTTGGGTTGGTTTGCTTCTACCTGAGATCTGGATTCTTGTCATACCCACTAGCGGTATGCATCCCCAAGCCAGAGCCATTGGTAGAGATTTTAGAATCTGAGTTAATTTTAAGTTGGTTACATCCTTAAAATTGTCTTTTGCAAATGTGCTTGACAAGTTTAGTCTAGGGTTTTAAGGTCTAATACCTTCGTTCCAATTTTCTCAAGACTTAAACCCTCACGTTATGTTTCTGCATTGACCTTCTATACTAGGTTGTTGTTTTTCCTAGTTACAACCTATGTCATCTTTCCCGTCATCATTATCGGCCCCTCTGCCTAGGCCCGTCAGTTATCGAGTGTTTGTTAAATTTTAAATATTTCATGGTCACCCTGTTGGGTCTCAAAAATGCAAGTTTGAACCACGAGAGGTTGCCAAGCTCTCACAACGCTTTTGGCCAACGTACAAGGCCAATTGATGCACTTGAACCTTCTTCTATTTAGGTTCTTCTAGACCTAGGCAGGTGAGCCTAATGAATGATGTTGATTGACATGTATTTCTTGGTTGAGCAACTATCCACAATGGCAAATGGAAGTGAGCAGATGAAAACCACTACAACTTATCCTACTCCTATTGCACAAATGAAAGGTATTTGAATAAATTTTTTATAATAAATTCTATCCTCTAGGACATGACAGATCAGTGTCTTCTATCTATTGGGCAATGGAGTCAAAATAGAAAATGACATATGTTTTCCTTCTCTGGTTTAATTTCAAGTTGTTAGGAAATTTATAAAATAAAATATTATGACTGGCATATAATTTCATTTATGTATGGCTTGCATAAATTATGCTGGAATTTTTTCTAACTTAGTTCTACTTAAATCATCCAAAAGAAATCTCTCAAACACTATGACTTACTTGAAGGGTTTTAATTTTGACTTGAGACACTAGCAAATAAAATCACACAAAGTGAAAATGTGCACCTTGATGAATCAAATTTTATGCTTGATACATTAACTCAAATGATCAAAAAACTTCGTATTGGAGAGAACCAAGATAAAATTAATACAAATCATAGCGTCTCAACAACTGAACTCAAAAAGGAAAACCATCAATTAAAAACAATTATCTCCATTGATCATGTTTCAGGAAGGTATGTTACATTCTTTTCATTCCCAATCCCTTCTCGAGAAAATCTCATTCCTACGGTCTAATTACTCCGCTTTTCCTCTTTTTTCAATATATTTTATATAGCAATATTTGAAGAGTCATGACCCTTCATTTACCTGTTACAACTGTATGTATTTTATCACAGAGATTACAATATTTAATTATATTGCCTCTCAGAAAATTAAATATTTTTTACAATAGTTCTGCCTTTTATTTTTCACTTTATAGCTTTTATATTTCTCTCGCCTCTATTTACTTTATTCCCCATGGCTTTCTTTTATTTACCATGGTCACACTATTCGTACCCCATGGTTTAGTGGTATTTTGACTTTTCCACGGCCTCCACTATCATCTTTGGTCACCACAACTGTTATATCCATGTCTACCACGCTACCATAGTTTCCATTCCAACCAGCCGCGGTGTGTTGGTAGCCACCTCACTGTTTGCTAACTATTCATTGTTCACCTCACTGACCTTTAACACTATCACCGTGGTTATTTTTTTAATGGCCATAGTGTCGTGGTGACTCTTCTAACCGTTAGTTGTTCACCATTCAACTCTTCATTGCCGGTTGTCGCCCTGCCTACTGCGCTACCACGAGCTATGAGATGACCCCCTACGGTATAGTGGTAACCATCCTCAAACCTTTTGCCTCATTGTTGCTTCAATCCACCACATTACCGCTATCTCTCTTTCCATTTCAAGCAGTGTCACAGTGACCTCTTTGCTAACCACTAATTGTTCTCCCTTCATCTATCACAATCACTGTTAATTGCTTCATCCACTCACTGACTATCTTTTTCAACCGTTACTTTCTCACCGCGGCCACCACGTTTGTGGTTTGACCGCGTGTGGTACGGCAGTGAAACTGTTACGGTCCGCTATGTTCACCATCCATTGCTAACTAGCCAGCCATCATGTTACTGTGGTTTGTGGTTTAACCACGCGCGGTGGCACGGTAAACACCTTTTGCCTATTGTGTCGGTTATCTCACCGCTATACCGCGAGCCCATTATGGGAGGCCACGGTAAAGCAATAAGTGATATAAAAATGAATATAAAGGCAGCAGTAAAGGTTATAAGCATATTTTAAAAGGTAGTGAATGATTTTTTATGAAAAGATATGAAAATGATGGATTAAAATGGAGAAAAACTTAGGATTTTTTATAGAATTTTTGGGTTCTAACATACCCCAATATATTTTTCCTTTAAAGACTTATATCTTAAGTCTTTAATTTTTGAGGGGTCATCGCCTATTGCCTAGCCCATGGCCCCTTCTTTATAACAAGCGATGTATGCACGTGCAAGAAAATACGAGTCATCGGATTTAATGATTAAAATTTGAGCTTTGCACATACATCGCACAAGATTAAAAAAATGTATTTGGGTTGGGTCATGCGGTTTGCACGTTTGTGCCACACGTCCTCCAACTCAAGTGGGACCCAATCCCTACTATTAGCATGGTCTTAGCTGGGGGTAAATCGATGAATCTAATGTACCCTCTGATCAAATCTAAGTTGTAGCACGCGTGTCACATAGAGTATTAAATAATGTTACCTAACATCATGCACAATTTGCATGATGGTGACGCGCGAATTTTTCTAGCGATATATGAAGGTTGGATGGGGCCTACAGGTGGTAGATGTTTCTTATTCTTGGGGAAGACACCATTGGTTGATGAATTTCCATGTGACAGCATAGAATTTTCAAATACCTTTCAATCGATCTGATTCATCCAAAGTGCCATCTCGGTGATTGATCGATGGATCACATTCAAAGAATAGTACTGGCCATGTGATGGTCATTTAGACACTGCAAATGGCAAGCATTAATGGTGTATTCTCTTCACAGGATATCAGCCTAATCTCCATGCATGTGAAGAACCACTTCCTTGAAATTATGAAGGATAGTACACTGATTTCCATGTACCTAGGAATTAACGGTGATGAGATAGACACAAGCAAATAATCACTTTCTCACTTGTGCTAATTTTGGAGCATTGATGATTGACATCATCAATATTCTCATAAATATGGATGAAGGCTCATCATTTTCATCACAACAATCAAGAGTTTGATATTTTTTGTGCCTGGTGATTACTCTTGTGAAGGTTTTGATTATTGGTGCAAGATGAGTAGGTTGAGTGTTTCCCCATCATTTGTGTGTAGGTCTTCCAGAGTTAATGTTCAAAGCTCAGATGATGGCATGCCATTACATAAATGATGGCATGCCATTACATAAATAGAGTGATATTCAAGGCACTCTTAGCTTGAAGATAGAATGCATGAAGCTTGTCCCAATGGTTACCAGGTGTAGTTCTTGGCTAAGAGACTGAGCTATAATTGTAGAGGAGGTGTTGTGTGGCAAAGAGAAGAGTTCTATAGAGTTTGAGAAAAAATCAAAGGTAAAGTTAAGGTACAGTCGCGGTCCTCTAGGTAGGTAGAATTTTCCCATTTATGTCTCTGATAGCTCCAGTAATAGCGACATGGAGACTAAGTCTAGTTATGGCCAATTCCTTATGGCTCTAACTGAGATGGTTGGTGTGAACAAAGAGGTCCTCGCAGTTTCTCCATTTTTTGTGATTGCATCATGTGAGGTTGTTGGTTCTAGTGTTGTGAAGTGTGCTAGTAAGGATGGAGAAGTGGTTGTTTCACCTCCTATTGTGGAAAAAATGTGAAGTGGGTGCAAGTACCATGGACTTGGTGCTTGTTTGATCTCTGGGTGATGGTGATGGTCTTTTGGTTTTTGGTCACATTGTGATGCTAGCTCTTTTTGGTTTGATGTGGGTATAGATGACAAGGCCTTAACGGCATTTTACAACGAGTGTGGTGACACTGATTGGTTTTGTAGTTTGTTACAAAATTTTGATTCCCTTGTTCGTTAAATGATTACATCTAGCCACCTGGTAATTTTGAAATGCAGATGAAATTATTTTTTTAAATGAAATTTTGATGAAATGTAACTATAATGAGCCTGATTCTTGTTGCTCTCTTGTGTTATAAAAGACATTTCAAGGCTCATTACAGAGGTCAGATTTTTTAATCCAAAATAGTCTAGGTAGGGTATAGTGAATGCATATAATGCAGAATTCTTGATGAATCTACTAGTGAATTGTCTTGGGTATGGGTTATGTATGCAATAGTCTTAAATGGTTTTATGAAAATTACTGATATTGAAACAAATATACAAACTTAAAGTATGTGCTCTCTTGTGTATGGTTGTTATAGACTATAAATGAAAATATCAAGAATAGTTTCATTTATCTTCAATGGTTCATTTGAATGTATGATTTTGTTTCTTGCCTTAACTCAAAGAGTTAATTAAACAATTTGGAGAGAGTCATAGGTTTGTGATAATTAGCTAAGGATTTGGTAAGAAGTGATACTTTAAGTACTCTGAGTTTTGCGTGATGTAATGCATTACAAAAAAGGTCCATTCATTTCAAAGTTAAATGTTTAGTGTATGATAGGGTATTTCATGTTTGACTCCTTCCACCCAATTTGATGAGGCACTGGCTTATTTTTCTAGAATTCTTATAATCAAATACATTAGTAACCGCCTAGTTGGGGAATCAAAGTTAGAACATTACTTAATCAAATCTTATTCATTTCTGAAATGTAAGTCTTGTATGTACCAGATTATTGGTTGTTTGTATAAAGGTCAACCAAGCCTTTGATGAATAATGTATGTTTGCAACTAGTAGGGGAAAATCTATGTGTAGAAGTGTTCTTGATGTTTTGAAAATAAAATGAACACCCTCCTTGGTCTTACAGAGCCTAAAGAGTAGGAGTAGAGATATTTTAGTTATTTACTCGTTGTGTTGGCCTCTAATCTAGGAATTTATTGAATATAAGGCATGGAATCCCTTTAGAGGAATATGGGATTTAGCGGGAAAAAACACCAACAGGATGAATTATAAAGCAAAATCATATAGAATTAGTCTCTTTTTGCTGCTAAATAAATCTGTGTTAATCCCCTTCAAGGATTTGGTGCACCTATTTGGAGGCACTTGAAACAATAAATCAAATATCTAAGTATATTTCATAAGTCCAATATTAGCATATGGATTTCTTTGGGCAGATTAGTGGCAGCAAGATCCATATCTCCCCCTTGATACAAGATATTTAATTATAAGATATCAGGCAGTCTATTCCATGATTCAATATCAATAAGACACTAATAACATCCAAAGCTATGTTTTATTGTTAATAAAAGTTTTCATAAGGGGTATGACGATGCCTCAGGCCTTATTTATTGGCCTCCCAACCTTCCTCGCTCTCCCATAGGAATTTCAAGTCATGCTACAGTGATGCGGGGCTTTCGTGCATCACCATAGGCATGACTTGAAGTGCTTGTGGGAGAGTGGGTATTAATACAAATAAGTACACATCCATAATTTTTCTTGAAATAAATTAGTATAAATATATAAAAAATCAAGCAATCAGCAAACAGAAGAAGCATAAACCCTCCATTTGAATAATCACCATTTTTATTGTAATGTTCAGTGCGATGGCACAAATTTCATGTCAAATTACTACACAGGATGGTGTACATTGGTTCAAGGCACCTGAATCATCATGATGTAAAGGGAGTCTATTGTTGGGGTTTTTGTGTTTAAGTCATTTTTTTTTGTAATAACATCATTTAAGACCATTTCATGTGTTCTGGAATTGATTTTAGGTTGGTAGGTGGGTTGGTGAGTCAATTTTGTAAGTGTTGCAAAAGTTGAAATTTTTTGTCAAAGCAAATTTGTATTTTTGCATTTTTGGGAAGGTGAACAGTTGGATTTCAAAAGGCAATTAAAAAATGACTAGATATGCCTTGTCATATTTTAAAAACACTAATGTACATTGGAGGAAGGCTCGAAAGTTGTAAAATTTGAATTTTGAATAACAAGGTGTCATGTTTTTGTGTTTTTGAAGCTTAATTTGTTGCTACAAAGATTAGTATGGCTTGGTAAAGCCTAGCAGTGATCATTTATGCAATGGTATTTATGATGCATTGAATATTCTATCATTTTCTTTTGGTTTCATTTGATTTCATCAGGTGTGGAGGAAATTAGAGTAGATTTACTAAAAACTGTTTGAAACCCTCATTAGGGTGTGCATTGACTGTAAATAATGGATTCCTCTCCATTCCATTGATGAATTGATCTCAAACTCGATGGAATGGAAGTAGTTAGGGTATAGTTTTTTTTCAAAATGTTGCAAGAGTAGGGGATGGCGTTTTGTGCAAATTGGGCGATGCCCTAGTCCATAAAACCTCTTGTTTTTTGCATAAAAGTTGCATAAGAGTTAGGGTTTATAGAAAATCTCTTGGGAGATGTTTTGAAGGGGTTGAATTTTTTGAGGTAGGCTATTTGTGAAATTTTTGATCTATTAGAATGAAGGTTTGTGGTCTAGGTTTTGAAAACCTTATTGTCGCTCATTTAAACAAGCCTAATTAGGCCTATTGTCAAATAAGATAGTCAATTTTTGACTTTGTTGTTTCAAACAAACCTTACCTAAATTTTGAGTATGTTTTAGAAATCACAAAAGGGTATCCAAAATAGTTTTTATGTTGTGGGTTTGATTTGTTCCCTTCAAGTTATGCTAGAAAAGGTTTTTTTGTTGTCCTACAAGGCCTAGTGGTAGTTTTTGAAGGAAATCACCTTGTTTGATGTGTTAAGGCTCTTGAATTGGAAATTTTTGTTTAAATTTAGATTATGTTGATACCATCCACCCTAATCTGCATCAAATTGGTATCAGAGCATAGGTAGTTTTGTAAGAGGTAAAGTGTGAAGAAAAATAGAACAAGATGTCTCCAAAAGGAAACACTATGGCTAGAAAAATGAAAGAAATGGAAGAGAAGACTACAAGAGAGATTAGGAGATTGAAGGAACTAAGACAGGATGATAGAAAGGCTTGAGGCCATTGAAATAGGTCAAAGGAGATGTATGGTCATGGGTGATGTGAGTGACCATGAAGAAGAAGGGGAAGAGGAGAATCCCAAAGAAAAAGAAGAGGAAGAGTTGGATCCGGATGAGCAGAGGATGGCCAAGCTACTAAGAGAAGTCAAGGAAGATAAAAACAAGATAAAGATTGATTTACCTATGTATGGAGGGAATTTGAGTGAGGAAGATATTTTAGATTGGATTACAGCACTTGATAATTACTTTGAATGTGAAGATGTACTTAAGTAATAAAGGGTCAAGATACAAAAAACAAAATTGAAGGGTCATGCCCTACTATTGTGCGATTATGAGAAAACTGAAAGGAGGAAGAAAGGCCAGTCAAAAATTATCTCTTGGGACAAAATGGTGGCCAATCTTAAGGGTAAGTTATTATTGGCTAAGTATGCAATTCAATTGTACAAGAAACTTCAAGGTTTGAAACAAAGAGAAATGGATGTCAAAGCCTTTACTGATGAGTTTTATAAGTTGAGTATAAGAGAAAATCACATGGAGGATGATGTGGAGAAGGTGGCTAGATATCTCAGTGGGTTAAGGTTTAACATTCAAGATGAGTTAAGTTTGGAAAATCCAAGAACGGTTGAGGAATGCTTTCAATTGGTAATTAAGGTTGAAGAAAAGGTAAAGATAAGGAAAGACAAGTCAAATAGGGGTAGAGGAAGAAATTCCAGAGGAAGAGGGTCATTTTCTAATGCAAGGAAGTCACATGAGAGCCAAGAAGATAGAAAAAAATTCCAAGACCAAGTTGTTGATGTAAGTGGTGGATTTAGAGGAGGTAGATCAAGCTTTACAGACAGATTTGGAAGTCAAGGAAGAGGCTCTAGTGGGTTCATAGGAAGATGATATCAATACAAAAAATTTGGGCATCAATCATGACAATGTAATGAAGATCAAGCCTCTACTTCACATGGAGGAGAAAGAAGATCTCAGTTGGTGCAAGAAGATGGCAATGAGAGTGTAAACTCTCCATCACAGTATGTTGCTCTAGAGGTTGGTGAATCACTCATGGTAAGAAGAACTCTCATCAAGGCATCAGTAGAGAAGGGGCCACCACAAAGAAAGACTATTTTCAAGACAACTTGTAAGTTCTTGGGTAAGGTTTGTAAAGATGTAATTGATTCAGGAATTACAGATAATATGGTTTCAATTAAGATGGTTGATAAAATTAAGTTTCCAAGAATACCACATGCTACCCCTTACAA
Source organism: Sequoiadendron giganteum (assembly GCA_007115665.2). NCBI lineage: Eukaryota > Viridiplantae > Streptophyta > Pinopsida > Cupressales > Cupressaceae > Sequoiadendron > Sequoiadendron giganteum. The sequence continues at coordinate 753,800,264 of CM021102.1, read as the reverse complement.
AGTCTCTTGGTTGAATGTGGGTCAATATGTTTTGGTAAATGAATAAAGTTGGGTGGAGCTCAATATAGGAGGTTACAAAGACATAATTTTATGTGACATATTTATACCCATGGATGTATTACATTTGTTGCTAGGGAGGCCTTGGCAATTTTATAGGCATGCTATGTATGATGGGAGGAGGAATACTTATGAGATAGAAAAATATGGGGTCTCCTATACTTTGACACCATTGGAAGAGGAGGACAAAGGACAAACTAAGGGAGCTAATGTGATGATGGTAGGTAGGAAGGAGTTCATAAAAGTAAAAGAAGAGGAGAACATGGACCTTGTAGCCACTCCTAAACCTAAAGACATTATGATAGCAGACATAAAGAATGACTTTATTTTGAAGGAAAATTATATTGAGTTAGTTTCAAGATCTGTTGCATTGAAGTTCAAGGATGAATTGATTTTTGAGATTCAATATTGGTTTAAGAAGTATGTTTCTATGATGATAGGAGGAGTGTTACATTCATTTTTTTCAAAAGGGGAGTTGGTCATTATATTCCTTTCATTTCATAGGTGAGTATGCATGATCAAGCACTAGTTACAAAGACACAACAACAGATGGAAGAGATGAGAAACAAAGGTGAAGAGGTCAAGGATAAGTTGCAAAGGGATGTGGAAAATTTCAAGCATAAACCTAAAGTGAAGAAGAAGGAATCTCATTACAAGGATGGAGGAGGTATGGTTGTAGGTGCTGATGCAGGTTCAACAAAAAATTTAGGGGAAGTACAGGTCAAAGATCTTCCATCAAATAGGTCTCTAAAGTTGGAGAATTTCCTAGGTGGCAAGGAGCTCAAAAACACAAAGGACAATGCCTATTTATAGTACATATTCCATTGGAAAGGTTTACCAAATGGAGATGTTACTTGGAGGCCATAGAATGAATTGATCGAGCATGAATTTGTTGCAGCATTGTCCTCAAGGGGACTTGAGTTCATTTTGCATGAGTATGGTGCAGGGCATTGAATCTTTATGATGTAAAGGGAGTCTAATGTTGGGGTTTTTATGTTTAATTCATGTTTTTGTTTGTAATAAGGTCATTTAATACCATTTCATGCTTTTTGGAGTCGATTTTAGGTTGCTAGGTGGGTTGGTGAGTGAATTTTGTAAGTGTTGCAAAAGTTGAAAAAAGTTGTCAAAGCAACTTTGCATTTTTGCATTTTTGGGAAGGTGAATGATTGGATTTCAAAAGGCAGATAGAAAATGATTATTTATGCCTTGTAATATTTTAAAAACATTGGTGTGCATTGGAGGAAGGCTTAGAAGTTATAAAATTTGAATTTTGAATAACAAGGTGCCATGTTTCTACATTTTTGAAGCCTAATTTGTTGTTACAGAGATTATTACAGCTTGGTACAGCCTAGGAGTGATCATTTATGCATTGGGATTGATGAGGCATTGAATTTTCTATCATTTTATTTTGGTTTCATTTGATTTCATTAGGTGTGGAGGAAATTAGAGTAGATTTACTAAAAATTGTTTGAAACCCTCATTAGGGTGTGCATTGACTATAAATAATGAATTCCTCTCCATTCCACTAATGAATTGAACTCAAACTCGATGGAATGGAATCAGTTAGGGTATATTTTGTGTTCAACATGTTGCAGGAGTAGTGGATGGAATTTTGTGCAAATTGGGTGATGCCCTAGTCCATAAAACCTCTTATTTTTGACATAGAAGTTGCATAAGAGTTAGGGTTTGTATAAAATCTCTTGGGAAATGGTTTGAAGGGGTTGGAATTATTGAGGTAGGATATTTTTGACATGTATGAGCTATTGGCATGAATTTTTTTGGTCTAGGTTTTGGAAACATTGTTGTTTCTCATTCAAACAAGCCTAATTAGGCCTATTGTCAAATGGGACAGTCAATTTTTGGCTTTGTTCCAAAAAAATCTTACCTAAATTTTGAGTATGTTTTAGAACTCCCAAAAGGTATACAAAGCAGCTTTTAGGTTGTGGGTTTGAGTTTTTCCCTTCAAGTTATGCCAGAAAAGGTTTGTTTGTTGTCTTACAAGGCCTAGTGGTAGTTTGTGAAGGAAAACACCTTGTTTGATGTGTTAAGGCTCTTGAATTGGAAATTTTTGTTTAAATTCAGATTATGTTGATACCATCTACCCTTCTTTGTATCATACATGCACTCCAAGCTCTTTGAAATGAATTTGGACCTTGCATGTTTAAAAATTTGCATTAGTTTAAGGATTTTTGTTGCTTGGAACTGAAATGATTCAGAATTTAAGACATAATTACTTTGATAAAATGGTACAATTATAATTCATAAAAAAAATTTTTTTGGGTCCTCCTCTATACTTAGAATGAGTTACTAATGGAGCACCTAGTGGACAATATATTGTTTTGATGGGGGTTTATAGTTGGCCTCCTGCTCTCATGTAGGAACTTCAAGTCATGCTTGTGGTGATGTGGGAAAGCCCTGCATCACCGTAGGAATGACTTGAAATTCTTTTGGGAGAGAGAGTATCCATGATATCACATTTCTTTGAGGCATTTTTCGAAACAATTCTCTTGCCTTGTCTATGCTTCCACATTTTCATGTATGTCTAGTAGGGCACTTGTAACTATAATATATGACAAAATGTTGCAACAATTTTGATAGTTTTGAATTCTTCGAAGGTTTTTTTGTATTTATTTCCAAGTTATATATCTAACAATTGTTGTAAGCCTTTGCACTACAATTTTGCTTGATATTTGATTGAGAGTAATTTCACACTGTCATTGGTGCCTTTAACAAAATTAGTAGCATGAATGTTAGTGTTGTTTTTTTCTTGTTTCTGATCTAATTGAGATTTGTTGATTATTTTTGTGATCTAGTTGAATTTTTCTAATTAGTTTTTTTATCTAGTTGAGTTTCAAAGAAATCTAAAGATGTGGTTTATCAAGGAACCTAAATTTATGTCTTCATTTCTCCTCTATAGATGTATAAGTTTTAATGTTTTTTCCACCCTCTTCACATTAGCATGAATAGGAAAAATGAAAACTTGATTAGGTATCACACGTGGGTGCACACAGGTCATTGAAGTTTGTCCATTACGCATCCTTTCTCTTATGTTTATAGCTATTTTGAGCAATAGATTTAGTGCTAGTATCATTCATGTAGGTAACATTTTAATTTCTAAAAGACTAGCATTGGGATCACTATATAGTATAATTGAGTAGTTGATGGGTTAGAGCATGTATGTGAAGAGAAATTTCATAGGCAATTAAATAATTCATAACTGCTATTAATAGTTTTCAAATATTTTTGTCTTTTTCTTTCATTTTGATTTCTTCATATGTTGTCTTAGATATTTCCTTTTCCATACTCATGCATTTTTTAACTCCCACTAATTTTAGTGATTGTTCTCATACATTTTTTTTATTTTTTTTGTGTATAATATTTATTTGAGAAACTATTTTCCTTTTGGTTGGGTGGCTATTGACAGAATCTCACATGGACCATGTCCTTAGTACACTTTTGATTACTTTTTCCTCCTCTAGACAATTTTACGCTCTAATCCCAGGTACTATCAATTAATAGAAATATATTTATGATGTTGAATCTGAAGATGTTTTGAAGAGAGGTCTCATTTGTTGAGTAAATTTTGCAGGGAATTGTAAACTTTGCATTGACGATTTGTCAAATGGAGGGTGGTTGTCTAGTTGATTACAATGTCATCACAAATCTCTTTCTTCAAGTAATTTCTTTCTAGTTTTTGTAAATTCATATATCTTCTTCCTATTGATAAATAGCTTATGGTTTTTGATATGCAAATCTAAAGTTGAGGTGACTATTAAACAATTACTCTCAATGTACTATGTTTTGTTATATGATTATTTCTTGTAGTGCCTGTATTGGGTGTAGCTTCATGTATCAAGTTGTTCGAACAGTTCAAGTATTATGAAGGGCTATATTTCTTCTTAGGTGCATATTTGAGCTCCAAGTGATTTGACTTTGGATTGTCACTTGTATCATTTTGTTATTGATATTCATTTATCTATTTGACGAGGTAATTTTGTAGTAGCTTGGGAACCTTGTACTTATATGGAAAACTATATTTTCAATGTTAGTGGTGGTGAGGATCCCAACATTCACTTCAAATACATTGAACAAATAGCCAAAACTAGACAAATCAAGGAGATGGAATGTGTAACTAGAGATTCAAACTTCTATGATGCTAAAAAGACAAAGAACTTCCTTATAGAAGCAAGACTTTCAAATGCTCGTCCATTGATAAATGTTTGTGATCAGTTTGGATTTGTCCACTATCATGTTCAGCAAAGCTTGTCAACCAAAGTATATGCAAAACATAGTTCTCAGTCCATACTGAGTATTCATGGTGTGAAGTCTACATAGGATTCTTTCAAAGGACCCATAGGCTTCATTTTTCAAGTAGTTCTTTCATATTTTGGAGTTGTATAAGCAAAAAATAAAGCATTGTAACTCAGTTTTCTCACTCACAATATTGAGAAAACACACTTTGTAAGACATTTTTCAAAGCAAAGACACATATTTATGTCTTATTTTTTTTGTAACAACACCTTTTTCATTAAAATTTCAATATTTTTCCTTCTTAATAGTTGTTTCATTATGTGCAAATGAATGATTGATTTTATTTTTTATGTTTAAACCTCAAAAGATTTTTTTCATTTCCAGCACTTTTAGGCAGAAGTCGGTGAAAAATAATAATTAAATAAAATATCAATTGACTAAATATACTACCAACTTATAGAAATCAATGAATAAATATGACTGAAATACTACCAATTGATAGAAATCAGTGAATAAATATGACTAAAAATAGACTACCAAATTGATCAATCAAAACAACCAATTAATGACTAGCAATAAACTACTAATGGTCACATGGACAAACTCAGTTAATAATATGACTAAATATATGACTAAATATACTACCAAATAGATCAATCAAAATGACCAAATAAATGAATAAAATTGATTTAGTCATAAATTTGGTCGCATTATAAATGACTGGCAATAAACTACTAATGTTCATGTGACCAAGTTTAGTCATTTATATGTAGTTTTCAGTATTTTTTTCAGTCATATATTGTTGTTTATGTACTAGTGTACTCTATATTTTTCATCAGTGATGAGATGTTGCAATGACACTCTCAAGGATAGGAGTTTGACCTCAATAGGTAGGATAGCTTCAGTTGCATAGACTAAGGAATAGGGTTTTACACTTGTGGGTGAGCAGATGTTGGTTCGATAAGCCCACAAGGTGAGGTTCAGTTGTAGGTTCCAACCATGACCAACTTCATTGGTTGCCTTCTTAAAAAAAAATCTGATAGTTTTATTAGAAGCCTCGCCTTGACCGTTTCCTTGGGGGTAGTAAGGGGTGGAGAAGCAGTGTTAGATATTAAAATTGTTACGTAGCTCTCGGACATCTTGGTTTTTAAAATTTGTTTGTTTTTCTATGATAAGGGCTTGAGGGACACCATAACAACAAATGAGGTAGTTCAGGATAAACTTGGATATCTACTTCCCTATGATATAGATCATTGGTACTATTGTAATCCACTTTCTAAAGTACTCAATGGCTGTGATAATAAACTTATGACCATTGGAAGAGATGGGGGTGTTTTTTCCTATGAGGTTGAGTCCCCATTATGAAAAAGGCCAAGATGTAGTCATAGGCTTGAGCTCTCAATTGATTGCATGGATGAGGTCCCCATGCTACTGGTACTGCAAACATTTCTTGAAAAATTGATTAGCTTCTTGTTCCATAGTGGACCAATAATATCTTGTCCTCAAAAATTTCTTGGCCAAGGTTGCACCACTCAAATATGACCCACAAATGCCTTCATGCACTTATTTTAAAGTAGTCAATTCTTCCTCTTGGTTAAGACATCACAATAACATTCCTTTGAGACTTCATTGGTAAAGGGTATCACCTAAAAGGATAAATCGAGATGCTCTTGTGATAAAAGTATTTCTAAGGTTAGAAGTAACATCAAATGGGAGGATACCTCTATGTAGGTAAATAAATATGTCATGATAACTGAGACCAACTACTTCACACATAAACTCGGATTTGGGTACCTCAAAAGTTGATACGAGGAGGTTCTCAAAAAGAAACTTATTTTTCAAACTGTTATGAGGCATGTCTAACAAGTATCCAATGGTAGACATGACATCTACTGCTCGATTTTTTATTCTACGTATCTGCCCAAATGTTATGTCAATTAAATAGTCCTTGATACTATCGACCATCTTATTATAGGTGTAGACATGCAAAACTAACATCATGCATCCAATTCTTCTATTAATCAATTAAAACAATTTATTGATTAATTCCCTAACTTCATCATGCTTAATTAAATAAATCAAATTATTTCATTAAGTCCTTAAGTTCTTATTTGATTCAATAAATCAAAATTATTTAAATCAAATATCAAACTCCTAAAATCCTCCAAGTTAATTAATCTAGATTAATTAACCTCTAAAAATAATCACCCATTCTCTAGCTTTTGACTCAACTTGAGTCAAATCTAAACTCTCAACTAACTCACCCACTTGCACCAATAAATCAATTCTTTGATTTATCAATTCTTCTAATTACTTTCAAATGGGCATCAAGATGGAATATTCTTCCAATTTTGAATCTCCCTCTCAAATGCTTGTCCCTTCCAACAAATCATTAAATGCTCTTACACATCCTCTTACACGTCTCTTGCACAAGTCAAACTTGGAATTTAATGCACCTTTCATCCCCCCTAAACATGTCATTTCAACAAAATTCAAATTTGAAATTGGCACATTTCCCAAAACTTGCACATTCCTCGTCCTCTAAAAATCTTGACAAGTGGCATCTTGTCATTGGCTTATGAATGATCCCACATTCATCAAAATCTCTCTCTTCCAACCTTGAATCTATAAAAGCAATGATTTTCAACAACACAACTACAACACAATTTGAGGACAACACTTTTCCATGCAAAGTTACTCTCTATATGTGAGAACTAATTTTGTTCTTCATCATCTTTCATTTTGGCAATCTTGCTTATCAGGGGGTGGGAAAGGGCTTTCTTTCCACATTTCAAGAGGCACCACTCCCACTATTGGATAGGTTTGAACATACTTGCAATGAGTCTCTTTGGTATTTTAGTGTTTTATTTTCATTATTTAGTATGGTTCAATATCTCATAGGGATGTTGTGATTTTCTAACAATGTTAATCTATGTTAAATATTTAAGCATTTGCAGAATTTAGTATCTAAAAAATGGCGCTAGAAGGAGGGCCTCTAAATCTAATTGATGTATTGTTGATTTTGTGCAGATCCAGATTTAGTGCTTATATATATGTTACTGACATTTCTAAATTTGATTGATACGTCATTATTTCTAAATATCATCATCACTGTCATCTTCTATATGTATGGGATTGCTAACTTTGATTGATATATTACTGATTTAGTGTAGATCCAAGTTTAACGCATATAAAATATGTTACTGACATTTCTAAATTAGTTTGACATTTCATTGTTTCTAAATATCATCATCACTGTAATCTTCTATATGCATTGGATGTCTTGGTTTGTCATACTTCTCACATAATTGTCTACTGTACATTATCTGTAAACTTGTGTACATAGTGACAAGTTTAAACCAGTCCAATGAATATCAGTTCTATTCTGGACACAATTACATTCATTTTTTTTAATATCTCGAAGTCATTGTTCGGCCAAATATTAAATGTGTCTTGTCTTGGTGTCTACATTTCTTTTTTTTCTCTCTGCGTATTTACCAGTGCAACTATAAAGGCAACATTAGACAAAACATTTTCTTTTACATTTTTATCCTAGTCCAACGGAAACCATGTGTCTTGCTCAGGCACCCCCAAAATTGCAGTGAGGCTTCATCTAGAATTTTGATACCATAGCATGAGTTGAGCCTCATTAGCACAAAAATAGGTAATGACATTAACTCTCGTACATCTGCAGCACTAGGACTCACATTAAAAGTGATTGGGGAGTATTTGGGGGAGCATGAAGTATTTTGTAGGGATAGAGGTTGATTGCATGAGAGATAGCATCTAGTCTTATTTGTTGTCCTCTATGTCAATTAATTTGATATCGATTAAGAAACACTAATTATTTGTCTTTGTTCATTTACTTCAAGTTGCACACTCATGTGTTCTCTGCATCTGCTACATTATATCATTGATTTGGGATAGTAGAGGAGTAGTCGCTTTTATCTCTTTCAACTAAGCTCATGGTAACATTTATGAGTGTATTTATTTTAGGAAATTTTGTATCCAATGCAGACAGATCAGGAGTTTCCACATGAGGCTAATGTGATTTGGATAGTTCATGAACGATCTACCTTTAATAGCAGCATTTACTAGACACCAATTTGTTTGCTGCCATACCACCATTTGATCTTCCCTCAAAGGTTGTTGTCAAGTTCAAAGGCCAATTACATTGGTCTGAAGATTTTTTGCTTGCTAATTACATAAAAATTTCTAAATATTTTAAGCAAAATCATCAATGCATACCCGATGATCATTACTTCCTAAGATCATGTTTTTTTCAGATGCCCCAAGAGTAACAATCTTTTCTTATGGTAGCAGGAATTACGCCCATCTTGTCATCACATTCTATCAAATAGTTTCCCTACCTTGTCCTTTCCTTCGCATCCATCAAACAGTTCACCTTCCTTATCTTTGCCACCGCATTTCATGTTCATGCATTTATTTTGGGGCTTTTTGTCAAATAGCTCATGTGCCTAGTCCTTGCACCCACATTTTTTAAACATATCTACACGTGGAGGTTATTTGAAGCAGCTGTAGAACATGGCTTTACATGTATCCATTGCATTTCACGTCCCATGCTCTATATCTCATAATGGCGCCATATATCTCAATAAGGAAGAACCACTTTGACCTAGAGGGTAGGTTGTGAATCTACAACTGGTGGTGCCATATTCTCTATAGGAAGGCTCGTATATTCTCTATAGGTAGGTGTTGAATCTGCAACTAGTGGCGCCATATTCTCTGTAGGAAGGCCCGTGTGAGCTTGTTAAGCTAGAATATCTCATAGATTTCAAACCATCAATTGCTTCCCATGCCCATTAATGCTTTTTCCTTTGTTCCATTAGTTTGCAGGCTAGGAGGATGCTAACCAAAGGTTGTGGAACTCAGTTTTACACTTGCTAATTGCATTTTCTCTAGAGTGTCTAAAGCTAACTACACTCTCTATACTCGGTCGCGGTTCACTCTTTCGCATTTTTTTTAGCTCCTAAATCTCCTTATATATTAAATCTAATCTTCGGTATTCGATGAAGAATTTTATTGAACCGAAGCATAGCTCAGCTGGATGATTAAATAGACATGAAGTTGAAGATTACAAAGATGGATCAATTCATGTTCAGTTCTTGCAAATTTCATGTTGGTCATGTCGTTTTCATTGCATCTTTTTCTTACACTTCTCAACTGATTTGGAAGTAATGTTCTGATAAGATTGTTGAGGGCTACTAATAGGTGAAAGGGACAATTCCTTGGGAAACTATTAACAATATTGTTGAATTGGGTATACTTAGTGTTTTTTAAATTTGTTTCCAAGTCTTCTCCACATCTATGGACTTTATGAATCATACTTGTAACTTTGACTTGTGAGAGCCATAATAATAATAAAAAAGCGAAAAAATTATTTTCACATCATGTTGGTGGGCTTTATTGGTGCCTGTGCTAAAAGAGGACCTCGAAAAGATCACTTGCAAACAAGGAATTTATGATTTTAATTTGGTACCAACACCCATTCACTCTATGTGTCTATATGTTTGGAGGAGATTTAAACAATTGCAACCAGTTGCAGTTTGTGGAAAAAAAGGCTATGCCAAGTGCGTACAAAGTGAAGTATCTTTTGCAGGTGTGATATCTTTCTTGGGCTCATGAACATAATCAAATTCTTAGGATATTCATATTTATTCAGCTTTAAGTTGTTGATATCAATGTCTTCACACTAATGAATATCCTTGCTCATCATGAAGGTTCTAAAGATATAAACTTACCTTTTCTTTTTTCTTTTATTTTCTTTTATCTGAGTGGTTGATAGAGAATTTCAATAGCATAGCAATTAATTGCTTGATGGTGTGAAGGTGAGTGCTTAATTACATTTTTATCATGATCAGTTTTGGAAGCACGTCTTCTTTTTCAGACTAAGAGGTATTGGATGATTTTTCTTAATGATTTGAAGTAACATTTGGGAAATTTAAACTAATGCTTATCTTGAAGGTTTTGGAAAGTTTCTAGTTGAGAAGGAAAACTCAAATTGTACAACATTCCATTCATTTTGAGATCTTTGTACTACATATTTTTAAGATTATATGGCTTTGTGGGGGCTCATCAAAACTAGGTTTTTTTTGTTGTAACCATTATTTGTTTATTTTTAAGAGACTTTGCATGACAGAGGGAGGTGTGCATAAATTCAAGGTTGACATCAAAATCAAGCATCAAAATTAAACAAAGGAAAACTAAGCGAAGTTAAAAAACTTGAGGATGAAAACTTGAAAAGGAAAAGCATTTTTTAATGCTTATTCTACCAATCTAGAGCTTCCATTTTCTACTCTCGTTTTATGTTTTAATTCAACTCACTTTTTGATTTGGGCTTAAAATAAAGCACTAATTTGATCTTTTCAAAGTTGGTTAAAAATAACCTTAGACATTTACTAGATTTTGATTTGGGTTAAAATTGGACAAGGCAAACCTCACATTTGATTTTGGTGCTTTAAAACGAATCAAAATCGTTGCTTTTGAGGTCTAAAATGAACAAGTGTTTTCATGCTTTGTACTCTTTTTTGCAAATTAATATCATATAAAAGGCCTATGCGCTTCACGGAAATCTTCAAAATTAAAAGTCTTTTTGTGATATTATGTTGTCAAAAATATTGCCTTCACACTTTGATTTGGGGATCTAAAATTAAACAAAACATCTTGTGAGTGTGGGTAAACTTATTATGAGTGTTCTCCCTTTGTTTCTAAATGAAGTTTGATCGAACTACGAATATTTTTACTCACTTTTGTTTATCTTAGAGGGCCTGCCTTGTGGGAAAAAGTACTCACCCAAGGGAATGACCCAACCGGTAACACACTAAAGCCAAGTGTATTTCTAATCGAGATATAAAAATGGTTACTGGAACAAAAGCCAGTATCACGTGGTTGGCTCCGATGAGAAGGGAAGCAATGGTCTCTCACTGCATGGGTAAACCTCCACAAATGGAAAGTCTAAATTAAAACCCCTGTTTAGAAGGCCAAATCTTATCTATCTTGTTGGTGCAAAAGGTCATGTTCTTTTGAAGCCACCCCATCCTATACATGCGGTTTTGTTGTAGAGATGAAAAGTATGCCATGGGAGATTCATGGGTACTAATGCTTGGCTGACCTGAGAAGTTTGTGCACTATAAGGGGGAACCTGTGTGTTCAAGCATCTAGTCATTGGCACAAAATATGTGCAGCTGGATTCCTCCAAGTGGGAACCCAACAAAATATTGTCTCTTCATCCTAGGGTTGTACATGTGCTTGGAAATGAAAAATACATTGCTTGGTTCTCAAAACAATTAAAAAAAAAAACATTCACAAAGAGATTCAAATTTCAAACCCCTTGGAGGAAACAAATATCCTTGACAAATTCAAGTACTCTAGCTTTCCCTAGGGATCATATCCTAAGAGGTTTCTAAGTGCTTGAATTTTATCGTCATTTGTTTTCACTAAGGTCAACCTAGGAAACTTTTGCCTTAATTTCCTTGATTTCCACATAATGGACCTTGTGGGATGAAAAAGAAAGTGGGACATTAGACATGTAGTTTGAAACATAATCAAGAAAGTGTTTGTGGTAAAGAGAACCAAACCTAACCAAGATAACCGACAACTGAACCACACATGTGCTTGTTCTCTTTTGAGTCGTATGGTTTTCATGCAAAACATTGGTCTTTTGGTTTGAATTACTCCTACGGAAAATCATGTTCTTCATCACCTTGGTCTTGTAAGTAAGTCCTCATACGGTCATCTAGGATCAAGTCAAAACATTTCATCCATCCAAACATTTATCAAATTTCCATCTCACCAACAACTTTTGGAACTTTGAAAGATCTCTTATGCTAGACTTTTGGAAAATCAACATCACCTTATTTGACTTATTGCACCTAGTCAAATTATCAATCCTCTTGAGAGAATTTACCTCTAGGATAACACAACTTCCTAAGGTTTAAAAGTTCAAAATCACCTTGTTTGGCTTAACACACCTAGCCAAATTATCCTTTTTGTATGAGTTTACTTTAGGATAACACAACTTCCTGGGGTTTACAAGTGCATTATCATCTTGTTTGACTTAACACATTTAGTCAAACAATCCAAATCGAATCAAACCAACTCCTAAAATTTAAACACCCATATCATTCACCCCTTTCATCCTTCATCTCATCATTGATCCTAAACCCCTCAAAGGTCAACAAGGTCAAAACACAAGAGGAACATGTAATATAAACTTGATTCATCCATCATGAGTAATCTGATTCAACCAAACTATCCAAGCCTTACAATGTCAATTGATTTTCAAAACTTGCATTTTTACAATCCATACATGAGATCATTATCTCCTACAAACCTCAATGGTGCAACAAATGTGATTTTTCCCAATCTAAATTTTGGAACACCTTTCCCTTTGGTAGATTTAAATCAAATTCAAAACTTACAAATCTATCAACCAAACAATCAAGACATGAGCCTTCCCCCTTTACCAACCATCAATCAATCGAATATGAGAAACACTCCAATCATAAACCAAAGCATCATAACAAATCCTCCAGTTGTGCCATGGATATCGCAACAACAGATAACAACCATTCAAGAAACCCCAACAATCAACACCATTCCCAATCCACCACCACCACCACAAAAACACAACACGACCAATTCATTCTCCATCATGTTGCAAGTTGCACAATAATATGCCCACCAAAATTCACTCCAAGCCCAACAAGCTGCACAAGTGGCTCAAGTATCCCAACAAGTACAAGCTCAAAATCAAGCTTAACACCAAGCTCGACAAACACAAGCACAATTCTGGGAACTATTGCAAGCAATCCATCAACAAGTGCATCAACAAGTAGCTCAACAACAAGCCCAACAAAAAGCATTGTTGGCACAACAAAAACACGACCAACAACAAGCATTCTTGGCTCAACAGAAAACATAGGCATTACTCGCTCAAAATAGCTTGCAACAGATTCCCACCACAATTGTTGAAATCAAAAATCAAAAATCAAGATCAATCCATCAATGAACACCTTGAAGATGTTTCCACATCAACCAATGATCAAATCAACACACACCAAGAACCACTTTTCAATCATGATTAAAACTCACCAACGATGCCCAACAATGATCCAATTCAAGAAATGTCAACATCACTTGACCCTATGGTTGAGGACATTGACAATCTCTCCAACATAACAGCTAAAGACAATTATCAAAATCAATCCATCAATGAGCACTGTGAAGATATGTCTACCCCATCTAGTGATCAAATCAACATTCATCAAGAGCCACTTTTTAGTGATCTATTTCAAGATGTGTTAACATTATTTGATCCTATTGACATAATCCATGACCCATAGACCAATGATCATATTGAAAATGTCTCTACATCACCTAATAAATTAGAGGACATATCTCAAGAATGTATTCCAAAGCATGATCAAAATATTCCATCAAGGTCTAACAATGGTCCTTCCCAAGACATATTGGCATCCTTTGACCTCATGGTTATAGATATTGAAGGAATCCCTAGCTCAAAATTTGATGCAAATCCACTCAAAGAGAATACTGATACACTTCCCATTCCTAGAAAACCATGTCCAAGAATCCCTTTTAGACAATCCATCCTTCGAAATCGACCCATGTCAAGAACATGATCCAAAGCATGTCAAAATCAATTCCAAAATTAATCAAGATCAAGAATTTGTATCTCCAAGATACTACAATGATCTGATGGAAACTCTCTTATCTATAAAAGATGTTGAAAATAATGATCATATCCATATAGCACATATTCCTCCATCTACCCACAAGATAATTTCTTTGGCTGGACACGTAGATGATCTTCATTCAAAACAAGAGTCTCATACTCTTGATATCATTACCAAGGAATAGGAGTCTCCTACTCTTAACATTTGTACAAACGACCAAAATATGGAAAATTCTAGAGACATAGTAGAAACAAATCATGAAGAAGGCTTCTATAGAAGTTGTGAATCAGAAACATCCTATGGACACCTATCAGAAAAAGAACATGAAGAAGGCTTCTACAAAAGTTGTGAATCAAAACCATCATATGAAATCATATCAAGAATTATTAGAACAAAAGGATTAGCACCTTGTTTCCAAGGTAAATCATATCCTATTGCAGATAAAAAATTTGAGCAGATGAATTATCAAGGTAGAGGATTAGGCCTACACGAATAGGGTATCCTGGAACCAGTGCAAGATTTTGGAAATACTAAACATCAAGGCCTTGGTTTTTCAACAAGAAAGGGATATAAACATATCAGTGATACTTCCACAAAATTGGAGGCAACTTTGTCTCAAGCAAATGTCAACGTAGGGAGCATGAAGAATCCTTATGATGAAACCAATGTCAATACTACAACCCGCCACGTCACAAATCTTCATCCACCCATCACCCCATCCACGAATTGGGACCAACATCAAAAGAAAGATTTGAATCAAAGCATGAAAAAAATAATTAAAGAAAAAGAAGTACTGAAGCATGAAGGACAAATCAAATACATATGGATACCAAAGAAAAAAAGAATGACTATCCCTATCAAACTCCATCAGTAAAAGAAACTATGGGGAAAAATAAAAAAGGGGCAAGTATACATCAAAGATGTCTACAAAGGCAAAAGAAAGCTTCTCAAGAAACATACAAAGTGTATCAAACAATTGGTCCTAATTCCATGCACACTTCCATATCCACTCATTATTGCTCATCTTCCCAAGTTTGGAGAGTCAAAGGTTCCAAATGGTCAACCAATCCATCTTTTACTCCTAAACACACTCCATCCAAGCCTCCACACATGATATCCAATTCTTCCATTCACCATGTAGTGGCAATGACCCTTCATCATAAGGATTCAAAAGGCACTCTATTGCGATGTGCGCACAAAGACAGAGTTAACTCCAATATCAGCAAAGCAGATCAAAAATCTCAAAAGTTACATTCAAGTGCATGTATCTTGACAAAGTAGCTTCTTCAAGTAGGATACTGATGGCACATTATGACAGAAGCATCAACATCAATAGTACTAAGTGATTCAACATCAGCTTAAAATTTCTCAAAAAATACAAAAATCCAAAAAAATCAGAAAAAGGATTTGAAAACAGTAAAGAAAACAATTTTCCTCTAGTGAAAACCACTACGGTGGCACTTTGGACAGGTACCATGATGAAAACCTGGCAAATAGGCATCATGCATAGAATCGAGCATCTGTGTGTGTCAGTTCAGGAGAAAGCATCTTAATGCATCCATAAAAAATCCAACATTTTGTCCATCTTAAATCCGTTCATCCATGAACCATTTATCTATCTACCTTATCTTGATCTTGATGAACGTTTGGTGCACGCTTTACACTTGTGTATGGTAAACATCTTGACATGGGTCATTTTCATTTATCCTATCCAATCCAAATTTTATTTGATCCTTGAAGCATTATCTGAATGAGCATTCCTTGATTCGAACACCTTATCTTATCGCAAGATAATCCTTGGCATCCTTTGCATGCCTACCATATCTATCCATTTGTATACTGACCCAAAGCATCCACCCATGTTCATTCATACATTGCTAGACACTAGGGGCAGATGTTTACATCTTGCTTCGAGAATAAATCTTGATCTATATCTTCACACTTATGTGGTGATCCGAGCATTGGAAAATGTGAAATCAAACTAGTCAAAGCATTTATGAGCACGAATCCAAATCCCTAGCCCATGGCATATTTTGACAGCAAGACAATGTTCCCTATCAAGCTTTATATTTCATCGAACATTAATCCAATAAATCCATATCAGTTGCATCTAATGTGTACTTCAGCGTCACATAAAAATCATCAAAGCAATTTTGTTCCAAATCAAGCTTCATCAATCTTGATCAATCAAATCCAATCAATTATCACCTTGTTTGACTTAACACACTTAGTCAAACTATCATCTTGTGTATGAGTTTACTCTAGGATAACACAACTTCCTTGGGTTTACAAGTTCATTATCATGTTATTTGACTTAACACACTTAGTCAAATTATCCAATCCATCATCAACTTGTTTGACTTAACACACTTAGTCAATCTACCCCCTCGTGTATGAGTTTACTCTAGGATAACACAACTCCCTAGAGTTTACAAGTGCATTATCACTTTTGTTTGACTTAACACACTTAGTCAAACTATCAATCCATCAATTCGATCAATCAACATTAAGCTTGGTTTTCAACAAAATCCCAAAAGAAAGCATTGATATCATCACGTATCCATATCCAAATTGTCAAAATCATGTGAAAATTCAAAAACATTCATCAAAATTCAAAAAATATTCAAATATCCATGATAAATCCAAACATTCAAAAAATATCCATCAAAAATCCAAAACATTTAGAAAATAAATCCAAAAACATATCGAAAAATCCAAAATCTAAAAACATGTCAAAAACCAAAAAATCAAAAATAGAGTCATCTTATCGAACTACATCATCTCTAAGCTTGAATGTAGGAAAAGTTGATATTTGATCATCCCCTAAGATATTTTAGGTCACTCCTTTAGGTTTTCGTCGCAATGGCAATCCATTTGCCCATCTTTTTCACATTTTAGGTCAATCCTTTAAGCGTCAGTCACATTGGCAATCTGTTTGGCCATCTATTTCACATTTTAGGTCAGTCCTTTAGGCGTATGTCGCAATGGAAATTCATTTCCCCATCTATTTTAAATTTTAATATTTTAGGCATCTGTTGCAATGGCAATCTGTTTGCCCATCTAGTTTACATTTTAGTATTTTAGGCGTCTGTCGCATTGGCAATCTATTTGCCCATCTATTTCACATTTTAGGTCAGTTCTTCAAGCGTCCATCACAATGACAATCTGTTTTTCCGTCTATCTCATTAGCAATCAAGTCAGTTGTCGTTCAAAATACGTCGTCTTTGAGATTAAACGTAGGCAAGGTCATCCTTGATCGGCCCCCGGGACACAAAACCCAGAAACATTGTAAGAACCAAAAACCAAAACACCCTCAAAACATTTCAAAAAATATCAAAAACATCCAAATATTTGAAAAAACCAAAATGGTGCACCTATCTCATCTCGCTTTCACCCGTAATGATCGCCACTCATAATAAATCATCGTCACCTTCATCCTTTGGTGAAGCAATCAGAAGCAAGTCTAGCAGGTTCAAAAGTGAACGCCTAATCGTCAATGTCTCAAGTCTAGATCAGTGAGTCAACAAGTTGGTGAACTCGAAGTATCATTCGCTTATCATCCAATCAATCTCACCAAAACCCTAATCACTACATGTCTTAGGATGAATCCTTCCCACGATGGACATAAGCGTTAGGTACCTCACAGTAGTTTAGCCTTGGCTAGCGGTACGAAGAACACTAGCTTGTTTATTTACTTTATCTTGGTCTTGTTTAGACTTATCTTATTTTGTGCTCATTCCAAGGACCTCTCGATGATGCCTAAACAAAACAGGTTTAGAGAGAAAGGAATGGGGCAATGATCATTATCTTTTTGTCTTTTATGCTTTTTGGATGTTCTTGTAAGATAACTTGATGAATACTTGCTTTGTTGGGCCCGTCCTAGCAAGTTTTTTGTATGTCAAGTGTGAACAAGAGCACTCCTATCTTATTGTTGAGTCAAAGTCCATCACACTAGGTGAAACTCCATCCTGGTTCTTTATACCTTGATGCATCACACCTATGTGCGTTATCAAACATAAGTAAAGTTATGCTCTGTATCTCTCCCATCCCTGGATAAGCAATACATCATCATCTTACATCATCATTTCTAATAAATTCTTGACAACTAGTGGAATTGTTGGACTTCTAAATTTTCATGGATTCAAGGGTTGATCCCTCTCATTCTTCTATCCTCTTTCATGCTAACAATGCAACCATCCTGCATCCATACTCTCATTCTTAATAATCACATCATATCATCATAGGACAACATCATCCATCCTGCATCCTACATAATCACGTCATCTCATTTCCATAATCATTTAAGTTGTTTAGGATGATATAGATTTTTTATTCTAAGCATCTTCCAAACATCTCATTTACATCATAATTATCATATAGATCATATAGTTTAACTTTTCATACATCCATTTTGAACCTCTTTTTCATGAGATTGGCCTCAAATCAAATCTTTTCACTCGATCTCTCGAGGGGGCAATGTACTAACGTACTTATTTTCGCTAGGGCATCCGAAAAATCATAATTTTTTAAATTTTGATATCAGCGGCATCATTCTTTGAACCAATGCAATGAGTGCATTGCTTCAAAGAGGGGGAAAATGTAGACATGCAAAACTAACATCATGCATCCAATTCTTCTATTAATCAATTAAAAAAAATTATTGATTAATTTCCTAACTTCATCATGCTTAATTAAATAAATCAAATTATTTCATTAAGTCCTTAAGTTCTTATTTGATTCAATAAATCAAAATGATTTAAATCAAATATCAAACTCCTAAAACCCTCCAAGTTAATTAATCTAGATTAATTAACCTCTAAACATAATCACCCATTCTCTAGCTTTTGACTCAACTTGAGTCAAATCTAAACTCTCAACTAACCCACCCACTTGCACCAATAAATCAATTCTTTGATTTATCAATTCTTCTAATTACTTTCAAAAGGGCATCAAGATGGAATATTCTTCCAATTTTGAATCTCCCTCTCAAATTCTTGTCCCTTCCAACAAAGCATTAAATTCTCTTACACATCTCTTGCACAAGTCAAACTTGGTATTTAATGCACCTTTCATCCCCCCTAAACATGTCATTTCAACAAAATTCAAATTTGAAATTGGCACATTGGCCAAAACTTGCACATTCCTCATCCTCTCAAATCTTGACAAGTGGCATCTTGTCGTTGGCTTATGAATGATCCCACATTCATCAAAATCTCTCACTCTTCCAACCTTGAATCTATAAAAGCAAGGCTTTTCAACAACACAACTGCAACACAATTTGAGGAAAACACTTTTCCATTCAAAGTTACTCTCTATATGTGAGAACTAATTTTGCTCTTCATCATCTTTCATTTTGGCAATCTTGCTTATCAGGGAGTGGGAAAGGGCTTTCTTTCCACATTTCAAGAGGCACCACTCCCTCTATGGGATAAGTTTGAACATACTTGCAATGAGTCTCTTTGATATTTTAGTGTTTTATTTGCATTATTTAGTATGGTTCAATATCCCATAGGGATGTGATTTTCTAACAATGTTAATCTATGTTAAATATTTAAGCATTTGCAAATTTTAGTATCTACAATAGGGCATTAGATTGTCATCCTTAGTCTGATAGTCATCGTTGACTTGGTTCATGATTAGCTAAGAATCTCCATAAATGTTTAGCTCTTGGATCTACCATTGTACTATAATTCTTAACCCAATTATGAGGGCCTCATATTCAGCTATATTAATAGTGCATGAAAAATCTAACCTGTATGATTTGGCAATGTAATCACCTTGCAGGGTGATGAAAGTAATTCCTAGTCTAAACCCATGTTGCATGTATGAACCATCAAAATAAAAATTCCATTGCTCTCTTGTGTTAAGGATGAACACCAATTCATCAGTAAAATCTTATACCAAAGGATTCTCTGCATAGATGGGTGACTCTGCTAGTTGATCAAGGATGATTTTTCCCTTGATCGATTTTTTATCAACATATTCTATGTCAAAATTTATAATTATCATTACCTATTTTGATGTACGGCCTATGAGAGTAGCTTTTGATAATATTTACTTAAGTGGATACACCTTGGAAATGATTTTAACTTGATGAGAAAGAATGTAGTATCTAAGCTTTTGGGAAGCAAACTCCACTACCAAACAAGATTTTTCAATGGGTGTATAGTTTATATTGTATCCTACCAAGGTTCTACTTATGTAGTATATAGCTCTCTTTTCTCATTTCATCATGTTGAGCTAAGAGAGCCCCTAGAGCTATTAAGGTCATTGAAATGTAAAGTATCAAAGGCTTTCCTAGTATCGATGGCATCAAAAAAGGTGGTGTTTCTAGATATTCCTTCAATTGTTGAAATTCGTGCTCATAATTTTGATCCCATTTATATGCCACACCCTTGTAAAGGAGATGGGTAAATAGGTGACATTTATCTACCAGCGAGGTGATGAATCTTTTGATGGATTTAAGTTTCCCTTGTAGGCTTTAGAGTTGTTTGAGGGTCTGTGGTGATTGCATTTTCATTATTGCCTTGACTTTAGTTGGGTCTACTACAATTCCCCTTCACAACATAATGTATCTTAGAATTTTTCCCATAGTGATACCAAAGATGCACTTCTTAGGGTTTAACTACATCTTATATTGTTCAAGTCTAACAAATATTGGTGCTAACACATCCAAGTGATCATTCCTTATCTTTGATTTAGACAGGATATCATCGACATAGTCCTCTAGAGTCTTATGGATCATGTTATAAAATATGAGGGTCATTGCTCTAGAGTATATTGCTCTAACATTATTTAGAACAAATGGCATTACATTCCAACAATAAGTTCCCAAAAGGAATGTAAATTTTGTCTTATGTTGATCATCCTTAGCTATCAATATCTAATTATATCCTAAGAATCCATCCATGAGAAAAATCATTTTGTGCCCAGTTGTCAACTCCATAATGATATCTATGTTTGGTAGGGGAAAGTCATCTTTAGGACATTTCTTATTAAAG
Source organism: Sequoiadendron giganteum (assembly GCA_007115665.2). Lineage (NCBI taxonomy): Eukaryota > Viridiplantae > Streptophyta > Pinopsida > Cupressales > Cupressaceae > Sequoiadendron > Sequoiadendron giganteum. The sequence continues at coordinate 753,779,239 of CM021102.1, read as the reverse complement.
TCTCTAAAGTTCATACACATCCTAGTGCCCCTAGTGGGTTTGGAAACTAGAACCAAGTTGGAAACCCACTCAGGATAGTTGATTGGTTTGATGAACCCTACATCTAGGAGCTTTTGTAACTCAACTTTGATCAATAATGCAATTTTTGGGTGCATTTTTCTCAACTTCTGCTTTATAGGCTTTGCATGAGGATGAACTATGAAATGATGAACTAATAATGATGTTTCTAGCCATAACATGTCTACATAAGACCAAGAAAATTTTATCTTCCGCTCTCTTAAGAATTTTTCCAAGCTCTTCTATTCTTCATCATCTAGGGAAGAAGCATAAAATGTGACCTGCAATGATTCATTCATTCCTACTTTGACTAGATTAGATGCCTCTACTAGTACTATTGACTTTTCCTACTATATTGTGATACTAGGTAGATTGAATCACTCATCCTCAGGTGCCTCATAGAGTTTTTTACCCTCAGATACGTCCTTTATTTTGATTATTTTATGATCAAAAAGTGTCACAATATGGTTTTCACTTGGTGATTGAGTTATGATTTTCATATTTATAATTTTGCAACTAAGGGATTCAATTGTTTCACCATAGTACACTTGGATGTCTAGCTCAATGTCAAATCCTGACTTGTGATCTCCAAATGGTATGTGGTCTCAAAGCCCCCAAATTTGGAGATAGCTTCATAATTTTTAAAAGGATCAAGAATTGGTGGTCCTTGTTGGTCCTAGTTAATGATTTGGGGATAAACAAGTCTTAGTTCAATAATTTGGTTAGAAGACTCAAAGGATGTGGTGGTAATCATGAAATTGTGTCCTCAAAAAGGTTTGCAACATCAAGTGGGAAGTCATTGATGGCCTTGTTATGTGATTCATTTAACTAAGAGGATGAGTTAACTTCGTTAATAGAAGCACCCTTTCTAGAAGGATCACTTTGTTTGTGGAAAATCCAAGACCAAGATTTTAGGACATTTCTCAGGAGCAAGAGGTTATCACAAGCCATGATGGGTTCGACCAAGCTTTTTCATTTTTTATATCCCATACCTCTCATCAATTGAAGCCCTTTGTTGTTGTCATCCATGGGAAGGGGAGGTTCTTCCTTCTTATCTTGATATAACCACTCTAATATATTATCCTCACAAATGACTTCCTTATTTAGATCTCCCAACTTAATGAAAGTGGTAGGTGTTATCTTGATTATCTTTATCAATTTTTCAATATGATGAGGTTTTCCATAGGATCTAGGAGAAAGTGAAAGTTATCCCACAACAAAAGATTCCTTGACATTATAATCTCCACAACCAATGTCTTTGATAGTTGCCTTGATCTATGGAATGTTCTTCAATGTTGATGCCTTGGATTTGGATTCGGATGTGGATGGTAGGGTAGATGGGTCAACATAGGAGGATGGCATGGGAACTACATCATTCTTAGGGACTTGTAGCACTTTGTAGTTCTTTTCCTCCATATGTTTGTAATAGAAGAAAGGCTTTGGATCACCATGGATTTTTATTTCCCTATTCTCATATAGAAATTTTATGCACTAGTGGTAAGTTGAGGCTATGAATTGTATGGCATGGATCCATGGTTGACCAAGAAGGATTTGTAGGGTAGATCAAGATCAAGGACTAGGAAAGTTGTTTATGAAATAGTTGGCCCTATTTGGATAGGTATCTTGATAGTGCCTTATGAAATATTCTCATTATTATCATGAGCTCTAATAATAACTCCCTTTTCTTTCTCAATTGCATCTTCACAATAGCCTAGATTCTTGATTGATTGAATGGTAAAAATTTCTAGGCCAACACCTCCATCTACCAAGACTCTTTTCACTTTGTTCTTATGGATGTAGACCTCAAGTTGTAAAGTGTGTTTATGAGATGGTTGAAATGGAAGGTCATTCTTAAAAAATGTCAGTAAATGGGAGGATGTGATATGTCTGACCATAGCTTGAAACTTTTTAGCATCAATATCATTGGGTGTCGATGATGAGGAAAGAGATTTATCTAGAATATCCCTATGTGTGAGGGAAATTTTTAAGACTTCTAAGATTGAAATCAGAGCGAGATTTTTCTTCAATTGATCCAAGAGACTGTAATTGGTAGGATTTCACTTTGATGGAGTTTTAGGTCGTGATGGGGCTCCTTGGAAAGTTACCTTCCCTCTTCGTGTGGTGACTCCACACTTTGTAGCAGGACCTTTTATTGTGATGATGCATATGTAATGATCACATGCTCCTATGACATTTTTGTACATGTGACTAACTTGATGATAACCTTTTCCTTTTATGTTATCATTTCCTTTTTTATAATCAGGAAAAAAGGTCTTATATATCCCAACTTCTTGATCCCCATGTTGTTGGTCAATACTTACCTTTTTGTTATCAATCATGTCTTGGATAATGTTCTTCAACTTCATGCAATTTGACATCTTATGTCCCTTGTTTTTGTGAAATTCACAATGATCCTCATCTTTATACCAAGGAGGTTTGACTTGAGGTTCTTGATAGTTCTTGTAATCTAGAAGTTTGATGAAATTTTATTGAATCAAATTTTGTAACACCATTTTGATTGGCTCCCCTAAGGGTGTATATCTATGTTTTAGTGGGTAATTGTTTTTCCTAGGTGGGTCCTCTTGGGAAGTTTGCATTGTTGATAGTTTGTTGTTTTTTTTTGGATGTCTGTTCAATTGTTGAGTGTTTTCTTATGGTGTAGAACTTATTACAAACTTCACATCAATGATTTCACCATTAGTAGTGGTCTTATTTTTGGCCCATATACAAGGTTTTTCACTTGAATTAGATGATGGACGTCTATCTTTATTTTGTGTTGTTCCTTTTGTGATGAGGGCTCTTTCAATGTTAAGGCCTTTAGGTATGAGTTCTTCATATGTTGACACACATTAAATTCTTAATTGGAAGGCTGGATCAATTTCTACATTTCCAACAATGATCTCCACTTGTTGCTTCTCTAGTATTGGCTATTTAAATTTGCTTGCTCTATGTCTCCATCATTGTGAGAAACATGCAAATGGTTCTCCCTTGTTTTTTTTAAGGGTATAGAGTTCCTCCAAGATTACTTATGTATCAAGATTGTAGCAGAAATGCACTACAAATTGATCCATTATCTCTTGGAACGTCTTCATTCCTAGAGGTAGGAGTGAGAACCACTCTATAGTGATCCAAGAGGATCCAGAAGACTTAAGATTTCATACTCAAAATTTGATGAAGCCAACATCATCGAATAGAGCTCGTTGACATGATCTTGATGTAACTTGAATCATGTCAAAAGGAGACCATATGCGAAATATATGCTCAGTCAAATTTTGGTCAGAATAGAGGTTCCAGGTGTTGGATGCCAGGCCAAAAAATTGATCATTCTGAAATTGGTCAAAAATGGCATCAAATTGAAGATCTTGATGAGACAATTCCAATGTCGCTCGTACATCGAAGATATGGTCGATCAAAGTTGAGGGTTAGTTGTGCTAGCATGCAAATGGAAGTCTCAAGTGTGAAGACAAAATTATCGTCTTCAATTTCCTAGTCAAATTAGATCGAAGGACCATCTTTGGATTCAGATGAGTTATATTCATGGTCATAGTATGGGACAAATTGATTAGAATCATGATCAACATATGGTAGTTCAGAGGCATGGATAGTAGGCTTAGGCATGTTAATCTCATGGGTGGGTTTGAGAATGGGGCAGAACAAGTTAGATGTTGTTGGTGATGGTTTGTGTGTATGAGCATTTGGGTCCCCAAAAAAATTCTTAGCCATTCTTTTTAGTTAGAATTTCCATCCAAAGGATGAATGTTATACATTTGTTTGAATCTTTCCTCAAAAGGGAGTTCATCGAGTTCTAGGAATAGTTCATCAATTTCATAGTCACTGAGGGTTTTATCAGATCCCCATTCACATTCATGTGAAACGATTTCAGTATGGGAGTCTTCGCTTGTCTTGACACTTTCAGGAGTTGTTATGTCCTCACCTAAAATTCCATTGGTACGTTGATCGTCAGTTTCGAGTTTCTCAAACCCTAGCCCTAGATACTTTGGTCTCTTAGAAATAATGATAGGCTCTCTCCTTCTAGTTTTGTTTGGTCCAAGTCCACTAGTTCCATCAAAACCATGGGCTTTGCATATGGAATAGCCATTACCATATATACGTACTGGTAGCGGGGGTAATTCCTTTGGGTCTTTATAGATCCAAGTAGATAAATCTGAAATTTCTTCATCATTCATGTCTCCCCATAGTGTGAAGATCATCTTTGGAGGAACCCTGAAATTCTCCTTAGGCTCCACTATGAAACAAGTTCAACCATATGATTTTGGTGGCTTTGGTATTGTTGTGATCCAATAGGCCATATTCAATTTATATTCTCCACAACCAACATCTTGGATCTATAGGTCAGTACTTCGTATAGTGGCAGTAGATGGTCTGGTGGAGGTTGATGTAGTGGATGTGGATGACTTGGTGATTGTGGATGGATCAATGTATTTAGAGGAGGTGAACGTTGAAGCCTCTTAATTGATAGGCACATTTTTCTTGGAGGTAGCTCTCACATTAGTACAGTATTGAAAGGGATCAAGATCTCCTAGTATAGTGATTTCAGTGCCATCGAAGGGGAACTTCAAACATTGGTGATAAGTTGATGGAATGGCCTTTAAGGTGTGGATCCAGGGTCGACCAAGCAAGACATTGTAATGTAGATCATGATCCAAGACTTGACATGTTGTATCTATGATAACCGGTCCCACATGGATTGGAAGTGTGATCATTCCTTTAGAAGAGCATTCTTCATCATCATATGCTTTTATCACAATACTCTTTGTAGAATCCATACAAGAATCGGAGAATCCAAGAGCTTTAACCAATTTTAGAGAGAATATGTTCAATCTTGCTCCGAAATCTACTTGTTGGACTCAAGGGAACAATGAGAGGGAGGTGAACCAGTGTTCAGTAAATCATAACTTTATTACCCTAAAGCTCAAACCATTCTGATATTATAGCAAAAGAAAGATGCAATCATTCAAAGGAAACATTAATAACACCATAACACAAATATTTTTTCATGAAAACCCTCTTATAGGAAAAACCATGGTGGAGGTTAATCCATAATTTGAGTACTCAAATAAAGTTTCACAAAAGAGAATGCACTTGCATTCAGGCACACTACCTAAAGCTCACTACTCAAAAGGGAAGGATCTCTACCTTACAAAAGTTTAAATTAAAACCATCTGAAGGATTAACTAAGATAGTAGAATCTACTCATGCTAGGTTATAGTTTCGGTGAAGCTCATAGATTTGATTATGGATCTTCTTTCTGAATCTGCACTTCACTCTGCTCTGCTCTGCTCTTTTTTGCTCTTAGCATCACACATAGAAAAATTTGCACTATTACTCTATTTAATTTTGCACCACACATTCGCTATGTTCACTCACTTATCTACCTCTATCATGAAACCACATAAAAATATAAAACCGATCTAATATATATATCCACCATCAAGGATTTAAACATTCACATGTCAGCTTCATAAAACATTAAGTTCTTCTCAAATGTCGGCCAGATCCACCACTAATTATTTATGCACACCCTCCAAATTTGGTTAAGAAAAAGAGAGGACCCAAAAAAACATAATCAAGCATGAAGACATTTAATTTATTACTCCTTATACATCCGCAATCACTATATTCACTAGGTTGGCCTTCTAGCATAGATAACCAACAAATTAGTGCACCAGATCTCCTATATCACATACCAGTGAATGTGCATCAGTGGAATTCACAAATAATGAAATAAAAACATCAAAAAACCTTCCTCAGAGATCCACAACCCAAAATAATAGTCCGGTGAGGTATTCAGATCAACTTTTATGCTTATAATTGGATGCCCTATTCTTCACTTTGTTTTGTCGGTGTAAACAAAAACTATACTATAGATCAGATGTGAGTTAGCTTGCCATGAATGACAACACGTACAAGCCATATTACAACAATCTCCCCCTTTTAAATTGATGGCAACACTTAGTGAAAAATGACTAAGTTTTAGAATCATTATAAGTACGCTACCAAACTGCTCTCTCTCCCTATGCTTCAAAAGATTTCAAAAATAATATTGATGAGATATTTTTCACTGCACTCTCTCCCCCTTTGACATCAATGAGAAAGCATGAAACCATATGCCAAAAATAAAAAACATGTGTTCAAAATCTCCAAAACTTTAGATTATATATATTGATAATTCTCCCCCTTAGACCAAAATTTCAAAAATTTGAAAACAATTGACTGCTACTTTAGAAAATTATCTTATGACTTTTCTTCATTTTCGGAAGGAATTTATTCCAAGAATCTATTTTTATCCCAATGATAATCATCAAACTATTGTTCTTGGATGTTTTGTTGACAATTTCAGTTAAGGAGTCTGGAATTGTAATTGCTTCTTCCAGTTTCTCACCTTTCATTATTATCTCCACCATCTGCTCCAATATGCATTCAGTTAGATCCTTCACCTTCCAAAAATTATCAAGTGTGTTCTTGGTGAATTGAATTTTGGTGTGTTCAGACTGTAGCTCCCGAATTCTTTTTCTGATGGTTCCATCCCGATCTTGAAACATGTCAAAGCTTTTTCGATTCCATTCAACTATGTTTCAATCTGTTCCACTTTCTCTTTGTAGTTACTAATAGCTTGAGGCCAACTGATGCAATAGCTATAGATATTATTAGCTGAATTTATGCATTGCCTCAACTCATTGATTTTCTTCTTCAATTTGGTAAGTGATACTCTAAACTGCTCCTTCAAATGAGAGATAACTTCACTTTCTTCTTTATCTTTATCATTAGAGTTCATTGTTTCTTTACTACATTCAATCATTTCTTTGGGTAGAATGTTCTGCAAACTTTCCAATTTGATCTTGTAGTGCTCAACATGAGCATTTAGTACAATCAAAATCATATCTTCATCATATGATGATCTAACATAACATAACTTAGCGATTTTTTGCATTCCACCTTCTTCTTGAATAAGTTGTTGTAGCTTTTCTTTTCTCAGATCATCTTCTTCCTCGCTAATTTTTTCTAGTTCTGATTCATTTTTCTATGCATCCTTAGTTTCTTCATCAAATTGTTCATCTGGGATATCCACAATTTCCTTTTCTTTACCTTTTACCTCAATTCTAGGAACTTTGCATCCTGGGGGCCTATATTCAACAACTTATTTTTCTTTTTTCTGCTTTTTATCCATGCCACCAAAAGAGGGGCCAACTTCAATTGTTCTTACTGAAAAGGCAATATTGACTGAACCACACTTTCCAAGCACATTCTTAAATAAATTTTCAAATTCTAGATCCCAATCAACCAAGCTCTTAGAGTATGGATGTATTTGTTTGCATATTGGTTCATTTTCTTTCCACACCACATTGTCAATTTTTGGCAAACAATTCAAGAAATACATTACTAAACATATAATCAAAGTACCAAACCTAAGAGGGTAGCCTATTTCTTTTGTCAATTGTACATTCTCCATTCATTGATCCTTTATCAATCCACACAGGTCAAAGTCTTGACCTTCAATTATCATCTTGTGAGAAATGTAGACTACGCCAGTCGAGGTCGCTCCTTCTCAGTTTTTGAAAAAAACTTTGTATGAAATTCCATGCGCAATGTACTTTGTAATAGGATTCTTGATTCTTGCAATTATCAGTCCCCTCTAATCTCCAATTATTATGGTTAGGGTTTCAACTTCCTTGTTTTGGATGGATTTCATCCTTGGTATATCTTTGACTTTGCATAATCTAGTCAAACTCTTAATTACCTCCTTTGAGATGATGGAGGATTTTTCCAAAGTTAAAGTATCATCATGTAGTCTGCTTAAGATGAATTTAACAAATTATGTATTCTCAAAGTATGGAAACTCATTCCAAATATCCAAATTCCTATGTTTGGCTTCTCTCAATTGCTTCGATTTGCAGGGTAATAACAAATTCCTCATGGACCTAATCTTTCCACTGTTGTATTCATCCAGAATGATTGACCCTTTTATTTGTTCAATTTTCCTTTTGCACTTAGGTTTAACAAATGCACACCAAATTACATGAAAATTTTGTAGACAATTGAAATACTTGATAGATTTCGAGTTTCGACGGCGAATCAACTTTTCTTGCTTCGAGATTCTTCTACCGAGTGCTCTCCTTCACTTCTTCGATGCAAAGTGACAAATGATAGTTTCAACTTGACTTTTATAGCTCATACACTTGTAATAAATATATTTTCCCTAAGTTTTCTAGATGCTCTATTTTCTCAGACAGCGAGAAAATAAAATTACGGACCTATGAATTCTTTGAATTTTCTTGTGAAGGTTTTCCAAAACCTCTGCATATCATAAATACATATTCTTGACCATTCTTTGAATTTAGGTACCATCCATAGACAAGGGAGGAAAGATTTTCTTGAAAAACTCCCCCTAGGCCAGTGGCCTGAAAACAATTACCAGAGGAATTACTAGAAGCAAGTTCCTGTGCAAAACCATTTCCAGCATCAGAATCATTCTTCCTTACCCATGTCTTCTTCATCTCATATCTTATCTCATTTTTATTCACTTTTCATTTTCCTTTATCATCTTCCTATATGTTTCTTCTTCTATATACCAGACCTCTTCTATCCGCAGTTTTATTTTTGCAGAATCTTGCAATGTGACCAAACTTATTACAATTGTAGCACACAGTGCTTCCTTTTCCAGACCAATCATTCCATTGATTTCTTCTTGATTTTCATTGATTAGCAATATTTCCAAATCTTCCACATGTGTAACATTCAACATTCTTTCTATTGATAGAGTAGTTTGACATATTTCTTCATTCATTTGATTTATGACAAAAAAATTGGCATTGGAAACACTAACTAGAAAATGATGAATCTCTTGATTTCATATTACTTCTACACTGAGTAGCCATATGGCTGAATTTATTGCAAGAAAAATAGTATCCATTAAATTTTTGAGCATTAGGTTGTCTTACCGGATACCTTCCGCCTTTGTTCATCAGGTTTTCTTGTCTAAAATTTTTTTATCTGAATCTGGAACTTTCTCCTTTTTCATATCCAGGACCCACTCTTTTTTCCTTGAGTCATCTCATCAAGATTCACTAAACTGATCTTAAACTTCTCCTTGTATCCATTTGTAGTGGTAAGTTCATTTCTAAGAATAACAATCTGTTTACCAAGTTCTTCATTATTTCGGGATCGTTGTAGTTCACTTTCCAACTGAGTGAATTCTTCATTTATTCTTCTTTGTTCATCAGATTTTTCTTTTGAGGACTAAGCTAGATTCTCCTTATTCTTCTTCCTTTCTTCAATCTCTTTAGTTAGCTTCATCACCATTGATTCCATCTCATGCTTTAGGGTAGCATTTTCTGTAGCAAGATTTTCACATTCTTCGGTTATTTCCTTCAAGGTCTTATTCAAGTGAGCATCATCAATGTTTTCATTCTCTTGTTTCTTGATCTAGTCACAGAGATCCTTCCTTTTCTCCCTAGATTTAACAATCTGATCCTTCAATGACTAAATTAATTTCTTAGCATCCCTAAGATTTTCTTTTAATTCGTGGACTTCTTCTTTAGACTGATCAAGGTCCTCAAGTGCCACCATAAGCTATTGTTGAAGACTACCAGATTCCATCACATTCCAAGATCCACCTCAAGCTTCTAAACTTCTTCTGAGGAACCAGATGCTCTAATACCAATTGTTGGACTCAAGGGAACACTAAGAGGGGGGGTGAATCAATGTTTAGTAAATCATAACTTTATTACTTTGAAACTCAAACCATTTTGATATTATATTAAAATAAAGATGCAAGCATTCAAAGGAAACATTCATAACACCATAACACAAAGATTTTTGTGTGGAAACCATGTTAGGGGAAAAACCACAATGGAGGTTAAACCACAATTTGAGTACTCAAATAAATTTTCACAAAAGAGAATGCACTTGCACTTAGGAACACTACCTAGAGCTCACTACCTTACAAAAGTTAAAATTAAATCCATCTAAAGGATGAACTAAGATAGTAGCATCTATTCATGCCAGGTTACAGTTCCAGTGAAGCTCACGGATTTGATTCTGGATATTCTTTCTAACTCTGCACTTCACTCTGCTCTGCTCTTTTCTTTGTATCACACATAGACAAATTTGCACTATTACTCTTTTGAATTTTGCACCATACATTCTCTATGTTCACTCACTTATCTACCTCTACCATGAGACCACACAAAAAGATAAAACCAATCTCATATATATATCCACTATCAAGGATTTGAACATTCACATGTTGAATTCATAAAACATTAAGTTCTTCTCAAATGTTAGCCAGATCCACCACTAATTCCTTATGCACACCCTCCAAAGTCAGTTAAGACAAAGAGAGGACCCCAAAAAAAGAATTGAGCATGAATACATTTAATTAATTACTCCTTATACATCCGTGATTACTATATTCACCAAGTTGGTTTTCTAGCACAGATAAGCAACAGATTTGTGCACCGGATCTCCTAGATCACATACCAGTGAATGTGCATCAGTGGAATTCATGAAAAAGGTAATACAAACATCAAAAAACCTTCGTTAGAGATCCATAACCCAAATTAATAGTTTGGTGAGGTATTCAGATCAACTTTTATGCTTATAATGGGATGCCCTGTTCTTCACTCTATTTTATCGGTGTAAACCAAAACTATACTATAGATCGGATGCATGACTTAGGTTTCCATCAATGACAACACTTACAAACCATATGCTAACACTACTAAGATTATTCTAACCTTATTTTTGTGGATGAAGACTTCTATATGTAGGGCATCATTGTGAGATGGTTTTGGTGAGGAATAATCCAAGTTTAAAAAGGTAATGTGATGAGGGGAAGTCAAGTATCCGACCATGGTTTTTAAATAGTTGACATCAATATTAGTTGGGACAAAATACTCCTACAAGACTCTATCCAATATGACCTTGTGCACAGGCGAAATGTAGAGTAGCTCAAGGATGGAGATTTGGGTAGACATTTTGTTTAATTGCTCGATAAGATTGAATTTTGGATTGGGTTGTAGTTGCTTTGCAGATGGACCAGGTCTGGTAATATTGGGTTGACGAGTAGAAGGACCTGGGATTTTGACCTTGCCTTCATGAGTAGTGACATTGCATTCCGGGGTTTTCTTGATAGTAATTGTATTGACGCATTTGTCTTCATCAGCAACTCGGAGGTTATTGATGATATTACCATAGAAATAATTGAAGGAAACATGGGCGTAGCTAGCTTGATTACCATTTTTCTTTGTGCCAGATGATGAGGGGTTACTTGAACCATCATCCTACAATGGGTTTTTATGAATTGTATGATCTGAATTAGACGCAAATGGTTGACCACCAAGCTCAATGGTACGATTTTCAATAAGATCTTGCACAAGATTTCTTAATTGGTGACAAGAGGAAGTTTTGTGTCCTTTGACATGGTGATAATCACAAAAGGCATTATTATCCCACCTTGATGGCTTGAATTGAAGAGGGTCATATGGTTTAGGGTCTTCCAATGTGATGACACCATTTTGAATAAGTTTCTTAAGGACAACTTCAATTGTTTCACCCAAGGGGGTGTATGTGTGTTTTTTAAATTGTCGTGTTAGACGTGGTTGCCTTTGATTTGATTGAGCAAGATTGTTTTGAATGGCATTAGCAGTTGATGTCGATGTAGTCACTGGTGCATTTTGAGGATGAACTCCTTTAATTGTGAGCACAGGTCATGTTGCATTTATTGTCTTCACATCAACAACTCCATCATTGGTGATGTGTTTATTTTTTACCAAATATTTTCTTTTATCAGTGGGAGCACTTGGGTTAGTGTTTGTGCTAGTGTTGATGGTTTTTCTGCCATACTTGAGTTCACCTTTGGCAATTAGGGATTTTTCAAGTTGAACTCCTTTTTCAACAAGGTCAATGAAGGTGGTGTAGTAATGGACTTGTAGACCATATTTCAGTGGGCCAAGGAGATTTTGCACAAACATGGTTACTTTTTATTTTTTGGGTATCTCCACAGGACATCAACTTGCTAAAGTTATCCATCTTTGGAAAATGGGATAAATGTATCACCTATGTCCTCTTGAGTAAGTTTACATAATGAGGAAATTTCAATGTCTATATCAATGTTATAAGCATAGTTTTTGACAAACTTATTAGCCAATTCATCCCATGATTTAATTCCTTTAGGCAACTATGTGAGCCACTCAAGTGCATGACTTGTGAGACTTCTATAAAAGAGTCTCATCAAATAATTATGTTCATAGGAAATTTCCATGCAACTGGTTGTGAATTCTCTAATGTGTTTGATGGGATTGGTTTTTCCTTTGTATTTAGGGAAGTGAGGCACCACATATCCTAGAGGGAATGGTGTCATGTACAAGTTTGTGTCAAATGGATATAGCCATAATTCATATGACATGTAATGCTTTTTGTTGAATATTTCTAGAGTTTCCACTTGTGTTTGAAGGGTGGCAAGTTTAACTGTGAGTGCTTCCACAATAGGGTTTTTTGTAGCATCACACATGTTGGTAATAGGTATGGCTTGATTTCCCACTTGTTGTGATGATATATTCTGATTTGGAATCTGTTGATGATAAGAAAATTGGGTTTTTGGGTTTGCCATTTGTTGGTAATGAATTTTGAGACTTGGGATATGTTGATGTGTGTGGACTTGAGATGCATAAGTGGAAATGTGAGTTCTAGCCATGTTGGATTGAATTTGGGGACCTTGTTTTCCTTGAGCATGTTGATGACCAAATGGATTCATATGTTGTGTCACTTGGTTGCCTTGTCCAAATTGATAGGTGTGGCCTTGTGGAATGTTTGTATTTTTTCTCAAGGTAATATTGGTATTGGTATTGATTTGTGATGAACTAGGGATATTAGGTTGAGGTCCTGGAATGACAACTCATCTTTTGTTCCTCCCAAAGGGATTTAATGAATTTGTTGCATGGCATTGGTTGATGACCCAATCAAAGTGTTTGATGATCTTTTCCCTATAGCATTAGATAAAGCTCCCCACAAGAGGTTTGATTAATTAATTAACATTGTGTTAGTTGAGCCCCCAAATGTTGCTCCAACAGTTTATGATGGGATTGTGGATGTTTTTTGTGGAATTGATGGTGATGTGGTGTTTTTTGATGTTCCTCTAATAGTTGTTGTATTTACCATATTGGTTGTGTTGGTTGTGATTTGAGTGGTGGTAGCACCAATAGCATTAATATTATGCCAATCACTTTGTGTTGTAGCTCCCATGGAGGTATTATTTGCATCATGTGAAGGTTTTGATTGTGACTAACTTGTTTGGGTGGTATGATTGGGAGATGTTGCTCTTATTGTTTTAATGTCAAATCCTTTTGGTAATCTAGCCCCTTGATCAAGGAGAATGGGTAGATATCGGGTTGAGTCTTGTAGGACTAACTCTTCCACAGAGGCTACTTAAAGATTTTGTGGAGCAACATGTATATCTTCCTGAAATACTTGTCCATTTTGTTCTCTGTGGATGGTTCAAAAGGATTGTGTGAAGAAGATGGAATGTTCATTTCACTGAATGGATTAATGAAAGAATTCCCCATGTTGGTATTTTCATCCATGTCATTAGGGAAATTTTTTCTATTTTCATTCATGTCATTAGGGAAATTGTAAAGGTTGGTGTCTTGAACAAAGGGATCCATTAGTCTTCTTTTTCTTTGTAGTCTTGTTTCAACCATAAAAAATTTGCTCAAATGAGGGAGGATGGAGGGTGACTGATTGCAAATGATATGACACTATTTTTTTGGATTTTTGATATAGGGAATGCTATAAAATGATAAAGGGAACTGTCAAATGCAATGGGACCAATGAGGAATAAAATGAGAAGACTAAAGGTGTGAAAATGCAGATGCAAGGAATTCTAGGATGCACTCAATATTGGTAAACTTGAGGGGGACACTCAACCGTACAAATTTTATGCAATGTCTCAATTTGGGAATGTCAAGGGACTTGTTTAAAGGACTAAATTATGAAATGACAAAGTGAGGTTTCCACACTAGACTATTGTGTTGGAAATGGATCACAAAAGGACAAAGACTAAAGGAAATGGTTTGTTTAAGTTCAATGACAACCTACTTTTGGAGACAAATATTTGACAAAGAATGGAAAAGATTTCTATCCTAAAGTTTCCAAAATGACGACCTAAAATTATAATGAAGCCTAAAGATGCAACAAAGAAAATGAAATGATAAATCTATGCAAAACTAAAAAATGCAACCTAAAATGCAAGGATGGAGGAATTTGAGCAATTCTTGGTCTGGTTGTGGACAGAGATTGTGGGAAAAGATGACTGGAAATTTGTTTGCAAATGTTTGGTCTCGGGTTTTTGATAGTGAATGTTTTTATAGATCTGAAAAGGTGTTTATTTTTTCATTTGGTCTGAAAAAAATTTGGCAAACACATTGTCTTTGAAAGTTGTGAAAACAAGCACATAGAAAATAAGCACAACCCTATGGTTTTGAAGGACTATATTCTCTGGATTCCACGTGGATTTTACTCCAATCGCACTTATTCTTAGTGGGTGACTTAGAAGCTTGGCCACACAGGCTCCCCCTTACATTGCACTCACTTCTTGGGTCAACCAAGCTTCAAACTCCCATAAATCTCCCATGGCAAATTTTTAACCTCTAATAAGAATTACGAGAATTTGGATGCCTTGGCCATGACTGTTGTTGCACCAAAGAATAGATAAAGGTTTTTAGCTTACTATCACAAGGGTTCTAGTATGGGCATTCCATTTGTGGGGGATCATCCATGTGGCAAGAGACCATTGTTTCCCTTCTTTTCGGAACAATCCTCATGATACTTGAACATTCCTCAAGTACCCACACTTATATACTGGTTGGAAGTCGCTTGGATTTAGCATGTTACCATTTGGGTCATTCCTTGGGGTGATTACTTTTTCCCACCAGGTAGGCCCTCTAAGGATAAAACAATAGAAAAAGATGGGTTTGGTTTTCTGATCACCTAGTTTGCACAAGGTGAGAACATAATCACCTACCACCTTCAAGCACAATCAAGAAAAATTCTTTAACCCCCTAATTAAATCTAAGCGATACAAGGAAAGGTTCTTTTTAAAGCACCAATGGAAGTGTTTTCTAATCTAAAACAAGCACAAATGGTTTCAAAATAAAAATCATTAGACAATCAAACCTACAAAACCACTTGTTAGTAGTCTAAAAAGATGTCTTGGACCCACGAAAATTTAGAGCATTTTTTTTTCACTTGATCCAATTTGTCCTTTGAAGTGTTTATTTTACCTACACATTCATAAAACCAACAACAAAGCCAAAACCCTAACAAGATAATTGATCACTGATATTAGAGGGTTAGCTAGTCAAGACAAATCTGATTTTTGGAAATATTTTGTGCATCAAAAATAAAAACACATAAAATAGACCCTTATTGAAATTTTGAGAGATTTCCAAAAATGTAAAGAAATCTAAAAAATTCACAGTTTTGCACCCAACATTAATTTTTTATGAAAAATCATAATAAAATTATAAAAAATTCAAACCATGTCCAAAAATTCTGATTTTTGGACTGAAGGCGCTTGACATGATCTTAAAACTACAGAAAACAAATTGTGAAAATATCTACAATCTTTTGTGAGATATAAGCAAATATTTGTAAACCCCTAATTTTAAAAGATCTATTTTTTCTCTAATTATTTTTCATCCAAATCAAAAACATAAAGAACAGAACCCTATTAGAATTCAGAGTGATTTCCGAAAATAAAAAAAATCCAAAAAAATTCGATCATTTTCTCTCAAAATTGATTTTTCATGAAAAATAACAAAAAACTTTAAAAAAATTAAAAACAGCTTTTAAAATCTGATTTTCGGACTGGAAGCTCTTGATATTGTCTCCAAATTGTAGAAGAATATTTGTGAGAAAATACATACCCGTTGGAGAGATATGATCAAATCTTTGAAAACTAGGGTTTCATCTCAAAATGATGCAAAACCTACAACAAAAAGGATCCAACTCCAAAATTCCTCAAAATTCCTCAAAATATGTGAGGTTCACCAATGTAATTAGGGCTAAAATATTAATTTTAATGAAATAAAACATATAAATCAAACCCTAATAAACAAAGAAGTACAAATGAACATAAAGACATAAAGCATAAAACAATATTACCAAATTTTCATGCCACCACTGATTCACCTTCATTGCACTTCTCCATTTTGCTTGAATATGATAAGTGCCCTCATATTTGAGTGTGCAATAATAAGTCTATCACAAATGACTAGCAAAATATTGAACATTGTTGTCTCACACTAGTAGCATATACTTGCATAATATGTGTAGATCTTGAGATATGAAGAAGAAGTGACAAAATGAGACTAAAATTGTTTTTTTATAGAAAAGCCAATTTTAGGTGAATGGCCAAGATTGAAAGTTGAGAAATGCCCTAAGATCAAAGGCTAAAATTAAATGTGACAACCCACAATTAGGGTTAGGAAACATTAGGGTAAAATTTGAAATCAACAGACAAGAATGCATGTGACAAGAAGATGTGGCACAAAAAAAAGAGGAAAGTTGGAAAATCAAATAATATTAGAAATTATTTGATTTATAGAAAAAAGTTGACTTTTTAAATTAAAAATTAATGTAATTCAAAAGTGGGACATGTGATAGTAAATAATTAATTAAAATAATTTACTTGGAGAGAAAATTAGAAAGTGGATAATTTTAAATAAATGATTTTATTTAAAATTAGAAAGAAAGTTGTAAACAATGATTTTAAATTATTTACTTGGTGGGAAATTAAAAAGTGGGTAGTTTTAAATAAATGATTTTATTTAAAATTAGAAGGAAAGATGTAAATAATGATTTTAAATTATTTACTTGGTGGGAAATTAGAAAGTTGGTAATTTTAAATAAATGATTTTATTTAAAATTATAAAGAAAGTTGATAATGGAAAGACTGATGGAAAATCAAATAATAAATAAAAATTATTTGATTTATAGGTTGAGTTGGTCTTTTGAATTAAAAATCAATTTAATTCAAAAGTGGGACATGTGACAAGCTAATTTTTTATTTAAATAATAATTTAATTCAAAATAGGAAGAAGATGACAAATTAATAAGCAATTAAATAAATTTATTTAATTGTGGAAGAAGTGGATAAATGAATAATTAAATAATTAAAATAACTATTTAATTATAGTGGCAAGATGATAAATAATTAAATAAATTTTATTTATTTAATTATAGAAGACAAGAATATTAGAGACATAATTAAATAAATTAAATTTATTTAATTAATCAAAGAGAAAATAAAAGATGGCAATGAATTAATTAAATAATTAAAATTATTTAATCAATAGAAGACCTTTGACATTAGAAAATGGTATTAGCAAGTCTAGGACATTTTTATGTGTCTATAGATGCATCCTTTGTGAATGATGGAAGTGGTCCCATTAGAACATAGTGTTGACATGTGTCACTCACCCAAGACGACAGTTAGAATACGTGGCAATCTTAGCGAGGTTGTTGCTTGCTCCTTACTTCTCCTCGATGAAGTCTAGAAGAGATGCACAATGGCGGGTGATTGTAGGACATAATAACCCGGCCAAAATAACCTTGGATAGAATAACCCAATCACAATAACCCAAGGAAAAAATAACCCAGGGTCATAATAACCCAAGCCAAAATAACCCATGGTCAGAATAACCCATGGACATAATATCCCCGTAAGAATATAGAGAAAGGAAAACAAAATTTATAAATTGCATGTATGTTGCTAAGAACTTTATTAAATTTTCAATTAAAGTGTCAAACTATGAGTGATGCCTCTTATATAATCTAAAATGTTATGGTTGTCATAGGTTATTCTGTCCATGGGTTATTTTGACCACGAGTTATTTTATCCATGGGTTATTATGACCCTGGTTTATTTTTACCTTGGGTTATTATGATGAGAATAGTGTCCAGGGTTATTTTGGTCAGGTTATTATGTCTGGATACTGCGACAAGTCAGGGCTTGTGGTTTCCTCCCTTTTTGCGATGAAAACTTGCATGGTGAAGACACATGGAGGTATTCCTTACAAACAGTGTTGTTGGTGGGGTCTGCCAAGAAGTGTATGTGGACCGATGCTACGTGGCACATAGATAGGGTCCGATAGGGAGACGAAGATAAGCAGCCTTGAAACATGCATGGTGAAGACATTTGGAGGCTCAGTGGGAGCTATTAGAAAAGTGAAGGGAGAAATCCCTTCGAAGGGTGCCAGGTGAACACATGGCGGAAGTCAGACAAAGCCTTTGCAAAAGGAGCCTGATGATAGTTAAAAGATGAGGTACAGGTCAGTATTTAGCAAAAATAAACATCATGCAAAGGGAGCTTGGGAAAAGTTATATTCATAGCTTTTGGCAACTACCAAGTGTGTTTCACCCATGGAACGATTAACCCAAAAATCTTTCAGTTTGTAGACCAGAATCTCATCCATTGGGTGACACAATCAAAGTTTGGAGAGAGCAGCTTGTAGAGGTAACAAGTTGGCCTTGAATGGTGTCAATATGTCGCTTAGATTCTCTTGTGTTCCATGAAAATCGATTGTTTCTTTGTAAGGCAATGTCGATGATATATCGGCCCAGGACTCAAGTTGAAAAAAAAGTTGCACTATCGGATGGGTGATGCTCTTAATGTCCTCCATAGTTAGGGGTTGACCGAAGCTCTGAAAAGTAAATGTGTCATGTTGCTTCATCACAATCTGCTATGTCATGGCCATGGATTCATCTGGGAGAAGTGGGGAAGGTAATCCCTTCTGAGTTAGCTAGGAGAACTTTACCTGCATGCTAATCATGGTTCACTCCAATGTTGTAGTGCACTCATTAGCATTGAGGATGGTTATGTGGCAATGGATAAACCTGTTAGTCATTTTGGTAGCAACCTTTTGGTCTCCAATCCTTTTGTTTGCTAAGACTTCATCTAGGACCATATATACCCTATCCAACAACCTCTTGGCCTCAGGGATTCTTTTTGCAATGGATTGTGGGAAATGCTCGATCATTCTGTGAACATCCCTCCCTAAACTTGTTGCCTCCACCATGAATTGGAGTGTCGACTGGAGAGTCAAGCAGAAAGCCTTAACCTTTCCTAGTACGAAACATATAGTCACTAGGCTATTTGAAGGAGGTCTGATTGAATAGAAGTGGGTTAGGGAAGATTTTTCATAGCGTTGATCTTCGCATCTCTTGAATCAACCTCTTGTGTGAGCTTTGTAATCTTTTTGTTTATGGCTGAAATCTATCCCTGCAGGGCTTTCGATTCTATGAGCTAGGTTGCTTCAACTCATTCTTTGTTTGGTGCTTCCCTCTCAAGGTAAGACTTCATTTCCTAGACCTCATTCTCCAGTTGAGTCATTCAAACATCAAATTTTGCATCTTTCTATTGTATCTACTACTCCAATTGAGCATGTTGGTGGTGGAACTCCTCATTTTTTGTTGAACTTCTTTCTCCACCCAGGCCCACCGGTCTTGATATCTTTGGTTTTTTTGTTGTAGCTTGGTGACTAGGTTTGGTTCAAAGGATGGAACTTTGCAAGTTCCTCCTAGATTTTAGCTTGCTTTTTCTCCACTTGTGATAAGCACTTAAATTCAGCATTTGTCACCTTTTCTTTTCTAGTAGGACATCAACTCTCTTGACAGTTTTTAACTCTTCTTCTTTCTTCTTTAGCTAGCAACCAGACTTGAGAAATTCAGTGGTCACCACCCGTTGTGTCTCCTCCATGAGCTCAACCTTATCTTGTGGTTGGCCTATGCTCAAATCAAGTCCCATGGCATACATATTGTAATCATCCGGTTGCATCTCTCCTTGCGGTTTGATGATAGATGGGTACATAGTCACAAAATGTAGCAATTGTTGAGCCTTGTTGTAAATAGTTTGTACCTTTGGCTCCACCAGACTTTTAGCATCCTTGGCTCTTTTTTTTTGTAACTTGATAGCCCGTGCCTACTTTCTTTAGTTTCACTCTGACAAGAACTTTTTTGGCAACCGAATGAGTTCACCTATGAAAGGTGCACTAGGAGGAAGGGAAAAAAGGAATGAGAGGGTGGTGGTTTTGGGTGATTTATTTTTCAAAAGATTGATCGTTTGTGGGGAGAAAGGAGGGATATTCCAATACTTGGCTTGCAAACTAGTGGGAGGGCTCAAGGGAAGTGGCATCATGGCAGATTCCATTTGTTGGGTAGACTAGGATAGGGCTAACATAGTAGTAGCAAGAGATGTATCAATGGCGATAGTGGAGGCAAAATGTGAAGCACTAGCGGATGCAAAATGGGTTGAGGAAAAAGGTGTAAAGTTCCACAATGGGGTGAAGGAAAATGGTGCTTCTCCAGAGAAATGTGTGAAACCTCCTGCAACCATTGAAGTAGAGGCGGAAAAGGAGGGGCAAGTGCTTGAAGTGAATGGTGCCACAGACAGAGCAGGTGTTACTAAGGATTGTGAAGCAAGAGAAGAGGGAGTGAAAGATACCTATGGTGCGGATGATTGTGATCCTTGGCTCATTGTGGGCTCTTGGCTTACCTTAGGCTCCTATGAACACTCTCCTAAAGATGCTTTAGTGTGTTTTTGTTTGACGGGTGGTGATCTTCCACCAATATGGTCCAGGTGCAAGTCAATGAATCCCTCACACATGATATGTTTACCTGCACATTTGAAGAAACCTTGATAGGTTGCTTTATTGTCTTCCCTTTTTGTTGCGTCGGGGTTGTTTGAAGCTCCATTTCTGATTTTTCTCCTTCCTCGGTACATGCTTTGGTCTCCTTTGATTTGGCATCTTCATCACCACTATCATCAAAATTAGGATGCTCATCATTCCACACTTTATCAAAAATTTCATCCATCTATATGCTCTCATAAGGGGCCTCGGTGCATTTAATTTCTTGTCCATAAATCTAGAAATCCTTAATCTTCTCTTCGCTCTAGCTATAATTTCTTATCAAATTATTACAAAGAGTAACCCCGATTTGATTTTTTTATCATATTTTCTCGATGCAAATTAGAACTTCAGCCATGGTAGTTAACTATCTCCAGTTGGAAATGACTAGGTCCACCATCAGGTCATCTGCATCCTCCATTGGATTTCATCGCTTCTCCCAATAAGGTTGGGGGTTGTTTCTTACCTTGATGTATTCATTTGGTAAGTCATTTTTGGGGTTGTAATTCCATTTATCGCAATTCCATACTAACCCTAGATGAGCCAACTTCACTTCAAGCAAGTCATACGTCTACTTCTTGGCCATAATCATTGTCTTAAAGCTCAGTGGTAAACCAAAAAATCCTCTCTTTTTGGCTTTTCGTCCACAAAAGGTGAAGTCAATAATTGATACCTAGCGGAACATTTTGAGGGCTAGCACCTGATCAGCGAGACATGTCAGAAGCCAAAGTGGTTCCCCAGTGAAGCCGCGTAGTCGAATGAATGTGAAATCTTCTCCTACAAACTAGTCACATTTCAGAGTGAAATTATGCATGTACTCCATCTGGTCTGAGTTGAGCCACAAATTTACCACTATCCTCCTTCAAATATTGTACAATCGAAGTCAAGAAATAATCCGAAAATGCGTAATAATCATAGGTTGTGGAGATGAGAGGAGTCAGGATTCTGATATAAAAAAATGTGGGTGAGGAAGGAAGGAAACCTTAACCTCTATTGTGTCTTGTTCTTCACTAGCTAGTTTAGTATCTCTTCAAAGAGGAATTTTATGAACTCGTACCAAAAAAGAGAACGTTGCATGCGCAACTCGAACCCTGAGCCTAGTTGAAATTCCTAAACATGTCTATCACTGTTCAGGCTACAAAGAAATTCTATTATTGAGAAGGCATCTTTCATGTCTTCTTTGAAAGCTCTATCTGCTACCGAGATCAATATATTTTTATTTAATCATCCCTAGACCTTTGGGTTTCTTTGTTGTAAAAATCTAGAGAAAAATCTTTGTTTTTCCATATGCTCTCTCCCTTTGTTGAGGTGAATGAATCCATCTTGTCCACTTTGGAGCTTTGTTCTGGGATGCACAGAATTTCCTAGATAGCCTCCTTGCAGATATTAACCCTTAGCTCCTGGCCCTCGATGGTGTTGGTAGCTGGGTTGAAATTCTTGATGGCTTCATCGACCAGTTTCGAGCAGTAGTGCATGAATGGGACCATATATTATGGAAGCCCACTAAATGAACACTTTTTGTGTCAAGGAATCTGAGTCATTATTTTTCTTCATCCTCTCATATGCTGCCTCCTTAAGAGTCTTAGGGTTCTTCTCAAGGATGGGATCATGAATATTATCCCATTCCTCCGTAATTTGGCTCTGGTCTCTGTGGGGCTT
This sequence comes from Sequoiadendron giganteum, assembly GCA_007115665.2. Taxonomy (NCBI): domain Eukaryota; kingdom Viridiplantae; phylum Streptophyta; class Pinopsida; order Cupressales; family Cupressaceae; genus Sequoiadendron; species Sequoiadendron giganteum. Next base: position 753,756,818 of record CM021102.1, on the reverse strand, counting down.
CTTTTCTGCAACTTTTGTATTCACCCACACTGGCTTTTCTAGTATCTTAGGCGAAGCGTAAGAAATTTTCAAAGATAGATGGTAGTTACTGCATGAATGACATTACAAAAAATTTGTGTTTCTTCACCTTGCATTTCTCTTTGAGAACTCTGGGTTGCTTCCATTTTTTAATTTTTTTCTTAGAAAGCACACTAAAGCGATATAAATGGAACCTAAAGCACTACGCAAGGCTCTGAATGCAAACCCAGATGAATTCTTGCTTCTTGCTTTGGGTTCAATCTACACCAAAGCAATGAATCTCTTGTAGCTATTTCTCTACACTTATCTTCTTCGTTGCTATTTGCACCACACTTGGCTTTCTCAGCAATTTTGCACTCAAAATCCTTTTGTGTACTCAAGGAGTTTTCTACTCTATTTAGCTCTTGTATGCAATACTTAGCTTTTTCCTTTGATTTTTTGCCTTAAACCGATAGACAACAGTTGCCTTTTCGCATTAAATTCGGCATTTACTATCAACCTTCTTGCCCACTCAAAATGAATTACTTTCCTTTTTGAAAAGACAATAATTCATAATTACATCAGTGATCACGTCTTTCGGCCTGATTTTTCTGGGAAATTGAGTTGCTGATTGAAATCTTGTTACCCTTTCACATGCTTTGAAAATTAATATCGCAAAAGGAATAATTAAGCCAAAGACGTAATGAGTACTTAGAAAATATTTACATTTAGCCTTGGAGTTTGAAATTTTCTACAGTGTGACACTTCAGCATCCATCTGTACAAGCAATTGCTTGGGACTTCCAGGAAATTGTGTTAATTAATTACCGCTACTTAATCTTGCACGTAGCAATTTGTACCTATAGACGCAACTGGGTGGGAACTTCGAGTTGGCCTCTAGTGGGATTTTTGATTTAACACTTGATTAGCATCATGCTTATGGCTTGAAGCTACTTTAGATATTTCTATAAATAGGCCCTAATATAGTAGTGAAATCACAATTAGTGATTAGCAAAATTTGTATAAAGTGATTAGCTAAGATTATCGTTAAGCAGTTGAGTAGAGTTTGTGTTTGTGTAGAGCTACACTTGGGTAGCTGAGAAAATTTTGGTACCATGAACACTTCAATTAGGCTAGTCTATAACAAGTCCCAAACAACTTTTTTAGGTGAAATTTCAAATAGGCGCCTCAAGCGTATGACCAAAAATAAGCATTTTTTGGCGATCATAGCCATGAAATGGGTTCTAGGGAGAGATTGTATTGAATAGAAAGACAAGTATAGAGTCAACACAAAAAAACAAAATCTCACTTTGTTGCTTCTTTGTTTGACATCCAAGTCCCCAAAGGTATGATCCTGTGTCTGACACTGCAAATTTTCCCAAAGAAATACCTCCATGGCCTTGGAGAGGTGTTGACCAATGCAATTTATGGCTTGGGCCTTCCTATTGAAGTGACCTACGGAAGTATATTGAAGAGGATGTCATGGTATCATGGGTGCCATTCTTGAGTGGCTTCTTACTTCAGTCACAAGCTGAGCACTACCAGAAGGCCACACGTGCTTTCCATTTCCTACTACACTACTACAATGTGGTGCTATTTTATGGCGTGGACTAATACATGGATTTCAAGAACCTTGTGTTCCCTCCACCTACCATGTTCTTCCCGCTAATGTTGTTTCTCATGGACCTATTGCTTCTGATGACAACCCTCCTACTACAGATGATAATGCTCCTACTCCTCTAGCCAATTAAATTTTTTAGAAACTCTTTTTCCCTTTTTGCATATATATGCCTAGAAAAGGCTTTCTCGTAAATATATATGAAGTTGCATAAATATATAGATATAATTTTGAATGTATGGCCTAAGAGCCATCTTGAACATGTATTTACCAAAGCATATATATAATGACTTTACTTGGTTACTAAACTTCCTACCTCTATTTCATGTGTTTCTGCAATATGGGTTAATTTTAATTCTTTGCACATGAGTTCATTTTTCTACATCATGGGTAGAATTTTTTTTTCTTTGTTCTTTGCGATGATGGGTTCCATCTTTTGCAAGTTTCCTATATGTGGATTTTATTGAAAGACCGGTTGACAAAAACACGAAGGGAAATAATTACAATATTCACATATTTACACTGGAGGAATAACTGAATCTTAATTAAATAATTTTAAGTGAATTATGTTAACCAAAATACCCAGTGCTTCCTATTCCATTTTTTCGAATTCAAATGCATTGTGTTGTTTGCACTAAACTATTTTAAAAGGGCCTTCCCATAGACTATCAAATTTTCCATGTTGGCCAAGCTTTGCAACCCTTTCATTGAATTTTAATACCAAGTCCCCACACTTTATACCCTTGTCTGAGGTTTTCTTATTGAACCATCTCTTAACCACCTGTTGGCGGTTGGACATGGATATCAGGACCTTTTCGTTTTTTTCTTACACTTCCATCAATTCAACCAACCAAACCTCAATGGTTACATTTTCTTCAATTTCCAAGGACTTGAGTAACTGTAATGTAGGTATCTCAAACAAGATAGGCAATAACACTTTCTTTTCATACACTAGCTCACACAACAAAGTTTTTAGGGCTTGCTTGGGAGTTATGTGGTCTGCCTAGAGCATGGTCTGAAGGTTCTTATGCCACTCCTTCTCATGATCTAACCCAATCCTTTTAATCATTCAGACTAATTTTTTGTTAGGTTACTCGGCCAATTCGTTCCCCTCCATGTAGTAATTCAATGAATTTTTCAAGAATATTCCATGCACGAGTGCAAATTGACGTACCTTAGATCCTAGGAAATCTTTGGCATTGTTTGAAATGATAGTCTTCAGTGGGTTGAACCTCGTTACTATCCCTTCGATAAACTCCACAATCTTTGCCTTTGTTGCATTATTCAAGGGAATGGCTTCATTCCATCTCATGAAGTAGTCTGTGGTGGTGAGAATCCACTTATGGTCAGCATTGGAGGCAAGATTGATCATTCCAATGAAATCTAGCCCCCATTGCATGAATGGTTCATCTACTACTATCGGATTGAGAGGCATTGCATAATTTTTTCTTCTTGTTGTGAAGATTTAGCATTCTTTGCAGGTTTTTATCATGTTGTATGAGTCATTGAATAGCGTAGGCCAGAAGTACTCAGTGCACAAGATTTTGATGGAAGTGGTCTTCATAGAGAAGTGCCTTCCTCTAGGACTGTTGTGGAAGGTATCAAGAATTCTCTTCGCTTTCTCTGTGCTGACACACCGTAGTAAAACGTTGTTGAAATTCCTCTTGTAGAGAACCCCTTCAATAAGTGAGTATCCGTTATTTTTCAGTCGGTAGAATCTTCTTTTCTGAGAAGGGAGTCCCGGTGGATATTTTACAGTGTGCATAAATCTTACTCTATCTACCAGCCAGCAACCTTTGGGCTCGGACTCATTTGTTAGGACCAGCTCCGATTGTTCTTCTTCAATTTATGTTCCTTCATTGTGCACCAAATATTTGCACAACCCTCTTCCTCATATGGTATTTGTAGGCTTGACCTTAATTTCATATTCAAAGATCTTAGTGATCCAATTGGCCCTTTTTTCGGTGATTTCTCCTTCCATGATGTATTCACGTACACTAGAATGTGTGAAATAAACAATAACCTTATTGCAAGATATAAGATGTCAGAACTTCTTGAGTCCCTTTATGATTGTGAATTATTTCCTTTTGACGAAGATTTAGTTCATCTCATATTATTTTAAGGTCTGGGAGTGAAATGCTATCAGATGTTCTTCCTTTCCTTCATTGTCCTTTTGAGTCAAAATAGTATCGATGCTTGTCTTCCTACTGAATACATATATTATGAAGTATTTTGATAGGTCTGGATTTACCAATATAGGAGTTTAAAAAATAGAATCTTTAACCTTCTTGAAGGCTTCTCTCACTTATTTCCTCTATTTGAATAATTGATCCTTTTTCAGCATCAAGGTGATTGGTTTAATCATTCCTACAAAATTAGAAATAAATTTTCTTACAAATTTGACCTTCCCCAAAAAAGACTGGACTCCCTTTTTGTTGATTGGCAAGGGAAGTTCCCTAATTTCGTTTACCCTTTTAGGATCAATTATGATTCCTTCTTTGGACACTACATGTCCCAATAATTTTCCTTGTGATACTTCGAAGATACATTTTTTTGGGCTCAGGGATACCCCAAACTCCTAGAATTTTTTGAAAACCACCTATAGATGATCAAAATGATCATCTTTAGACTTGCAGAATATAGTCAGATCATCTAAATAGATGAGGATAATTTTTTTGCAATCACTAAAAGCGATATCCATTGCCCACTAGAAAGTGGCTCCCACATTTGAGAGGCCGAAAGGATATTTAGTATATGCGAACATTCCCCACTTGGTACTTAACATTGTCTTGTGTTGGTCCTCTCCTTTGACTTGGATCTAATTGTAACTTGAAAAACCATCTAACAGAGAAAACATCTTCGAACCTACCATAGTCTGCAAGATTGATTCCATGGAAGGCAGTGGGTAGTGGTCTTTTAGTGATGCCCGATTTAGGTCACAGAAATCAACATAGAGATTAATGTCTCCATTCTTATTTTGGACCAAAACAAGGTTAGACACCTACATATTTTGCTTGATTGGAAACACAATCTTAGATTGGATCAATTTTCTTAGCTCTTGTATCATCAGGGCTTCAATCTTTGGATTTATTGGCCTCTGATTTTGGCAGATAGGTTTAGCACCTTTCGTTAGTTCAATATTGTGTTGAATGATGTCAAGATCATATCCCCTAAGGTCATCATAATACAAGGCCACTACCCCTTCATATTCTTCACAAAATTGCATGAGTTTGTCCCTATCATGTTGCAGAACATCTTTCCCGACATTGAGATTCTTCCCATCTTCGACCTCAAGATCGATGTAGTTCACTTGATCTACCACAAATTTTCTCCTATCATTCTTCACATCATCATAGTTGAATAGATTCTCAAGAGTGACCAGCCCCTTTGGAAGTTTTTTGGACCTAAGCTGAATGATATGCCCTTCATACACTTCTCTAATCCTTGGTTGAAGTTGATTGGAAAATTCTCCTGATTTTTGGATGAACAAGGCAATGTTTTCATCACTTTCAAACACTTTCTAGCTCTGATCATTATCCGGAATAGAGGTTCAGACAATTACTCACACAAAGTGCACATTTTCAATCAATTCAAACATAGGATCAAACCAAGATCCTATTGTTTCCATATGATCTACAGTGGAATTTCGCTCCCTAGGCACTGCCTGGATGTTAAAATATTCAAAACCTTCAATGAGGTCTCAAACTCTATGTCTATAAGACCACATGCGGACATTTTTTTCCGCAAAGATGTTTCAAACCTGATTAACTATTATTTCGGAGTCTCTGAACATCATTATTTTTTGGATTCCCATTCGCTCTATGAGGCTTAAACCTTGTACAAGGTGCTCATATTCAGCTTTTTTGTTTGAGAAAGTACACTAGAAGTGGAAATACCTAATAATTTCCTCACTGTTTAGAGATTTCAAGCATATCCCAGTGCCAGCACCAAACTTGCATCTCGCACCATCGAAGTGTAATTTCCACAGCTCTAAGGCTTGATCAACCATGGGGTCCTTTATAACCTTCAAAATCTCTTGATCTTCATCGTAGATGGCATAGGTGCCTAACCCGATAGCATCATAATTGGAAAAATGATCGGCATCTATGTATTCACTCAAGAGGACCTCTTCTTGATCAGTCTGATCTCTAGTCACATTCTCATCCTCCAGTAGCTCGATACCGTATGCTTCTTTAGTAAAAGAGGTGTGAGCAGCCTCAAAGTTGATCATGGCCTCATCGGCCACATGTTATGAATGCAAAGATTCATACACTATTTTCATTTTATCTTCATGCTTGGTCCTAAGGACTAGGTGCGACCAATCCAAAGAAAGATATCTTCCCATCTTTGAAGTGAATTCCCTAGATAGGAAGAGGTCGGACATGGGAGGAACATCTATAATCATAGTATCTTGTGGAACTGTGATGCTTGGGCAGGCAAATAAGGTCAAGGGGAGGGATTTGATGACTCCTACAGTTTCGAATTTATTACCATCAAGTTGCATAACCCCCCTTCTTAAAGGTTCATAGTTGAGTCCTGAGGCATTAGCTATATGTTTGGGAATTACTGTGGTGCTAGTGCTAGACTCAATCATGGCATTATGCAATAATTTCTTCCCCATAATGAGAGTTAAGAAAAATGGCCTAGGTTTCAGTTTCTCTTTAACTTCAGTAGAGGTCTCATTTGTAGTAATTGCGAGAACTTTGGTCGGAGGTGATGGTTCAATAGCCTTTTATTTGAGTGATTCCTCTATCGATTTAACAACTACATCTTCCTGAAGGGCTTTCTATATCAATGACTTCTAATCTGAAATAGCTATGATATCCCAAAGGGATACATTGGTAGAATATTCTTCAATTGTTCCACCACATTGAATGGGGGTAGATCCAAAGGCTTTTGTTCATTATCCCTAATTATAACAATTTCCTTGCACAAATACTATTGTAGAGAAATTGTGGAAGGACTAGGGGATTGGTCAAGGACACTCCTAGGCTGCAGAGTGACCGATTCTCCCATGAATCTTCTCTTTGAAGGAGTGTTGTAGTTGAACTGCACTTTTTGGGTCTCCAATGTGGATGCCTCTAATGTGAACACTGCTTCCTCTCCTTCCATCCATGAGAAGAGTGTGTGATTGGGAGCTATGTAATTTTCTTGTTCCAAGGACATTCCTTGCATTTAAACGGTGAGTACCACATTTTCCATTTGTTGAGAGGAATATGTGTAACCTATGGAACTTGATGCCACTCCTTGGTTGTGTTGTTCTATAGCCTTTTTTTGTAAGTTTCTTTGCGGACAATTTTGGGGCATGTGCGCATCGCCGCAAGAGAAGTACTAGGGATTAATATCTTCGGCAAGGTTGTTCTATCCTATGGTTAGCTCTCTGCTCATACTTGGCTGAGTTGATCCTAATGGAGTAGGTATTTGCACTATTTGATTAGTTGTTTGAGCCTACAGATTTATGCACGTGCCTCCTTGATATTGGTTTTACTGGTATGAAGGCCTTCCATTTTGATAATTCTGGTAGGTTGGCCTTGGAGGCATAGACTAGTTACGCTTGATTGTAGTTACTTCATTCAGCAGGTTCTACAATAATTCCTTTATGTCACTCAACTCGTCCTTTGAAGAGTTGTATGTAGAAGAAACATTCTATGGCATGCTCAGATATGTATACATAGATTGGGGAGGAGTGGGTGCACTGGTAGATGCTACTTCTTGAGCAGGAACTAATACGTTTGGAAATATAGGTATGATGGGCCGAGGTGGCAACTTCCCAGCATCGATCAAATTGTTCTCTACCTTGACTACTACGCTATATGCATCTGGTAGAGTTGTTCCACCAAGAGACTAGATCATCATAGAGATGTTGGAATTGATGGATTTTAGGTAGAACATGAATGCCAACTCAGCTAGTGGTCAGATAGCAACCTGAATTCTCTGCCAAGATTTGTTAAATTAGGTGTTGAATTAAGTCATGGCTTCATGAGGAGCCTAATTTATAGTCACCAACTGATGGTATAATTACGACCTATCTCCATCATTCGAGAATATTTTATAAAAAGGATCTCTGAGCTGATCCCAGGCACCAATAGTGTTAATAGATAGAGTGCAGTACCAGTCTAGAAATTTCCCCTAAAAGAGGTTGTGATCAACTGTAGCACTATATTTTGATCTATAACTCCATGCACCAAACATACGTCTGCTATATCTTGTAGATTTTTGGATGGTTTTCTCGATCCATCTCTGATAAATTTAGGTATAAATTTTAGATCAGAGACTAGGATAGGGACCCAAACGATGGGTGCAACTTGTGCTGCAAGGGGACTTCTAGCATCCCAAGCCACATAAAAATTTTTTGCAACTAACAACATGGCTAGCGGAGGGTTAGGAACATTCACTGGACGAGTTCAGGTTCATCTTGTTACTAGAAGAGGCACTAACAAGCCAGGGTCATTCGTTGTTTGAGATCTAGTAATAGGTTGATGGCTCATACACCCTCTTTTGGTTTAGGTACATTTAAGTTGTCCCACCGGGCATGCTAGAAAAATGAAACTATTGATGCCAAAAATTGGAAAGGTAACAGCCTTTATGGGAAACTCAATTAAAGGGGGGACCTATTGCGCTAAACTGAGTGACCTCTGAGTTCTAAAGAAGTCGGCTTCTTCAGTAATTAAGGGGTTGAAAAGGGTAGAAGAAAATAAATTTAAAATTAAATGTAATCTAAGGCAATGCACCAAGAAGTAGATATGGGCATGGTAAACCTATTTGTTAGATATGATTTAAGGGTCGTTCAATAATCTACTATGTCCCAAAATCACATAAATCAAAATGGAAACGTGAACAACTCAATCAATGACATAAAATAACTTTCATACATTTACTGAAAAGGAGAGTCAAAGACATGGTCTGAATCAGTAAGCTTATATTGAAATTGTAGAAGTCTGTGAACAAATTACTCAGTACAAAGATGGCACAGTATGAAGCTTTATCAAATAGTTCAAGAAATAGAGAGGTCGAACAATGGGATAGTTTTTGAATCTTATGCAATAATCTAAAACAATACAAAGGCCTAATGTCTTTCCACAAATTTTTCTACAAATTTTGAACCCTTTCTTTGAAAGAAGAAGTAGTATTTATAAGTAAAAACCCATTGCCTAGCGGGTCAGTAATAGAAAATATTCCCTCATCATGTATAATGATACCCAGAGCAATGATTTCCCCCATGTCATTGCAATAGAAAAGAGTTGAGCCATGAATGTGGTCGCCCTCAAACCAAATGCATCCTCTGTGAATGATGGCAATGGTCCCAATAAAACATAGTATCGACATGTGTTGCTCACCCATGACAACAATTAGAATACATGTAAATCTTGGTGAGTATGTTGCTTGCTCCTTACTTCTGCTTGATGAAGTCCAGAAGAGACACGTGGTGACGAGTCGAGGCCTGTGGTTCATTCCTCCCTTTTTGTGATGAAAACTTGTGCGCTGAAGACACGTGGAGGTCTTCCTTACAAACGGTGTTGTTGGTGGGGTCTGCCAAGAAGTGTATGCAGACCGATGCCATGTGGCACATGTTTGGGGCCTGATAGGGATGCAAAGAGAAGCATCCTTGAAGAATTATTGGTGAAGACATGTGGAGGCACGGTGGGACTTGTTAGAAAAGTGAAGGAAGAAATCCCTTCAAAGAGTGTTAGGCAGACATGTGACGAAAATCATATGAAGCCTTTGCAAAAGGGGGATGATGATATTCAAAATATGAGGTATGGGTTGGTACTTAGAAAAAATAAACATCACCCAAAGGGAGGTTGGGAAAATTTATATTCATGAGTGGATATTGTGAAATGTGTTGAATACCTTGGTTTTGAGACCCTAGAGTTTGTGATAGTTTATGGCCTTGTGGTTGTTGTGGTATGCTTTGAGAACCTTGGGGTGGTTGAATACCTTGAGGTTGTTGTGATATGATTTGTGACCCTTGGGTTTGTTGGATTTGACTTTGAGGCCCTTGTGATGTTTGATAACCTTGATGTTGTGATATGTGTTGTGAACCTTGGGTTGTTGGATTTGACTTGAGGCCCTTGTGATGTTTGATAACCTTGAGGTTTTTGTGATATGAGTTGTGAAACTTAAGCTTTTTGTGATATGAGTTTTAATCCTTGTGTACTAGGAATGGCATGAAATGTGAGTGGAACATTGGTGTTTGTGTTTTGAATGCCCACATTTAGATTTTTCAGATTTTTATGTTGACTAGTATTACTAGTTGAATCCACCATAGTGATTGTAGGTTGACTTGGTACATGTGATGAAGATGTTTGTGGCATAGATTGAATGATTTCATGTACCAAAGGTTCATTTTCACTCATGGATGCAAAATTTTACAATGGTTGTTCCCTAAGTGTATTCAAATCAAAAGTAGAGGAAAGGTTTTTTCCTTCTTGTGAAAGTGTTAGCATGTATTGAGTAGGATTTAAACTCAACATTGTGTTTATGATTTTTATGAACCCTTGGGTCTTGTTACATTTCAAGTAACTCTTTAGCGGTAAACTCATGAGGTTTTTCCACAATATCATCTATTTGAACCCTTGTTTCTTGTGATGGTTGAGATGGGGGTGGATTGTTTGGTGGAATAGAAAAAACTCTAGGATTGAAATTGGGAGTCCTAATGATAGGTTCATTGTTTACTTCTATTTTTTTCTTGTGTTGTGATCTTTTTGTAACCATAAAATGTATATCAAGCCTAGGATTTGTATGTTGTGAACGATATTGTTGGAATTCCTTGGTTGATTCAAATTTTTCTAACAAATATGATCCTCTAATAGGTTTTGGACCAATGATGTTGATGATGTGATGAAGGTGTGAAACTCTCAATTTTGGAAATGATCTAGACTCAATTTTTTGATGTGTTTTTGATGATGGTGTTTATGAACTTGTAAACCTTGAGAGTAGACTTTTGACTTCAAGATAAAAATTTCCAAAATATGTGTACCAATCCAACTACATGTCTAGAAATATATTGTTTCTAAACATAATGCTAAACTAGTTGATTTGATAATAACTTAGTCTAAGGGATTTGTTGCCAAAATTTTCAAGTTGTTTGTGAAGTTGACTGTTGGGATGGTTGATATTTTATATCAATTTTATGTTGTATTTTGATTGTGTTGATTGATCCTAATTGAAACCTAAGAGATACCTTTGACAATCTCAAGTGATTTTGATAAATAACTTTTGTATGATATGTCAATGTTTGATAACCCATAAATTATTTTGATAAAAACAATATTGGGCCAGAATTTCATTCTTTGTTTGAATCAAGTAATGCAAGTAGTTTTTGGTAAGACCAATATGTTGAAAAAACATGGACATGAACTTTATATGTTGTTTCATGAGTGCTATAAGTGAGCCATTTTTGGGTTTGTTTCAATTTCAACCAGTGTTGGATCAATGTAATGTTTTGGAACCAAAATACAATAAGTTTTGTTTGAAATTTGTTTGTTGTTTGGACAATTTAAGCAAAAGCGTTGAACTATCAATAAAAGTTATTGATTTGTTTTTCAACAAAAGTGTCAATGTCTAGTAGAAGTGTCAAACTATCCAAACAAATTCATCATTGTTTAAATGTTTGTTTTCCCTGGAAAATGCGTTGATATGTGAAAAATCACTAATATGAAAAAATAAGCACCATTTTGACAAAAATGGAAGTTTTGGTTTGAACAAAAGTGTCAAACTATCAAGAAAATGCATCGATATACTCAAGGAATCTGTAAAATGTCCAACTTACCTAACTTGTTTGATTTTTTATTTTGAAAACATAATAAATAGGATGTAAATTGACTCAATAGGGTAATCAATTGATTGTGTGTGTTCTTCTTCCACAAGAACTCACTAAATGGTGTTACTTGGTCTCAACATGAAAACACATAAAATTGTACAACCTATTCGATGGGTAAATTATGTTTGTTTAACTTAAAGTAGGTATGCACAATAGAATACTACCCATAGAGTGAGCCACTAGAGTATGCACATGTAGATGATGCACCTCTTACCTTGAGAGGAAAAGTTCCTTACAAGGTTTTTGTCACATCAACTATATTTAGTATGTGGAAAATATCTTCATGGAATGATGTTATTCCATTGCACCAATTTGAGAAAAAAATTGAAAGTCTTAGGCCTCTACAACATAGGTTTTTAGTCTGTATTAGGTTAACACTACCAACCTCCTGATAGATCAATCAATAAACCCATGGATAACTAGAGCGCTATATGCATGGTTTGACCTACAACTTTCAATCTCAGCCAATTTATATAGCGCCCCTAAATTTCGCTTGAGGTCACCTTGAGTTATTTGTTGGGGATGTATCTCAAGGAAGGCCTCCTACTCTAAATAAAAGAGGAGACATTATTTCTCTTCACCCAAGATCACACAAGGCACAAGGGGAGAGGATACATAGTAAAACCTTGGGTAACAAATAAACATATACACAAATCTAAGATATTTCTCTTCACCCAAGATTGCACTAGGTACGAGGGGAGAGGATACGCATCTAACTTTCCAATAACATTGAACAAAGAAAGAAAAAATATTTTTAAGCTGCACCAAAATAAACGTGATTCATTTTAAGCCTATATATTCATTGTTCAAGTTGTGTGTTCATTTTATAACCCAAACAAGATGTACATTCATTTTAGCCAAAAGACAAGGTGTGTTCATTGATTAAACCCAAAATAAAAATGTGAGATAGTTTTGGTTCATTAATTAAAGCACCAAACTGAGTTTGATTCTAAGCTAAAAAATTAAATGAAAAGGCTCTAAAGCTTTAATCCTTCACACAAGTTTTCAAAAACACTTCGGACTTCAATTGATTACCCATAGCTTAGTATTAAGAAACACTTTCAAAGTTTGATCCATGCTCCGTACTTCAAGATTTCCTATAGATTAGTTAGCCTCATAAACTAGAAAGCAACAAATAAGAAACAATTTAGGGATAGGAAAAAAATTGATTCAAATTTAGAACAAAACCCTAAGATTAAGCCTTTGGTTTTCTTGTAAAAGCATCAGATTGTTTTGTGTAGAAGCACTGGACTATCAAGCAGAAGTTTCACTCTATTGATTTGCAAAAGTGTGACTATTTGTAGAAGCATCGACCTATAAGAAACCTACATAAACAAAAGGAAGTTAAATAAAAGCATGACTATTTGAAAAAGCATGATCATTTTCTTGCAAAAGCGTCTCTATTTACAACTATGTCATGCTGGTTGATTACAAAAGAGTCATTCTGCCACTAGTCCTGCAAAGTCCAAAACACTTCACAAAAAATTAGAAAATTATGGACAAGGGTCCCACTAGGCGTGCCAAAAATGTGAACATGAAATATAACCAGATAATAATGCTAATAATCAACTAAGAAACTAAGCAATTAACCTAACTAGATCATATTCCCAATGAAATTCTTGTAAATGCTAACTAGGAAGACATTAAACATAAAATAACATTCAAATGATATAGAAAACCTAATGTAACACAAGAAAACCTCATCCCATTGGGGTATTAGTGTTGAATTGATGTGAAATGCTCAACCCTTTACTAATCTCATTGTTGAATCAAAAGCTTTAATGACCTCTAATGGTGAAATTGATGGAAAAGGACAAATACTCTTCAAAGCGAATGTAAAATTGGCTATAGTATGATTACTCAAATGCTTTGTGAGTGATATTCTCATGGAAATGAGGGCTATTTATAGGATTTTTAGATGAATCAATGGCTAAGACTGATGAGGCTAATCAATGGATAGAAATGAATGTGAGAAAATGGCATGGATCAATGGTCAAATTCATGGATGAGATCGAATATTGACATGGATCATAGAATTTAATCAAGGGATCTAATTAAACTATAATGTTCAAGTCCCTTAATTTTAGGAAAAATTTTGGAAGATATTTCCATTTGATGGGAAATATTTGAATTTTGAATGAGGAACATTAAATAAGAATATTCTTTGAGGAGTGGACAATTATTGAATTAAATAATTAGGAAACTATTTAATTATGCAAGGTGAAGGAATTTAAGACTTTAATTAAATAATTAATTAAATCATTTAATTAAAAAGTAAGATTTATGAAATTTAATTAAACAATTAAGATTCTTTAATTAAATGAGAGGAATTAAGGGATTTAATTAAATAATTTGCATTATTTAAGAAAATAAGATGAAAATTAGCATGAAAGGAGTGAATCACTCCAATAATATTGATTATCCAATTAACATAAGAATATGATTAATTTAAATAAACAATTAGCATTATTCTATATAAATAGACAAGAATGATCGAATCAGGATGAAAATGGTGTTAGTAAATCGGACCAGATGTGTGATATTGATCAGGACAATTTTAAGTGTCTACATGTGTCTTCACCCCCACAAGAATTCTCCATCGTATTGACTCCTCCTTCAAGCTAAGCGACCACAACTCCTTTGACAGAAACAATAGGGCCAAGTGTAGCACCCCCCTAATCCACACTAGCATGCTAGGGACCCAGGTATGAATGTGATACATGTTATTTCATTTCAAAAAAATTATTTCAATTTTTTCTCATGTATATATTTATATATTTTAATATTATTTGGTATTGATATTTTCCACAATACTTATGGTTGTAGTGGATACATAGGTGTGGATTTCCTTTATTAAGTGATGCATAGCAAAGGCAATCCCAACCATAAAGATCCAAGGGACCATCCTAGATGCATACAAGCTAGCATCAGTAGGGTGACATGCCCATCTATTTAAGCCTATAGTACATCTAAGAATGGAATATGAGGAGGTGCATGTTGCATCTATTTAGAGGACCACTGACCTAGCCACTATGATCAAGTAGCAAGATCAATGATCGATAGAGCTTCACACTACCCTAGACAAGCGAGATTAGATCATGATGTGGGTAGAGAGTGTCATAGTAGCATGTGATGCCTTGTAGATATGACTCAATGGCCTTAGAAGGTAGGTAGAGATAGTGAGGGTAGTTTTTGATCCCAAATTGTAGTAGCTCTAGGAGGAGTTGCAGTGAGCCTGTGAGTGAGAGGCTTCACTACGGGAACAAATGGCAAAGCTACAAGAGGATGTGGCTGAGCTTAGAGGAGAGGTCTGAGATTCATGCACATGGAGCATGTCTATATTGCATTCACATCGGTCACATTCATATGAATCTATCCAGCATCATCCTTCATCACTACTACCAGCACCAGAGGGCTCAAGGAGAAATGCACCTAAAGGCTAGAGGCCCATTTTTTTATATATGGATATGTGACGGATCTATTTTTATGGGTGAATATTTAGATTAGATGTTTTCCTGATCTAATAAACACACATTTGATGTATGCTTAATTAAATACAATGATGATATAATTTCCTAACCAAAAGACTTAATCAGATGCAATGCATGGATACATAACATCATGAAACATATGTATATATTATTCTTAATAAATCACATACACATGTTTACATCATAACAAAAAATTAAAATATAATGTGTTGATGAAGAAATTTCATCGCATAATGAACTACAATCCCTGAGGGACGAGTGTCATGTGCATGCCACATAGACACTATGCATAGTATTGACAAAGATGCATTACATTAACTGGTTCTTTTAGAGGTGTTCCATCCATAGAAGATAGTCCATAGGCACCAAAACCATACAAAGAGGTGATTATGTGAGAACCTAATCAATTAGGGTTGAACTTCCCCTTTTGATTAGGTGGTTCATTTACATTCCTCTTATTCTCATAGAGAATGAGATCACCTACCTTGAAATATTGAAAAATAACACCTTGATTGTAATGTTTGGAAATATATTGTTGATAATCTTTGAGATGTTTGAGGGCTTGTAACCAGTGCTCATCAAGAAACTCAAGATAATAAAAATGATTAGCATGGTAAGTGTCATCATCAATCAATCATTTAAGGGAAACCTACAAATATGACATTTTTAACTCTAAATTCATGATAGCCTCAGCACCATACATTATTTTTTACTCATATCCATATGAACACTCATTGGATAGGACCACAAGGTGTATGTTAATTGATTTTTCCAATATTTATCATGTTTATTCAATAGTTTTTGGAGAATTGACTCAATATTTTTAGACACTTTAGCTTGGCCATTAGACTAAGGCTATTATGGTGTAGAAAAGTAGTGTTGAATATAATTTTTTTCTAGTAATTGATTCACCTCTTTTTTCTTAAATGAAGTACCATTATCGGAAACAAGGGTAGAAGGTAATTTGAAACACGCAATGATGTTATTTAGAACAAATCTATGGATTGCTTCAACATTCATGGATCGAAGTGGAATAGCTTCAATCCATTTTGTAAAGTAATTAGTAGTTGTTACGATGAAGGTATGTCCTTTAGAAGAAGGAGGTGATATTTTTCCAATAATATGCAACCCCCATTTTTCAATGGCTAAGGAGAGGTCTGATTTTGAATCTCTTGTATGGGAGCCTAAATGAGATTGTTGTGTTGTTGACATTGAGGAAATTTTTTGACAAGGGAAAAGTAATATTTCTCCATTATTTTCCAAAATTATCCCATGTGAATTGTTTTACATGTTGAGGATTTACCACCATTTAGTGTCCACCCTCAAAGCCCAAATTAGGTATTTATGTCTTCGCGAGATACTAAAGAAGAAGGACATTATAATATTTTCAATATAGAACATCAAACAATATAATATATCAGACTGAAAGGTTTCATATCCCAAAGTGAGCATTTTTAGTCACATCATTGGGAAAATTTCAGACCTTCAAATAATTATAAATGTGAGAATACTATTCCTTGAGTCTATGTGAGAATGTACTAGACTACAAGGGAGGCAACACTTTTCATTGCATATGTGTGTCAATTTTCTCTCCTAAGGAAACTATCTATTATCAAAGAAGAGAAACAATCAAGCAAGGATAAAGCTAAATCCTAATATTGAAATAGCTTACTTTGCTTGGCCTGATATGTTCATATGATTTTATTTACAATAAGCTCATAATCACCATGAAAGTGAAGAAGTTTAATGTTCAACACCATCATAATATATAAGCTAGCAATAAGGGCTTCATACTTAGTAATTTTATTAGTGCAATGAAATTCCAATCGAAAGGATAGAGGAACTAGCTTGCCTTTCAGTGAGATTAAAACTACACCTACCTTGGAGCCATATTGACATCTTGATCCATCGAAGTACATATCCCATGCAAGTTCATGGTCTACTACAAATATATTCATTCGGAAATAATTCTAGATAAGGGGAGTGAGATAAGGGAGATTCTTCCAATTGATTGGTAACAACTTGATATTTGATTTCTTTTTGAGTTAAAAACTTGATGTTGAACTTAGAGAGCAACATTACCCATTTCTCCAATCTTATAGAAAGATTGGTTCTAGTAAATAAATGTTTAAGAAGATCAGTTTTCACAATCACATGGGTCTCAT
The DNA here is from genome assembly GCA_007115665.2 of Sequoiadendron giganteum. Lineage (NCBI taxonomy): Eukaryota > Viridiplantae > Streptophyta > Pinopsida > Cupressales > Cupressaceae > Sequoiadendron > Sequoiadendron giganteum. Next base: position 753,739,725 of record CM021102.1, on the reverse strand, counting down.
CATGAAGAAGATAATTTCCTAACTTCTATATTGCAAAAATGAGAGAAAGACATTGTTTCTCCATAGCAGAGTAACGAGTTTCATAATCAACCAAAATATGACTAATATCATAGACTGCTCTTTCTTTACCATCATTTTTATTTTTGCAAGAGATGGTATAGAATGCTCTGATACCATGTAAGAGCTAAAGATTAGCTCAACACCCAAATACACTTGCAAAAACAATGATAAACCTTCCGCAAGAGGATATGAAAGAATATGAGCTTGCTTGATATTAATACCTATCAAATGATGAGGTATGAAGTATAATAAAGTATGATACAAATGAGTACAAGCACCTTCCTTATATAGGAAAGGTTGAGATGTAGTATGTAACATGGTGTTGACATGTGTTGTAATCCTATGGCATGTGACAACATCATGTTACATACTACATATTAACCTTTCTTATATAAGGAAGGTTCTTGTACTCATTTGTATCATACTTTATTATACTTCATACCTCATCATTTGATAGGTCTTAATATCAAGAAAACTCATATTCTTGCATATCCTCTTGTGGAAGGTTTATCATTGTTTTCGCAAGTGTTCTTGGGTGTTGAGATAATCTTCAACTCTTACATGGTATTAGAAAATTCTATACCATATCTTGCATGGTATCAGAGCATTTTATACCATCTCTTACATGGTATCATAAATTTATATACCATCTCTTATAATTTTGAGCTAATAAATCTACTAAGGCATAAGGTGATGTAGAGATGTAAAACAAAAAGGGTATATCCTACATATCCAACATCAAGATAGGAGGATTGGCTAAATAACTCTTGATTGACTCAAAATATTTTTTGAATGCATCATCCTATCGAGAGAAAACATCTTTCTTTAACATATGCATGAATAGAAGGGTACAATCATCCAACTTAGATATAAATCTATGAATTTCCCAAATCTTCCCTTACAAAAGAAATAGTTGAGGGATGTTTTTAGGAGGAGGCATCTTAATGATTACATCAATTTTATTTATTTTGACTCTAATTCCATAGTGAGAGATGATAAATCCTAAAATATTGTTAGCAACCACACTGAAGATGCACTTAAGAGGATTCAGTCACATATTATAGATTCGAAGTCTTTCAAAGATAAGATTAATATTTTCAACGTGATCTTGGTGAATCATAGACTTAGCCAAGATTTCATTGACGTAATCTTCTATAATCTTATGAATTAAATCATGAAAGATGAGATTCATCTCCCATTGGTAAGTTTCTCCAGCATTCTTTAACCCAAATGACAAGACTACATAACAAAAGGTACCCCAAGGGGTAGTGAATATTGTCATATACTAATCTTCTAGGTTAATACGGATCTAGTTATAGCCTGAGAAGCCATCCATAAAATACAATAAGGCATGGCCTACAATCGATTCTACAATCATATCAATATTAGGTGATAGAAAATCATCTTTAAGAGAAGCCTTATTAAGATTGCAAAAATCAATACAATACAAATATGGCTATCAATTTTACTAATGGTGATGATATTCAATATCTAAGGTGAATATTCAATAGGATGAATAAAGCCTTCTTTTAAAATATTCTCTATCTTAGTCTTGACTAATAAGGCAACCTTGGGATTAATATTTTGGATCTTTTGTTTAAGAGGCATATCATTGAGACATAGAATGATATTGTGAACCACCACAAACTCATCAATACCAAGAATGTCCTCATATGAGAAAGAAAATATATTAGGATGAGAATGTAACAAATCAAAATGTTGTTTTGATTCTTTGGAAGAAATTAATTTTCAAATCTTAATCACTTTTTCAAAATACTTTGGATACATGAAAACATTAGAAGTGTCCCCTTTAAGGAGACTACTACAGTCTTTAGGATGAGATATAGGAACGTTATTATCTATGTTAGATAAAGAGACCTTCTCATCAATACTCATAATAGATTCTCTAAAGTACACATGAACTTATTCAAGTGATATGAGAGTCACCATCTATGGTGATGAGAAGGTAAATGAGAGTAGACACATAAGAACTCTCCCAATGCTTCCTCCAAAGAGAAAACATCTAGAGTAACTCCATTAGAGTCTACCTTCTTTTCAATAATTCTAGGATGAACCAATTCAAGAGGAGGAGGCTTAGTAGAAATCATGTTGACATTCAATTATGGTTTTTTCTTAGATTTTGGTTTGGAATGATAGTGTCCACATCTTATGTTACACTCACAAATATCAAACACTATGGGGACTTTAATACCTTGTTCACTATGTTGACAACCATTACGTCCATAACGATGTTTAGAAAGAATATTGAACCAATGCCAAAATGTGTTTACAACTCCTAGGAAGAAGGAGGATCAATGTAAAGAGCATGATTCCAATAACATGTATCATACACCTTTACAAGATCATAACCATCCTTCTTAATGGGAATACAAACACTAGCCTCCTTAACAGAAGCATGATTATCTTCCTCAGTAGAGGCATAATCATTCTCTTCGATAGGAGAATGATCATTTTCCTTAGTGGGAGTATAATCAACTTTATTGATAGAAGTGCATGAGATCGTTGAAATGTCGAGATGGATAGGATCAACTTTGTACTCGATAAAATATTTGGTAAATTCTAAGGAACCCCAATCATCACCAAGGCATGGACTTGATTCAGAAGAAGAAGTAGAAGAGGTAGACTTAGGATTATCTACTTTGGGATGATCTTACTTATGGATATCCATCTTAGCAGTAACCTTTAAAATAGGCACTATCAAAGTAGATATCAACACATTAGAAGATAACAAAGTAATAAAGTTCTTAAGAGTAGAAGCAATTGAGGCCCAACTAGCAACTACCATTTTATAAAGGTGTATAGAATTAGGGTCAGCCTTGATTGTAATTACTTCATTATTAGCAAAAAAAATTATAGAATAATGCAAGGTAGATGCAACCACTCCCAAAGCATGAATTCAAGGTATTCCCAAGATAATGTTATAAGGTAAAGGACCTAACATAACATAAACCAAGGTCATTATGGTAACAGGTCCCAATCTCAAAGGCAAGATTATCATGCCTAAGGCTTGTCGACCGATGTTATCAAATCCATGAATGTACAAAGAAGAAGAAACAAGATAAGATGAATCAATTTTAATTTTAGGTAATAATTCAATGCTACATATGTTGAGAGTCGAAAAGGTATCAATGAGAGAAAATATAATACCAATTTTATTAATGTTGGCTATTATCATTAGGGGATTTGCTTTCTTATATACTTACAAAGGTAGGATTTCCTATGGATAGAATGTAATATTCAGTGAATCCACACAAATATGATCCATCAATTCATTGGCATCTATCCTCCTAGTAGAAGAAGGAAAGGGGATATTTTTCAAGGCTTTTTAAAGCACACCTTCATAAATCAGAGCATTCTAAAGAAAATCCCATAGTAAGATCATAGCAGGAGTAATGTGAAGTTTCTCAATAAGATCATACTCACCAGGTGCTTTAGTTGTAGGTTGGGATGCTAGAGGAAGGCTTTGTTGAGAAGGTGGTAAAGAATTTGGTTGATTTAAATTCTATTGGTTCCTTCTAATATTATAAGTATGGGCTACTACTTTATAGGAGGAAGCCTTAGATTGTAATAATCTCATGTAAATGTCTGGCATGTCAATAGTGATAGGAATCCCACAAATAGACTAAATCATTTTAGGAGATGTGCTAGCAGGAGTCACATAATTGATGAGTCTCTTAGGCCTTTGAGGGAATGTAGAAACAACTACATTCACGAACTCTTCAACTTGCAAAGAGGAAGAAGCTTGTGATGAAGAATTTTTCTTAGAAAATTTATAGATAGAAGGAGATGCCTCTAACAAATCATCTAGGGCATCATCCAACATATCAAAAGCATAAAATTTTTAAAGAAAAAGATCTAAAATGATTTACTTCACATTGAATACACAATAATGTAAAGAAGGGGATTTGCTACTCTTGAGTCTCTAGGATAAAGAAGAGTCTACAAGGAGTGAATAGCCCTTGATTACCTCAAAGTACAAGCTCAAGTGACAAAGTTTAAAATGGGGAAATATTGTAATAACTAGATTAAATAAAATAATTTTCTAGAATGGGAAAACTAAAAATTGATAGAATCTAGTAAAGAATTATAGATATTGATTAGATAAATAGAAAGGAAAGGACTTACAAATTCTTCCCTTAGAAGGATAGAGTTGTGACAAATAGATGGAAATGCACTACAAGAACCTCTACACCCCATGTTGTCATCCCTATCAAATCAGGAGCTGAAATTTTGAAGTCTACAAGTACTCGGTTATTCAAATACAAAAATCTACACACAAAGGACAAGGAAAAATAATGGGGCTATTTTGGGGCTTGCCCCAATTAAACCCCCATTTTGGTGTCTCCACCTCCATGAACAACCAAATAGACAAAAATGGACTAGACGTAAAATTTAATAGATGAGACATGTGAAAGAAACAAACCCCACTATGGAGGAGAGCCCCTATCATGAATAAAATAGACAAGACAAGTATGTATTCGCAAATAGATGAGATAAAGTATAAAATAGAGTGTTTCCAATATTTAGTGGCTTCATCTTGTCTTGATAGATGAGATGTTTTCTTGCAAGAGAGCCTTTGTGTTTGACGAGATGAGAATTTGGCAAAGCTTTGATATGGAGAAGAGATGTAGAAGAGAATAGATCAAGAGAGCAAGATAAAGTGAGAGAGAGTGATAGTTAATTGTAAGAAGATGAGAATGAATGAGAATGAGAGTGAAAAGATGAATTTTGTGAGGCTACATGGGTGGGAAGGTCCATTACACTCATGATTCTACCACAATGGCATCTGTCATAGGTAAAGGTCACAATATTCCCTCATTTGGAACTCATAAATTTTGGGGATGATAGCACTTCATGTAGACATCTATGCACTATGTAAGTGTCCAACTCAAAAATTTACAAGAAATGAGGTGATGGACTACTAACACTTCATCATTTTCCCTTATGGATTTGAAATCATGAAATTCTTACTCATAAGGTTTTATCATTAATCCAGTGAGGTTCCATAAATGCAGCTAGCTAAATGTAAACTGTGAAATTACCATAGGGTACAATTTTATGACACTATAGTAGGCTCTTAAATTTTTTTTATGGTAAACTCAATTTTCAATCCATACAAGACTACAATGCACTGTGGGGACGTTCATGCGTCATGTTTTCATCCTTGGCCAAGAGATTTTTGGTTTGTCTAGAGAACCTCTACAACCTGCTCTTTTAGTTCCTAAAACTCATATTTTTATCCTACAAAGTTATAAAATATAGATAAATTCCTTTATCTTCCCATGTTACCACTTGAGCTTTGATCCCTAAGGTAACCAAGTAACATTTTCCCTTTGATATCACATCATTTTGGGGTGTCAAATTTCATCCTCTACAAATTCATCACTTGGTGATGGAGGATATTCTATAGTGTTTATTGGTTTCATCAAGAAGATCTTAAATCTTATTGTTGCAGTGAGATTTCTTTGACTTTTTTAGTTCCATTTTCAAGTTATGATTATCTTCATGTGAGTGGAGATGTTGATATCCTCATTAGCCTTGGAGGACACTTGGTGTTTTTCATTGAGGTTTCAGGTTTATGACTTGTCATTTTTCACATGTGATCCATGGTTGAGATGATGTGTTTGATTTTGTTCCATGATGAATAATTATTTGCATAGTAGAGTATTAGCATGATATTATTATATCATAATTTCATTATGTGTTCCTAATTATACACCATGTATAATTATAATTTTCACAATGTTTTGGCTAGTTCTCTTGGTATTGAGTATATTGGTCATGTGATTGAGAGCTTCATATGAGTGTAGTGTTTCATTTGGATTTTATCAGGGATTAATTAGTTGTAGATTCTCATGAATACTTAAATATGTGGATGAGGCATTTGTTGATATTGTTACTCTTTGGAGGTTTAAACAAGAAGACCATGGAGCTTTCACTTGGATATGGACATGATTTCATATTGGACTTAAGAGGAGGTTGTTCTTAGAGAAATTTTATGAGACTTGCTTATCCTAGAGGATAAATATCATTCCCCACTCTTGGTCTACGCAGTGGTTGGTCATATAAAAGGTATAGCCCCTTCCATTTTTAGATGCATTATGTTTTATTATTTTTCTTCATCTATTGTGAAACTACAAAAAAAATAGTTTTCTTAGGATTTACAATGTTTGTACATGGAAAACATTTCATGGGGGAGTTTTTGGGGTCAACTCCAATTATTAAGGTTGTCTTTTTTATCTCAAGATGTCCCTCACAATACTACATTGATGGCATCCACTACATACTTTAAATAATCACCTCCCTCTATAAATCTTGTAAAATCCAAAATAAATCCATTATATTTGACTTCATAACTGGAAAATATATTTTTTTTGTATTTTAGATCATTTGTAGGGTTTTAGGGGAGATCTAGAGTTTAGGGCATCATAATGTAAATCCCTTTGTCCACGAAAATTCTATAAATATTGAATTGCTTTTACATTATGCTTTTGAATGTCTCTATAGAAACTTGGTGGAGGTGTAGATTTTGAAAGAATTGGATGAAAGGACAAAAGTAAGAACTAACTCCACAAAGTGTTAACATTACTTTTTGATAATTTTTAACTTCTCCAATTCTTTTCATCATTTCAATTATTTCACAAACTTTTGAAATTGTATATGTAAGTTTACATTTTTCTTTGTTTCCACTATCTCTTTAACAAGTTGTCAAAATTTTAAAGATTCAACTAACTTGTGAACCTATAATGCTTTATGTAGACACCCTGAAATTGATTCCCTATATCATAATCAATTAAATAAATATTTCCCTATTATCTCATCTATATTTCCTCGTAACTAGTTAAATAATTTATTTATTTAATTATTCTCCATAATATAATTAATTATGTTTTCCTACTTATTCTAAGGTTTAATTAATTTAATTAATTAAACCTTAGCCCACACTTCTATTAATTCTTCTGATCAAAATTAATTAATTAACCCATTATTAATTAATCATTAATCACTTACTAAATCTTCACTAAATTTTTCCTCAATTTCAAATTTTCTCAGTTCCCCAAACTTGTATCCATGTGACAAGTGCCCTTCACCCCTCTTATATACTTCCATTCACATGCCACTTTCACCCTTACATTTCATCCTTTGACCACTCTTCCTATTGGATTCTCACACATGTGTGATATCCTCTTTAGCATGTAGCCACCCTACACTTTCAATTTTCATTTACTTGTCACATTCATAGGTATCCTCTCTCTTCCATTTTTTCACTTATGCCTCCACTTGTCAAGTATTTATTCTTCCCAATGTGTTCTCACACATGTGTGATCACACCTAGCCATATTTCTCATGGAAACTGTCATTTTCACAATTCTCCACCTTGTGACACTTGTCACAAGGCTAAATATATATCCTCTCCTTCAATATTCACCCTCCATCATGCATTTAATCTTGACCATTCATTTTTCCATCAAAAAATATATAAATTGAATCCTTTATCCTCCATTTCCATCAACTCATATTCTCTAAATCTATGCTAATAATTTCACTCACATTGTACCAGGCTTATGTTGTTGGGAGAGTCGTCCACATCCCAACCAACTAAAGAGAAAATTAAGTAAGAGGGGTGCATTACTTTAGATCAATCAAGAATATTTAAAAGATAAAATTCTTAAGGTAATTATGTTAGTTTTCTATTATCTTTTGATTTTATGACTTTTGTGTTTTTAGTCTTCATCTTGGCACACTTGATGGAACCTAAATCCCTTTCACTAACCTCCATTTGACTGTTTATTTAATATTTTCATTGCAAGTTCAAGAATAGTGATTTTGACCTATCATTTAGCACTTTCATCATTGAATCAACACCTACTTAATGGTACTAGTCATTTACTAATTCCACTCTATGGAGTGGAACTTTCATGATTTAGTGCTTTTGACCTTAAATGAGCACTTTCGTCTCAGTATTTTTAATAAAATATGTTTTGGTTTAGGTTGCTAGTTTTTGTGTTATCTATTTTTTTGGTTAATTTTTATTTAGTTCCTAACTAATTTGTTGCTCATAATCTTTTTGTATCTACTAACTAGTTGTTTTGCAAATAACTAATTTTTTTCTTGTAGGAATGTTGTCTTAGTGTCTCCACTTTGTGGATTTGTGCTTTCAAACCTTAGCACTTCTAGCCTACATATTAGCATCTTTGTTAGGTATTACTTTTTGTTTTGTAGTACTTCTATTTATTTTTTAGATTCTATTTTTAATCACTTTTATATATCTATCAATGCAATTATTTTTAGCATATACACTTTGTGTCTTAGTTCTTTCACATCTCAACATATTTTCTATGTCATTAAGTGCCATTGTTGTTTCAATTATTTTTGTTTATATTTTATGTTTTAGCAAACCTTTTCTAGTCACCAACCACTTGCATAGATTCCCTACATCTATCCAAGAGAAATAAAAAATAAAAAATATTAATGTATTTTATGTAGGTTATATTTTCAAAGCTTACAATTTTTTACTAGTTTAGCTACACTAAATTAGAGTAGTGGTAAATTGACATTTTTTACTATGTTTTGAGGTTGTGTGATTGGTGTATGCTCTCCCCTTGTGCCTAGTGTGATTCTAGGCATCAAATGCCTCGCATTCTTATTGGAAACATGAGCATGTTGATATATGGTGTTGTCATTGATGGAAACCCATTGCAGAAATACAAAAGTGTTGGTCTAGAGAAGACCAAGTGTTTTGGAGAATTTACTAAGTCCTAATGTGCATTTTCAATGTTTAGAGGAATAGTTTTGTGGTTCACATTGCTCCATTACGTAGAATCTTGTAATGCATTTTTGAGGTGTTCATGGTATATGTTGGATGAATCTAAATCATTTTTTTTGGGATTGATGTCTTCCGTAGTTGAAGATATTGTTGACATTGTATCAAGCTTAGTAATGGTAGTGTTATAGGTACAAATTTCATGTTGGAATGCTCTACATTCCACTATGGATGAATATTATGTTGTGTGGTTTTGAGGAAGTGTTGGAAGGTTTTAGAAGTGTGTGCACTCCAAGTGGCAAGTGATTTGGTGGTATGTGTGTCAAGTTGTGAATGAATAGTTTGTTCATTCAGTTGTTGCTTCACCAATGGTGCCGACCTAAGGTTTTGGGGTGGTGTGGAGTTGAGTTGTGTATAGGGTGGAATCATGGGAGTGATTATAGGTCATTTCGACCCATTTTGGTGTGGTACACATTTTTGTTCTCTCCAAAAAGTGTGTGTGTTGGATTTTTATGCTAATAGGTTACTATGTTGCAAATTTTATCTAAATAGAATGACCTAGTTGATGTTTTGGTTGGTTGCAGTATATATAAAAATTTGATTCATTGTGTAAGGAAGTGTATTGGATGGAATTAGGAGTGTGTGCAAGGTCTAATGTAGTCTGAAGTGTGAAAGGTGATAGTGGTGAAGTATAAAGTTTATAAAGTCAATTTTCTGAGATTAATTAGAATTGTGCCTTTAGCATGTTGCAGATGTATTGTTAAGATTTCAACCTCTAGTAGTGATCCATCCTTTCTTCTATTTCTTTGGGAAGTGGTCCATTCTTTCTATACAGTGATTCATTAGGTAGTATGTCCACCATTCTATAAATCCATTGTAACTAATTATAATATATTGTGAGCTAATCCTCAACATGGTTTTTCCCTTTCAAGGGTTTTCCACATAAATCTGGTGTTCTTATTTTTATTTATGTGATGCACGCTTTAATTGTTCCTTTCCATTCTTTCAAGTTTGATGAGATGTTTTGAATACATGTTTAAGTTGATAAATTTAATAAATTTTAGTGAATATTGATTCACCCCCCCTCTCAGTATTATGGGCATTCAACAATTGGTATCAAAGCTCGGTTTCTTTAATTGGATTAACTACTGAGGTAGATCTTGTAGGTTGAACACATGGCACTTAGGAGGTATCCTATCCCTTTGAAATAGATCATAATGGAAGGGTTCACTGAAGAATACTGTAAAGTTGACATGGAAGGAGAACTTAGATCTTCTCTTGATGATCTGGATAAAGTAGAATGTGAGAATAAAGATCTAAAATAAAATATTAAGGAAGCATATGAGTGCACCAAGAACATGAGGAAATAAATCAAGAAAGTTAAAGAAATACTCAAGGAAATAAATGAGAAGCTTAAACAATCAAATGAGATAATCACTAATTTGAAAGTGCAAGTTGAAGGAGAATGAATTGAAAACTTCCTAAATGCCAAATTAAAAGACAAGTCTACAAAATGTTTAAAGCTTGAACAAGATGTTGTGAAATTGAGGACAGATTTGGAAAAATCAAAGATTCAAGAAAACAAATTCAAGAAGAGCTTCATCTTGCTTGATGAAATGATTGCTAGTCAAAAGGCTTCTAAGGACAAAGAAGGTTTAGGATTTGAAAGAGGAGAAATTTCAAAGGAAAATTAGAATTCAAATAATGTTGAAAAGAAGAATGATGAGCAAAGGGAGACTAGAGATAAGAAGTTCAATATTATATAAGTCTGAAAACAGAAGAAATATTTCAAAAGGCATCCTATCAAACAACTAGCTACACAAAGGTATTCATCTTTTAATGGTTACTATTATTCTTGTAATAAATTTGGACATAGAGCACTAGAGTGTAGAAGAAGAATGAATCAAAATTTTCAATCATTCTCCAATTAGTGTTATATATACAATAAATTTGTCCATAAGTCTAGTGAACGCAGAATTCAAATGATGAATGGTTACCATAATGGTATGATGCTCCAATAATTCAATGGTTACTATTATATATGCAATGGATTTGGGAGTAAGGATTTTTAATGCAAATATAAAAAGGAAAGAAGTAAGTTTTTTCAACAAAAAGGTGTCATATGTCATAAATACAATAAGCTAAGACACATAGATATGTTTTGTAGAAGCAAGAATGTGAAACCCTATATTTCACATAAGAATATTGATGTAGTGAAGAAGATTGATCCAATGGAGATGAAGAAGGAAATAAAAATGATCTATAAGAAAAAGGAAGAAAATGAGGTGAATACTAAGTTTGTGCCAGCTCCTGGTGTAGATGGTTCCTCTGGAAACTAGATAGAGAGATTTGTCTTAGGAGAAGTGATACAGAGGTTGGGGGAATCAATCATTGATTCTTGCTCTAGGTCTTACTTGGAAGACCCCTATGGTGTCTCACTCCACCACCTTAACCTATAGGACCTACTTCTTCATTAGGCTCCCTTGGTTATCCTTGCCAACCAAACTACCATCACAACTCTATCTACCAAGTCAACCTTGGTGCAATGTTTTCAACTCTTCCCTTAGCCCTTAATCCACCCTAAAGGCTAACATACTCCAAAACTAGAACTTAGGTTTTCAGGGGTGTGGAGGTGTTTCTAATAGGTTCAATCCATCCCATCATGATCCTTGAGGGTCCACCTAACTTCATTTGCTCATCGCTTCCACCAAACCCTCATTTAGGGTTAAAAACGCTATTAGCCCTAAGAGCCCCAATTAGGCCTCCTCCAAGAAAACAAGTTAGTTCTCCAAATTTTCCCAAATAACATAGAATCTTTCCCTAGGGTTCCTGGTCCTTATGCTCACCACTCTAAGATTTTAGGGATCTTAACCCTCAACTGTCTGTACACAGGCTTAACCCTCAATTTAGAAAATTAGGCCTTTTTGAGCCCTTTTCCTGACCACGCAGCAGACTGTCATGTGTTTCTCTCACCAAATGGATTGGTGGAGTTCCCTCCTCCATGCTATGTCATGGTAGGGTTCATACCTTCCCTCTCCACACCATGATTTGACAAGAAATGGGCACCCCTGCAGATCAAGTGCTATGCACTTCTTGTCTTCCCTAGTCGGACACTTCCTGGCTCGCCTAGAAGAAGACTTCCATGGTGCTTACAAAACTGTCAAGAACACCTAACCCTACAATATGTACAGGCATGGAGTCTAGTCACAATTCCCAAGGGGCCATATATTATGTACAGTGGGAATGTGATCTAAACCTCCATTCTTCTCAAATAGTCTGTCAGATTAGCAATTGAAAGAAAACCAACTAACTACAAACAGTGCTTGGAAATTGAACAAACTAACAACCTAATGCCACAAAAAGCTTGAAGGAAAACTCCTCTACATCCTACACTATCTATAGTATCACATTCAATCCATTAAATCTCTTCTTCTAAGCAAAAATCAGAAACTCTCTCATTAACACAACGGTTCTCACTTGAATTTCAAATTTTCAAATAATCCAAATGCTTCCAACCTTGCTCTCATCTCAAGGGCACCCTTAAATAGGGTCTCAAAATCATTTACCTCTCCTTAGGTCACTCCTAGGCTGTTGGTAGCTTTCATTAAGCTTTATTTCCAAACATTTAGAAAAGGAACACCTAAAAAGGGTCTAAAAGACCTTAAGCCCTACTTGTAGTCAAAACCTCAAACCTATTCAATGGTCAACATGACCTTTATCAACTCAACACTTGATCCCAAATGCCTCTAAGGCACAAACATGAAGGAACAAGAATAGGGAGATAAATTGTCCAAACATGGTCTTCTAGACAACCTTCCTATGATGACCTATTGGGTGCTCTTGCACCAGGAATTTTTTAATAGAAAATTTTAAAGCTCCCACCAATGATGTAATGTTGGTATCTTTAGCATACTAGTTAGTTTTTATGCCTAATCTATTGGTGGTATCTCTAGTGTGAAATTATATCTTGTTGCAAAAATTTGTGAAGTGATTGAAGGTGACTGTGACAACATGGTAAGGGTTTTTCAGCTTTTTGACCTAACTTTTCACCACTACAATTAATGCATATTAGTTCACTAGAAAAGGGTTTATATTAAATTTTGAGTTTGCTAGATTCATTATTGATGGAGAATTTGAAGTGGAGAAAACAAATGTTGAAGCAATTCTAAAGTGTTCTTTGAAACCCTACCAATGAATTCTAAAGGTATTTATCAATTTCTTACAAACCCTAGTTCTTTGAAGATTCAAAATTTTTACTCCTCACATTATTGATGTGCTCGAGTGATCAAGATGTATAAATCTATGGAGATTCACCCTGAAGGTGCATTCTCTATGGTTCTAAGTGGTGCAATGCACACATAGGATATACGGATCTATATTCATACGAAGATGGAAGAGTATGATGATTTGAAGATGGTGGAATATTGGGAGAAGGTGTTGACTGGAGATGAATTTTAGCTAAAATTAGAGTGTGAGATTCTAATGGAGAAGAAATTGTTGGCATATAGTTTTCATTGATGTCGAAAGGGAAAATCTAGAAAAGGATATTGTTGGCATTGTTGCAAAGAATGAGTGTGAGAGTGGTGGATCTGATGGAAAAGTAGGTACCAGATTCAACATAGGTTTTTTGAGATAATTCCAGTGATGTTCTATGTAGGTCCAAAACATGAAGGATGCACCCAAAAATGAGTTATATTCACCTTCAAGTATTTTAGGGCTTATCAATTAAACCCTAATTTATTGCATTCATGACTGCCAATATGTTCTTCTATTTCAGTGTTGATTGTCAACAATAGGTAACTTGTCACATAAGTTACAACTTATGTCATTCATCCCATGGAGTTGATCGGCCCCTCTACCTAGTGCTTTAAGGCTATATATCTTCTTTAGATCGATGGGACACTAGTGTATTGCTAGGAATCAAGCAAGAGTCTCTCTAATGGCCCAATGGTCACTTTGTCAGTGTGACCACACGTGATCAGTGAGATAATGGGAGATGTCTCTTCTAAAAGTTAATGATCTTATTGGTGAGACATTGAGGTATCAAAAAGATTCTAGGAGAAGTCTCCTTGATGGAGAGATAAGGAGAAAGGAGAGCTTTATTTGTGATTCACGGGCTTTTATAATTTCATAACCCTCGACAAAGAAGTTATAAAGTTTAGGTTTGTAGTGATATTGTGATCTCTATTGATGAATGGTAGATATTGAACAAGAAAGATTTGGTGTTGCCTGTAGTGTATCTTGGTGGGACCCAGTCATAATCACATGGGTGATAGTGATGATGAAGATAACACATGGCATGATAAGACCGGATAAATGGTAATCCACATCCTTGTTGTGGATTACGATGAAATGACATGGTGATGAGGTGGAAAAGTGACATCATCAATAGCCTTCATCAATATGATTGATGGTCATTGATGAGACCTATTTGGATGTCTCTTCGATAGTCCAATATGTGCTTGATCAGAGAGAGAGATGTAATTTGGAGGGAGTTTCGTGATTGTCTCTTTGACAATCCAATGGCCTTCCCATCGATGAGATAGAATGGTGTTAGTAGAACTTTGAAGGATGTCTCTTTAGCAACCTGATGACCTACTCATCAGTGAGACTTTGGTATATCACCAAGACCTTGAAGAAGGTCTCTTCAAAAGGGTGATGAGAGTATTATGTTGACTATAGGACCTAGTAAGTTTGATGTACATTGATGGTATAATTAGAGAGCGAATGATAAAAGGACACATGGCAAAAAGCAATATTGGATGATAATTATGATAGGTTTGTGGTGTTAGAAGTGTACATGAGGTAGTAGCTCACTAGCCCTATTAAGATGTTGGTGGGGCCTAAGAAATACCTATGAGGTAAGTAGGGAATGTTTCAAATCGCACTATACAAATCAAATGTTCTTGGTGAAAGGATTCTTCATCAGTGTGACTGAAGTTCATCGGTAGGACTTGTTCAAATGTCTCCTTGATAGAGCGATAAGAAAGTTAAGATTTATCAAAGTGATTGGTGTATCAGTATCACCTTGAAGCATGTCTCTCCAACAAAGTGATGTGATAGATCAATAATGAATATTTGAATGACTGCTTATTTGACGGTTGAGAATTTAAGACATGACAGTGAATGAGGATCATAGTATCAGGGCATGAAAGGAGAAGATCGATGACCAGCATTTAAATGTAGAGATATAAAATGGCTACGACAAGTGTGAAAAAGTGTTTCAATCTAGAAATTGACATATTAACAATATCAAATTACTCAACTTCCTCAGTGAAAAAATAATTATGGTGATCTAATCTACAGGTCAACAGCACAGATTGTAGAGGTGATTGGCATTGAATCTGATCACATTGAGAAGAGAATGTATTGAATGCATTCTACTCTCGCACGTGATGGAATATTTAATTTGGGAAAAATTCTCTACACCCAAATTTATTATTGTAGGGCTCGAGGTAAACTAGTAACTTGTTGAAGAAGGTAGCAAGTGGAAAACCCTAATAGAGATTTTGACATGTATGAGAAAAAAGGAGTATTAGATAAAAGGGTGTATGTAAGTTGAAGAGGATAAATATAACAAAAATTAGAAAATCTAAACATACGTGAATCCAATTACAATGATGTGAGAGTGAAAAAAAAGAGAAGTGTGATATACTAAATTGATGCATTATAAGTTTCGTAGAACCAGTTTTATGCATACTTAAACTTGTAATTTTGTTGAGGTTGTAATCTCATTGAACTGATTTGTAGCTAAGACTAAGCGATTGTAGTCTCCTTGGAGTTGTGGCTCCTAAAACAGGGTGTATTAGCATCCTTGAAGTTGTACCTTCTAAATGAGGGATTTGAAGCTTCCTTGGGTTGCAACCCTAAACTTTGAAACAGAGATTTCATTTGTGACGTTGGATTTGAGCAGTAGACTCAAGCAGATTTTCTCACCATGGTTTTTCCCATCTTTGGTTTTTCATGTATATCTTGTGTTATGATTTTTTGTTTCATGTTCATGTGATTGTTATATTGGTTTATGTTTTAATCTGCACATCTGGGTTGTAAGGTTGAATCTAAAATGTTTTATATCTACTAATTTTTCCCCCCTCTTAGTAGATCACTATGTTCTAACAATTGGTATTAGAGCCCTAGGCTCCCTAGGAGAAGCTTAATCAGCTTGGGTAGATCTTGGATAGGTGGACACAATGGCATTTCAAGAAGGTTCAAATAAGCCACCTAGGTTTGATGGGACAAACTATGCTAAGTGGAGCTCATTAATGGAAGGATACTTAGTTTCTCTTGGAACTGAAGTCTAGGCATCTATCAAAACCCAATATACTATTCTTATTACTATTCCTACTAATCTTGCAAGAAAGAAGATTCATGACGATAATAAGAAAGTTTGGTTTATCATTGTGAACAATTTGTCTGATTTTGTGCATAGAAAATTTATGCATTGTAAAACTACCTATGATGTCTAGGAAAATTTGAAGAAGATCTATGAAGGTGACACCAAAGTGAAGTTGGAAAATTTACAAGTGCTAAGAGAAAAATTTGAAGGCTTGAAGATGACTAAAGAAGAGAAGATTGGAAACTACCTTCAAAGAGTTGATGATGTGGTAAATGGAATTAAAGGATATGGTGCAGATTTGAAAGAAGATGTGCTGAAAGTTCTCTGGTCTATGATAGCCAAATATGATTCTAATATTTCTACTATCAAATAAGGAAGATAAATTGATAAAATCACTCTTGATGAGGTGCATGGCATAATTATTGCATATGAGATGAGAATGTATGATGTTGAATCATCCAGGAGAGAAGTTGCATTTAAGGTTGTCAAGAAAGAACAAGATGAAGCTGATAAGAAAGACAAAGGTACTATCATTGCAACTGATTATGAAGAGAATGATGAGGAAGAAGCAAACTTCATAAGAATACTAAGGAGAGGATCCAAAAAATATAAAGCTAAGATCCCTTTCAAGTGTTTTAATTGTGGAAAAATAGGTCATTTTCCTTCAAAGTGTCCATATGATAAAGAGGACAGTTTCAAGCAAGAAGAAGATAGAAAAAAGAAGAAAACACTTTATCCAAAAAGGAAGAATTTTGGAAAGAAGAAGAGTTTGTACATCAATGAAGAAAGTGAATTGTATGATGCTAGTGATTGTTCAGAAGAGGATCAAGACCATGCCCTTGTAATGAGAATAGATAGAAGAGAATTTATATTCATGGCTAAAGAAAATAAGGATCAGAAAGATACACAAATTGAGGACTCATATGAAGGAGAAGAGGAGGCATTTGTTGATTTTGAAGGAGAATAAATTAGTTCTCTTAAAGATCTTGATGAAATAAGAGATAAATATGATAATCTTAAGAGAGAAAACAAGAAGCTGAAAAATAATGCTCAAAAGGAGACTGATAAATTAACTCAAGAACTTGATGAATCCAATAAGGTGACAGTTGTTCTAAAAGTTCATGTAGAAGAGCTCAAGAGAGTTGAAGATATTATGAAATCTAAATTTCAATCTAAGATCCATAGATGCTCGAAACTTGAGGCAAAAATAGTTTCCTTAAGAAAAGAAGTGGAGAAAGCTAATGAGAAAATCAATAAAGGTCTAAAGTTAAAAGGTGGTACTAATATTCTAGATGATTTTCTAAGTACACAAAAGCCAACTAATAAAGAAAAATCGGGCTTGGGGCTTGAAAAAGGAAAAATTTCAATTTTTGATGCCTCTATAAAGCTCTATGAAAGATTTAGAGGAGAAGAAAAATCAGTCCCTAATGGTAAAAAATATGACAAAGGAGAATTCTCTGAAGATGAAAAGAATTCAACTACAGTTGAGAATTTTTTTAGAGAGAAGGAATCAATTGAAGACAAGAAAGTTAACAGTTCGACTCCTGATTAGCAAAAGGAGAAGCAGAATACCAAGAGAATAGACAATGATGGTTTCACAAGAGTATACTATCCAAGGAGACCTAGACAAAGAATATCTCCTCATCCAGCAAAAGGAAAATCCATGACCAGGTACTCATCATACTTCAATGGGTATTGCTATACTTGTAACAATTTTGGTTATAGGGCTAGAGAATGTAGAGTCATTTGAAGGAAGAATACAAATTTTATAAGCAAGAATCCATTTTCTCCTTTGGTTGATTTGAATGCAGTTTGTTTCAATTGCAATAATTTTGGTCATATAGGTAGAAATTGTAGAGAAATTTTTGTAAGACCAAATTCTCAATCTGAGAAGAAGAAAAACACACCTCCCAAAGTTAAAAATAAAAGTGAGGCCATTGAGAAAAAGGAAGAAAAAATTGAAAATAAAATTAAGAAGGTATGGAAGGAGAAAAAGTAGAATTCCATTCAATCTATGATTGCTCAAATGGAATTTCATGCAAAGGAACAAGATCAATGGATAATTCATAGTTGTGTCTCCAAGCACATGACTGGAGATAAAAAGAAATTCATAAAACTTGAAATGAGAAAAGGAGGTTTAGTAAGCCCAGGTGATAATACTACTATCAAGATTCATGGTAAAGGAATTCTGAGCATAGATGCGAAGAACAAAACTAAAGATGTGCTCTATGTGGGAGGTCTAAAACACAATCTTCTTAGTGTCATCTAGATGTGTGATAATGGATACAAAGTTGTATTTGATTTTGAAGGCTGCAAGATAAGAATGAATGGTAAAACAATTGCTCAAGGGACAAGGACTGATAATAATCTCTATAATCTATGTGAAGTGGGAGGCCAAACGTGTCTAATTATCCAAGCAGATGAGATTTGGTTGTGGAAAAAAGGATTGGGACATGTAAACTTTAACAATTTGGTAAAGAAAAGTTTAAAAGGATTAGTCAAAGATATACCTAAGATTGCAAAGCCTAAAAATACCATCTTTCAAGGATGCCAAGAAGGAAAGCAAACAAAGTTTAAGTTTCCTATAATTGATTATTCAACTTTGAAACCCTTGGAGATAATTCAGACTAATCTATGTGGTCCAATGAGGAAAAGGTAATTTCAAGGAGGAAGATATTTCATGTTGTTGATTGATGATTATACCAGAATGGCATATATCACTTTTTTAAGAGAGAAGGCTAAGGTGTTTGAAGAATTTAAAGGTTATAGGAAGCTGGTAGAAAATGAAATTGGGAGAAGAATCAAGTGTCTCAGGTCAAAAAAAGGTGGAGAATTTATGTCAAGATAATTCATGGAATCAAACACCAGTATTAAACTCCACGAGCACCACAGAAAAATGGTGTGGTAGAGAGAAGAAACATGATTGTGAAGGATATGGCTAGATCCATGTTGAATGACGAAAACTTGACAGATACATTTTGGAAAGAAGCGGTACAGACTATTGTATATATTCAAAATAGAGCTCTTATTAGATTTATAATGGTATAATGCCATATGAATTGTGGTTTGGTAGGCATGCATCAATCAAGCATTTCAAAGTATTTGGCAATAAATGCTATAAAGAGAAGATGAATATTTGGGAAGTTTTCAGTCAAGATGTGATGAAGAGATATTTTTGGGGTATTCCATCCAAAGCAAAGCTTATAAGTGTTGTAATAAGATATTGCATAGAATTTTAGAGAGTGTACATGTCAGGGTTGATGAAAGTGAAAATCAAGGTAAGCCTAGCAGAAACAATCTTGAAATTGAGTCAAATAAGGATGATATAAGTGCAGAAAAAGAAGAAAAAGAAGAAGAGAATGCAGAAGTGGTTGAACGAGCACCTACAAAATATGTACAAAAGGATCATCCTACAAATCAAATAATTGGTGATAAGAATGAAGGTGTGTAGACTAGAATAAGGCTTGCAAAGAACAAGGATTAAGTGAATTTTTCTCTCTTATCACCGATTGAACCAAAAAGCTTTGATGAAGCCAGTAAAGATGAAAGTTGGATAAAAGCATTGGAAGAGGAACTCAATCATATTGATAATAATAAAACATGGGAATTGGTTCCTAGACCATCAAGCAAGAATGTAATTGGCACTAAATGGGTGTTTAGAAATAAGTTGAATGAAGATGGAGTTGTGGTAAAAAACAAAGCAATATTAGTGTGCAAAGGATATGCACAAGTAGAAGGGATTGATTTTGAAGAGACATTTTCTCCAGTTGCAAGATTAGAAGCTATTAGGATGTTTCTTACATTTTATGTGTATAAAGGATTTAAAGTATATCAAATGGATGTCAAATCTACATTTATAAATGGAAACCTTGAAGAGGAAGTATTTATTGAGCATCCAGAAAGTTTTTAGCTATTAGAGAATGATGATTATGTCTAGAAATTGAGAAAAGCATTGTATGGTTTGAAGCAAGCACCAAGGGCTTGGTATTCAAGACTGGATCAATATCTACAATAATAAGGATTCAAGAAAGGTTGTGTTGATATCAATCTATATCTCAAATATGAAGGTAATCAAATGATCATTATTGTAGTATATGTAGATGATATTATATTTGGTGGTAGCAGTGATGTAATGTACAAAATATTTTCTACAAACATCCAAGACAAGTTTGAAATGTTCATGCTAGGAGAACTCATATTTTTTCTTGGTTTGAAAATTAAAAACTAATAAAGGTATATTTATATCACAAACCAAGTATGCAAAATAAATGTTGAAAATTTTTGGCATGGATGATTGTAGACCAATCAGTACTCTCATGATTACTGGCTACAAATTGAGCAAATATGATGAGTCACCTGATGCAAATCAGACTACATACAGATCTATGATTGGAAGTCTACTATATTTAACTACACCTAAACCTAATATAATGCAAGTGGTTTGTATGGTAGCTAGGTTCTAGGTAGAACCGAAAGAATCACATGTCAATGCAGTCAAGAGAATATTTAGATACATCAAAATTATTATTGACTATGGTTTATGGTATCCAAAATGTAAAGATTTCACTTTAATAGCATACACTGATGCAGACTGGGCAGGAAGTGTGGATGACAAAAAGAGTACTAGTAGAGAAGCCTTCTTTTTGGGAAATAGACTAGTTTCTTGGATGAGTAAAAAGAAAGAGTTTGTCACCCTTTCTACTACATAAGTAGAATATTTTGCAGCAGTTGTGTGTTGCACTCAAGTCCTATGGATGAAGCATACATTAAAGGACATCAAGATATAATACAATGAGCCTATCTCGATTCTATGTGACAATTCAATTTCCATTAATATCTCAAAGAATCCAATGATGCATTCTAGAACCAATCATATATCAATCAAGTATCACTTCATCAGAGAAAAGGTTGCAAATAAGGAATTCAACATGGAGTATGTTTCTACCAAGGAACAAGTGGTAGATATATTTACAAAGCCTCTTCCTACATAAAATTTTGAATACTTTAGGTAGAAGTTGGGAGTGGTTTCTCCCAACACATATCACTAAACATTAGTAATAGTGCATATATTCAGGGGGGGTTCATTGATCATTTATTTAACCCTAGTTAAGAATAGTGTGATCAAGTCATGTAAAATCTTGTTTTAAAATTTATAATGACTTGATGGTTGCAGAATTTATCAAAATTGGAGTATTTCCTTAGGGGGAGTATACCCTTTGCCATTGATTTCAAAGGGGGGGGAATGTGATGCAAAATAGAATCTTGTTGAGAAGAGAAGAGATGTATGTCATAGGGGGAGTTATTGTGTTATAGTGTGAACAATGTGAGAAGAGAAGATATGTATGTCATAGGGGGAGATGTTGTGTTATAGTGTGAAGAATCAAATTGGTGCAGAGCTTTAGTGGTACCTAGTTGAGCAGTTAGAGTTTTTCCATCAATACCAAAGGGGGAGATTGTTGGTATATAGTTGGCATTGATGTTAAAAGGGAAAATCTGGAAAAGGAGATCATTGGCATGATGAAAAAGGATGAGTGTGAGAGTGGTGGATCTGATGGAAAATTAGGTACCATATTCGACATGGATTTTTTGAGAGCATTCCAGTGATGTACTATGTGGGTCCAAAAAGTGATGGATGCACCCAGAAATGAATTATATTTGCCTTTAGGTGTTTTAGGGTTTATCAGTTAAACCCCAAGTTGTTACAATTATGGCTTCCAATATGTTCTTTTGTTTTGGCATTGACTATCAAAAGTAGGTAACTGGTCATATAAGCTACAACTTATGTCATTCATCCCATGGAATTGACCAGCCCCTCTGACTAGCACTTTAAGGTTATATATCTTCTTTAGATCGGCTAGACACTAGTATATCGCCAAGATTCAAGCAAGAGTATCTTTGATGGCCTGGTGGTCACTTTATTAGTGTAGCCATACATGATCAGCAAGATAATGGGAGATGTCTCTTTGATGAGTCAATGATCTTCTTGTCGGTGAGACATTGAGGTATCGACGGGACTCTAGGAGAATTCTCCTCGATAGAGAGATAAGGAGTAAGGAGAGCTTTATCAGTGAGTCGTGGGTTTTTAGAATTTCATAACCCTTGATAAATAAGTTCTTAATTTTGGGTTTGTAGTGATATTGCAATCTTTCTTGATGAATGATAGAGATTGAATGAGAAAGATTTGGCAATGCCCGCAGTGTAACTTGGTGGGACCCAATCATAATGATGTGGGTGACACTAATGATGAAGATAACATGTGGAATGATGAGACTGGATAAAAATTAATCCACATCCTTGTTGTGGATTACAATTTAATTACATGGCGATGAGGTGGAAAGGTGATGTCATCAATGGCCTTCATTGGTGTGACTAAAGGTCCTTAGCAAGACTTGTTCAGATTTCTCTTTGACAATTTGATATGTGCTTGATCAAAGAGAGATGTAGTTCAGAGGGATTTTTGTGATTGTATCTTCAACATTCCAATGGCCTTCCCATCGGTGAGAGAGAATGGTGTCGGTAGAACTTTGAAGTATGTCTCTTTGATAACCCAATGACCTACTCATCGGTGAGACTTTGGTGTATCACCAGGACCTTGAAGAAGGTCTCTTTGATATGGTGATGAGAGTATGATGTTTACTACAAGACCTAGTAAGTTTGGCATGCATTGATTGTATAGTTAGATAGTGAATGGCAGAAGGACATGTGGTAGAAAGCAATATTGGATGATGACTATGGTAGGTGGTGGTGTCAAAAGTGTACATGTAACAGTAGCTTGCCAGCCCTGCTGAGATGTTGGTGGGGCACAAGCAAGACTCGCGAGCTCAATGGGAAATGGTGCAGATCATATGAGATAGATTGTTCATTATTGGTGAAATGATTCTTCATTGGTGTGACTGAAGGTCATCGGTAGGACTTGTTCAGATGTCTCCTCGATAGAGCCATAAGCAAGTTAATATTTATTAGAGTGACATTGGTGTATCGTTACGACCTTGAAGCATGTCTCTCTGATAGAGTGATGTGATAGATCAACGATGAAGATTTGAATGACCACTTATCCAATGGTCAAGATTTTAAGACATGACAGTGAACGAGGATCACAGGACCAAGGCATGAAAGGAGAAGATCGATGGCCAAAATTCAAATGCAGAGATTTGAAATGGCTATGACAAGTGTGAATGAGGGTTTTAATTTGAAAATCAACATATGAACAATATAAAATCGCTCAACTACTCAGTGAACAATTAATTAAGGTGATTTCATCTACAATTTGGTGATATAGATTGCAAAGGTGATCAAGATCTAATCTGATCACATTGACAAGAGAATGCAATGAATGCATTCTACGCTAGTGCTTGAAGGAAGATTCAATTTGGGAAAAATTCTCTACACCCAAATTTAATGTTGTAGGGATCAATGTAAATTGGTAACTTGCTAAAGAAGGTATCAAGTGGAAAACCCTAATAGAGATTTTCAAATGTATGAGTAAAAAGGAGTATTAGATAAAAGGGTTTTGTAAGTTTAAGAGGGTAACTGTAACAAAAAGTAGAAAATTTGAACATATATGAATTTGATTATAGTGGTGTGAGAGTGAATAGAGAGGAAGTGTGATGTACTGAATTGGTGCATTATAGGTTTCAAAAAACTAGTTTTATGCATACTTAAACTTGTAATTTTGTTGATGTTGTAGCCTCATTAAACTAAGTTGTAGCTCATACTAGGTGATTGAAGTCTCCTTGGAGTTGTGGCTCCTAAAACAGGTTGTAGTAGTATCCTTGAAGTTGTATCTTCTAAATAAGGGAGTTGAAGCCCTAAACTTTGTAATAGATATTTTATTTATGATGTTGGATTTGAGTAGTAGACTCAAGCAGCTTTTGTCACCATGGTTTTTCCCATCTTGGGTTTTCCACATATCTGGTGTTATGAGTTTTTGTTTCATTTGCATGTGATTGTTATATTGGTTTATGTTTTAATCTACACATCTGGGTTGTAAGGTTGAATCTGAAAATAGGTTTCTCAAGTCTAAAATTTTTTATATCTATTGATTCAACCCCCCTCTCAGTAGATCATTGTGTTCTAATAGAAATTAGATGTGTGGAAAAATTTCCCCAATTTTTGTTATGAAGACGAGTGGGTTAAGTATGTTCTTACCAAAATTAATGACAATTTCATTTGGTTGGACATGTTGCACATTATTGACAAAGAGGCAATTAGGGTTGTACCCATTTTGTGTTCTAATGGACCAGTTTCGATATTGAAGGTTGTGAAGAACGATGTGGTGATGAAGCTCACCAGAGAAAATTTTGACAAATGTTCCATAACATTAAATGACATTGACTATCTGATAGTAAAGTATGCTTCAATGCTGATATGTTACATGATCTTCTATGCAAATAGAGAGAACTCTATTTCAGCCACCAGAATTCACACAGTTCAAAAAATGGTGAAGGGTAAAGACATAGATTGTGTGAGTTCCTAAGATTGCAATTGATGGAGAATATAGAGACTACAAAAGAATCAAGGTACCCCTTCCAGTATGGTAACCTAATTATCTGATTATTATTATACTTTCTTAGAGAGTTTCTTGGAATAAATAATGTTATATGGGATAATAGTATTTCTATTGGTATACAAATAAGAGATCACCTAAAAAGGTTTCTAGATTTTGAGTCCCTAAAGTCAACCTTTTGGGGATTCTTCAAAACTTTTCAAGACAAGATGCAAGAGAGGTATAGGATTTTGAAAAGTGTTGTTGAGAAATATAACAATGGCATAACTTTCATGGTGAGTAGAGACCATTGATTTATGGAAGCAATTGAACCTAGAACTATTTGGGTTTCAAAACTACCTTATGAGATAGATGAGTTTGTATGCACCGATCTTACAAAAACTATGTTAAGTAAGCCTAGAGATCCAACTATGGATAGGTTTGGAACATATGTAGGGAAATCCAACTAAGTGAACCTTGAAAAGAAAAAGAAAGATATTGTAGAAAAGGCTGAGAAGATGAAGTTTGATTTGGAGAGAGTTTGGTGCTCTTGAATTTGTTGCAGATAAATCTATAGGTACATCTACCCCTCTAGAGACTCCACATAAATCAAGAAATTTAGGTAAGACCTCAAATCCCACACAACCTATTGTTAGAAATCCTTTTGGAACTCCTCCTTCTGGAACAAATCCAACAAGTGGTTCAAAAGAAGAAAGATACGTCTACCACCACTATGCAGTAGAAGTCTCTTAAGAGGAGAAGGAAAGAAAAATCATCCAAATAAAATTATATCAGTTGTGAAGATGATGAAGAAGAAGAAGAATAATAATTACCACAATTGGTCTAGAAAATGAAATCTAGTGTCTCTTAGGAAGAGACCAACTCAAAAAGATAAAATTATTATTGTGGATACAGAAAGTGAAGGGGAAGTAGAGAAGGAAAAGAAAAAATATATTTTTTGAATAAGAGAAAAGAGTAAGAAATTTGAGAAGACCCCTCTAATACAAAGTATATTCATATAAAGTTAGATACATTGTTTAGTAGCATTGCAGAGTTTGGTATGCTAAAATAAATTGGTGAAATGTATCTAGATACAAATGATTAAGACAAGGAAAAAATTCAAGAGTCTATAATCAAATATATGGTGACATTCAATACTGGCCTAGATAAGATTGAGGATCAGTTTCCTAATGACCTAAAAGGTTTTTGAGTAAAAAAAAGACAAGAGGTTATTTTTGAGGATGAAAAGATGGAGACATTTACCTTGGAGGAGTTTAGTTCCTCACTGTCTCATGAGGATAGACTTAAGTTATCCAGGTTGTATAGAAAGAGATTTAGGACAAAGAAAAGAGTTAGTGTTCTTATGAGTAGAGATAGCGAAGGCATTAAGAGGTTAAGAAAAGTGACATTGCATATAGTGGAAATGCTTGCTAAAGATTTGGGTGTTCCTCTGGAGACTAAAGATCAGATAAAACAAGATACACCTCTTATGGAAATCAATGAGCCTATCAATGAACAAAATGAGCATGGGAATGTATAGGAAGAAATGTTGACTAATAACACCCCTATAGTTGTGGAGATATTATTTATGAAGAGAAGGAATAAGATAAGCAAGATACCTCATAGAAGAATGAAGCTCAAAATGAACAAAATCTTCCCTCTCTGGATATGGAGTCAAATGTTGAGGCACAAAACGAAGGCACTTCACCTCCTCTAGAAGTAGAGAAGAATACTAAAGAATATTTTAGTAGTGGAGAAAAGGAGAAGAGTGAGAAAAAGGAAAAATAAAGTGCAAAAACTAGAGGTGAATCCTCTAGAGCCTCTAGAGATTCACTAAAGTATCTATTGGACATGCAGTTATAATTTGAATTAGTGGTGTATCCACATATCCTGTAGATTCCCATGAAAAAAGGTTAGGTGAACCTAGATAAGATTTCCCCTTTGCACAAACTGCATCTTGGTGATATATTACATGCCTCCGCTAGGAAGCAAATCCTACAAACTCACTAGAAGTGTGTAGATTTGGTAGATGAAGCAATGAAGGTGTTGTAGGAAGGTATTCTCAGAATAGTTGTTGATAATTTCTTATCTGGTGTGCAAAAATTAAAATTATTGCTTGATTCTTTTAAGGATTATTCTACAGTTTTGGAAGGAAATGGAAAAGAAGGTCAATGATAAGAGAGTAGCAGAATTTTTTCATAAATTTGGTACTGCACATGGTAAGTTGCAAGGTAGCTTAAAGGAAGTTCATAGGTGTTTAGAAAAAGATAAAAAATTATTTTAGTTTTGTTTAAAGTGGCCAGTTTCTATAAGGAGCATCAAATATCAATTCCAAACTCAATTGATTCACAAATTTCTTAGGCCTCAGAAGTTTACGATCCAATCAATGATGCAGACGGAGCTACAAGAGCAATTATTGAAACTTGCATGGTCAATTATTTCTATTGCAAGAACAAAAGG
Source organism: Sequoiadendron giganteum (assembly GCA_007115665.2). Classification (NCBI taxonomy): domain Eukaryota; kingdom Viridiplantae; phylum Streptophyta; class Pinopsida; order Cupressales; family Cupressaceae; genus Sequoiadendron; species Sequoiadendron giganteum. The sequence goes on along the minus strand of CM021102.1, from coordinate 753,712,599 downwards.
AGAAAATAATAATTTAGTAAGGTCAACTCTTATATTTGGTAAATGCAAGTCTTACCCCTTTAACTGAAGTATTATTTGATGCTAAGAAGACTATGCAAAATAATACAATGCCTAGTTCTCTAGAAGGAGAATACCTCCATATTTAGTTTGAAAATCAGTTCCATATACTTTCCTTTGCTAAGAAGGATTTGGAGGTTGAAAAGAAGGATTAGGAGGAACACCTTGCCAAACTGAAGGTGTCTTATCAGGGTATTTTACCCTCTAGTAGTTAAGTTGTACATGTTTTCTCTATAGATGCAATTTTTTTATTTCAATGTACACATGTGGAAGTAGTTGATGGTTTTGTGGTACAAGTTTTGTCATTTTTAATGGATAAAATTTTTAGGGGGAGCCACTTTGATGTAAATATTTCACTAAGGGGGATATTGTTGGAGAAGTGTGTTGAGTATAGAAGAGAAGTATCTTTTTTGTGCCCTTTGCCCTTGATGTCAAGGTGGAGTAATTTTGGAAGAATGTGTTTCCTTCAATGAAAAAGGGGGAGATTGTTGGTAACATGAGCATGTTGATGTATGGTGTTGTCAGTGATGGCAACCCATTTCAGAAATGTAGAAGTGTTGTTCCAAAGAAGACCAATTTTTTTGGAGAATTGACTAAGTCCTAGTGTGCATATTCAATGTTTAGAGGAATATTTTTATGGTCGACATTGATCCACTATGAAAAATCTTGTAATATGGTTTTTAGGTGTTCATGGTATGTGTTGGATGTGTCTAAATCCAAATATTTTGGGCTTGATGTCTTCCATATTTGAATATATTGTTGATAGTGTATCGGGCTTAATAATGGTAGTGTTACAAGTGCAGAGTGCATGTTGGAATTCTCTGCATTCCACTATGGATGAATATTATGTTGTACAATTTTGATTAATTTCTGGAAGGTGATTTAAGTGTGTTTACTCCAAGTGGAAATTTATTTGGTGATTTGTGTGCTGAGTTGTGAATGAAAATTTGGTTCCTTTAGTTGTTGCTTCTCCAAGGGTGTCGACCTAAAGGTTTTGGGGTCATGCGGAGTTGAGTTATGTATAGAGTGGAATCATGAGAGTGATTATAGGTCATTCTGGTCTATTTTAGTGTGCTACACTTTTTTTTCTCTCTGTAAAGCGTGTGTGTTGGATTTTTGTAATGACAAGTTAATGTGTTGCACGTTTTATCTAATTAGGCCAACCTAATTAATTTTTTGGTTGGTTGTGGTATATATAAAAGGTTAATTAATTATGTGAGGAAGTTTATTAGATGGAATTAGGAGTGTGTGCAAGATATGATGTAGTGTCAAGTGTCAAAGGTAATAGTGGTGAAGTATGAAGTGTATAAAGTCAATTTTCAAGGCTTAATTTGAATTGTGCCTTCAACATGTTGTAGATGCATTGTTAATAGTTTAGCCACTAATAGTGAGCCATCCTTTCTTCTATTTATTCTAGGTAGTGAGCCCTTGGCAGTTAGCCATTCTTTTTGGATAGTGAATCCACCATTATGTGAATCCATTGTAACTAATTATAATATATTATGAGTTAATCCTCACTATGGTTTTTCCCTTTCAAGGGTTTTCTATGTAAATCTGGAATTCTTGTTTTCATTGATGTGATGCATGATTTAATTGTTCCTTTCCATTCCTACAAGTTTTATGAGATGTTTTGAATCCATGTTTAATTTGATAAAGTTAATAAATTATGGTGAATATTGATTCACTCGGGCCACCCCCTCTCAGTATTCTAGGTGTTCAAAAATTCCCGCATTCCCTTAATTTTTTAGTTTAGATCATAAGGAGTGGTATTTTGTGTGTATACTCTCCCCTTATGCTTCATGCAATATTGGGGATCAAAACAACCTACCATTTCCTTTCCCTTTAGGAGGCCTGCTTGGGGATTTCATCAACCCAAGGGATGACCTCAACCACATGTTTTAACAAGGTATAAAAATGTGGAATAAGAAATTTTATACCCCAATCTAGCTACATCGTGTTTGGAAAATTATTGAGGCCCTTGTTGGTTCAAGACACAAGGTGCAGTGCTAGTGTGAGCTTTAGTCTAGCTCCTAGCTCATGCTTGTAGTTGGTCTAGAGTTCATTAATTGGGCCTCACTTATCCTTGTGGTATTTTAAGGACTTCTTTAGAAGCTTTTAAAACCTAGGTAAGATCTTTTGGTCATTAATTAGTGTGGTGCAAGAGATGTGTATAGTACCATGAAATTACTCATGATGTACTTTAATAGAAATGAGACAAAATTAACCAAGGTAATATATTTTTGCCACCATTGATAAAATATACTTCACCCTTTTGGGTTGTGATCTCTATCTATCCATCAACTGGTAGATATTATTAGCTTCAACGCATGAGCCCACACTAGTTATTACTCCTACCTAAATAGTTTAGGAATGTTTTAAATTTCACTTATTTTCATATGTGATATTAGTAAAATCGATTCAACCTTTTTACTCTGAAAAATTAATTCAGCCATTTTTTCTTTGTGTGTGAGATTCTACTACCAAATCTCAAAAACACAATTAGGTTCTCATCATAGCATCTTTGCCTTTTCAATTAGCATTTTCACTATTTTAGAGCTTTTTCTCTATCAGTTAGCATTTTATTTTTTTTTAAATCTCTACATATTAGTAAGTGTGCTATTTTAGTGCTTTTTCTCTATCTAGTAGTGTTCCTACTAATTTATCAAACATTATCATCCCTTAGCCCCTTTGTCTATTAATTCTTTTGACTACATCTCTATAATTTTTCTAATCAACACTTTTGACATATGTTTTAGCATTTTCATTGATTCACTTGGTTCAACCAATAAGACTCCTAAAACTAAAAAATTATGACTTTCAAACCAAAACCTTAATAATGGTAATCCCAATTTGACCTATTTCATTTAGTAAACCAAGTCTTCACCCATCGCCCCTTTTTTCTTTCTAAAACCTTGTCAAAATTTGGACTTAGGATAAAACCTCCATCAACCTTCACAAAACATCCATTTTCTCTTAAAACCTTCATCTTCTAGTGATAACCCAACCTTTCATCCAAAAATTTCCCTAAATTCCCATTTTTAAAACACAACCTTCACCTTGGACTTAGACCATAGAAAAACAACATAATTCTTCATTCATAACCATTCACCCAATTTTTAACCAAGAATCTAAACCATCAACAAAATTTAAGTTTATTGAAAGTATATCTAGATTCATCATCCTTAATCTATAGCTTATATTGTTAGAGTAATAAGTTATTATGCTTAATTAATTATATCATACTGGTTAATTAATTAAGTCACTTATTCCTTTAGTTGCTTAAGCTAAACTTAGACACATTAATAATTATTGATTAATTATTAAGTGTGCACACTAGGGTTTCATTTAGGGTTTCCCTTTTAGGGTTTCTTGATCTCCTTCACAAGGATTGATCTCTTTGTAATAATTGAGATTCTAATAATGCATTTTACACTTTGAGGTTTACAGATCTTGTTTGTTCTGAATGTCTTTTGCATGTGACAGGTGATTGCATGCAGGTGATCTTGGATTCGAACATGGTATCAGAGCTCTAGACCTGTCGCTGCCTGTTCATGATCTGAAGATATAGCTTCTCAGTGAGTTTCAAATGCAAGGGTTTCCACAGGCATCTTTTCTACAAGATTTTGGGGTAGCCAAATTTTTGGCACACTATGGGCTCAAACAGACATAACCATCACATTCGTAGCGCCTCAAAACCCTAGGAATGCCTATCGTTTGGTTGATTTTGGTGAAGTTGATCTGGAGGGCAAAAAAATTTTGCGAGGGAGGCCGTATAGCTTCCTAGCACGCATTCAAAGGCATGAACTTCAAAAAAATTTAAAAAATAGAGTTTTTTGGGAATCGGGCCGGTGCTCATAGTTCAGAGCAGACCCACCATTGGGCGGCCACTAGATGGCCACCCAACAGCCACCGCTATCGATGGCTCCCCTCCATTCTGCCGCCGCTCCCTTGCGCTAAGCCCATGCGGGCTTTGGAGACTCCGGCAAGGGTCCTATGGAGAACCAGCTGCCTCCACCAGCCCTTGAGGGCTTCTCATCCTTGGCCATTAGTCCCATGGAGAACCAGGGGCTCCGCCCCAGCCCCCTACCTAGCGCCTGCGGTCATATGGCGACCAAGGGCCGAAATTTTTTTTGCAGGGGACCGATTTTTTGTGGCGATGGCCTGCAGGCCGTCAAATTTATGCCCATGAACTGCTGATGTCAGCATTATGTCAGCATCTGTACGGTGGTGTTTGTCCCCTCCTAACCCTAGTTTTCTCTAAAGAAGCAATTTTTTTCTTTTTTGTATAACTTGGGCATACGGTATCGAAATCGGGCAAACGAGATATCATCGAAAAGCTGGTTCCAAGCACTATCCTGTGGTGTTGTTTATTTTATAGTATTTTCTTGTTTTACTGAATTTATTACTATTTGAAGTCAGATGTAATTTTTATGCTTCTGAGCTCATAACTTTTTTCCACGATTTCTGATTTTCGTTATCTTTGCGGCATTGGAAAGGTATTGAGGAGCTTTATGTTGCTATCCATGCACTTTTTTCTATATCTATCCCAGGTTTTTCATTAATCCAGATTTGTCCTGATGGGTGTTTTGGAGATTAACTGGATATTTTGGTAGTTGGGAGAGTGTCTCTTGCATCTTTGCACTTCATTTTTAGTGATTCGTCATTTAATAATCAATTGTTGCTTCATAGATTCCAGCGTTGTTCCTATTTGGAGTTTTCAAGTGTTTCGTGGCATCGGGTCTACTGTTGCATCATTATGATTCCAATATGGTTTCTTGTAGATAGAAGTATCTTTCCTTGCTTGCCAGATTGTGGTTCCAGTGTTACTCTATAGTGTTCTTCTAGTGCTTCTTTGCAGCATGTCATATAATTGTAGGGGGGTTTTGTCCCACTGGGTTTTCCTCCTCTACCTCTTTCTTGCATTTGTAAATGGGTACCTGATCAGGCCTAGTTGTCGGGACCCATGTTTGCTTGCATGCATCTTCTTCTAGTGTTTTAGCTTCTTCCTAAGTTCATCTTAAGGGGGGGTGTTAGAGTAATAAGTTATTATGCTTAATTAATTATATCATACTGGTTAATTAATTAAGTCACTTATTCCTTTAGTTGCTTAAGCTAAACTTAGGCACATTAATAATTATTGATTAATTATTACGTGTGCACACTAGGGTTTCCCTTTTAGGGTTTCTTGATCTCCTTCATAAGGATTGATCTCTTTGTAATAACTGAGATTCTAATAATGCATTTTACCTTTTGAGGTTTACAGATCTTGTTTGTTTTGAATGTCTTTTGCATGTGACAGGTGATTGCATGCACGTGATCTTGGATTCTAACATATATAGTGTTTAATAAATTTCCACCTTAATTAGAGTATTAAGTTATCCCTTATCAAATTTGGATTTAATATCTTAGTAATTTTACAATTTCTAAGTTAGTTGAATCCAAAATCCTCATCCAAATTTTCTTGGGAACTTGCCTATCCCAAGTAAGAAAGGAAAAATCTAAAATCATCTCCCAACTATCAAGAATATAAATTCACTTGGAATACCTTGATTTTTATCCAAAATAATCCCCTAGTTTTTCATAACATTATCATCCTAAAACCAAAAAAAATAAAAAAAATTATCTTCCACATCCAAATTAATCATCATCTTCAAATCTATCCAATATTTTTTAAATTTAAACATTTAGAACCCTATAATAATCATATCAACCATCAAACATCATCACCCTTTAGTCCAAAATCAAAACTTTAAAACTCCAAAAAACCACTTTGAGCATCAAACAACATCTTAACAAGAATTTTGATTTTTATTCATACATTTTAGAGGAAATCCACAAGAAGATGAGAGATTTAAAGGAGCTAAAGGCTAGATTGTAATTCAAGTGGTATTCCTTGTTATGCCACTTAATTTTATATATTGGGGTGAAGATATGGAGTAAGACTTTTAAATTTTAAAATGATTCATGAGGAAGGAAATAGGTTGTCAATCTAGATGTGGACATATCTTTGGGATTCTCATTCTCCCTATGTCAATTATTTAGCCTTTGAAAATATTTTTGTGCAAGATTTTTGCAAAATATCAACCTTCATCCAAAGAAAATAATATTTGATAAAGTGATCAAATTCCTTAGAAATTTGTAGTTTGATCTTAAGAAGAAGATTGACCATAATTAGGGAGATTGGTATCTGCATGCAAATTGTACAATCTTCAAGGTTTATCATACCCCAGTACAACCCCATTATATTCCAAGATTTATATTGGATAGGTTGGCCTTTTATGGAGATAATGTGGCAACTCAATGAATCAAATAATATTCATTTCATGTACATCAAGAAAGGATCACTCATCCCTACTAGGATTCATTTCTCCGATTTCATAATCATTGTAGAGGGATTAGAGGTTTTAAATTCTATGCTAAAAATTTTTAGGATGAAAGTAAAGACTACAAGGAATTGTGATCTTGAGGGTTATATAAATGAAATGAGGTTGGTACAATGAAGGTCATAATATTATCATAAATTCCATACCTTTGATGATGTGATTAGAAAACTTTAGACAAATGAATTGGTAAAAAAGATAAATCAACATTGGCTATTTACAAGACAAACAAAGGAGAAGAGAAAATTGGAAAATCCATCCTATAAAGGTACTTTTGCTGATATTTCAAATCCTTTTCAGATGATAGAAAAATGATCAATATTTTTGATAATTTTTTATTCTATAATGAACACCCTCTTGAGAAAAATCCTAATTAAAAATATGTTGAACAACCAATTCAACAAGAAGCACTACTTTCTCAATCATAAAATGTACCCTACAAATTCCCCTTAGATGTCAATTGGTATTTGACCATTGGTAGAATATTCAATAAACCCTAAAGAGATAATAGAGAGTAGGCAAGAAGAAGAAGATGTTGCTAAGAGAATGCCTGGTGATGAGGAGGTGGATTAGCACTTTCCCCTCCCCACATTGATCAAGGTAATGAACATTTGCCTACTAATAGGATTGTGTTGGATCTTAATGATCCAAGCATAATTGTTAATGATGTCATAGCCTTAACAAGTAGTAATTTTATGAATGACGATAATTTTGTGGCCTCCAAGGAGTTTAATGAATTCATTATAAGGATTAAAAAGGAGGAATTTCATGTAAAATTAAATAAGGAAAAAGAAAGGGTGCATCCCTTGCAATATAAGGAAGTTACCAAGAAATTCCTCCAAGAGATGGACTTTGATTCCATAAAGATTACTCCTAAAGAAGGAAGGAGAATTGTACAGGAAAGTGGGCTACTTTTATTACCTGAATGTGATATTTCTTCAACAATTTCCCTTGGCACTATAAGAAATTAGGGTAAGGAGGAATTTACATTAGATGAACATGTTGAACAAGTTTACTTTGGATCAAGTTTCAACCCAATATTGGAAACTCTAGCTAATTGGGAAACAAATCCATCTTCTGAGAAGCCAAGAGTAGTATATTTCATCCAAGATTTATCTAGAAGCTTGATTGTGAAATAGATATCTGATACCTCAACTCCTCAAGTTGCATCCTTGGTTGTGCATGCTATCATGTTTAGTGAATCAATTGAAAGGAGGCAAACAACTATATATGATAAGCTGCATGAAAAGCACATGGAACTTCAAAATGAATATAATAAGTTGGTAGCCCAACCACCTCAATGACATGTTTCTTCTCCTTCCTCTCACTCCCTTAAAAAAGATACAACTAATTTTTAAACATTGGATAGAGACTTTGTCTCTCAGAATAAAATATTTGAAGGAATAGCTAAAATGTAGTCAGGAAAATAAAAGGTTGTCTAAGGAGGAAGCCAAAAAGGTAGCCACTAATATTATTGATGATTTACTAGGCCATAGGATTTCCTATCTAATACATAAATTTGAAAGTGTTTGGATAACATATGATGGATTACAAAAAGAATTTTCTAAACATATGCAATTATAGATTAGCTTCGAGGAAGTGTTGAATAAATTGATCCTCAGAGCCACCTCCATTAAATAAATTAATAATATGACATCTTTTGACAATGTTTCTCCTAAAAATTTGATGCAAATCATTGAGCATATTGACTTATTGAGAGAAGATTCAACTTTTCAAGGTAAATTGGATATTCAGTTAAAGGATAAACTAATTTTTTTTTTAGAGTATGGAGCAAGGGGTAATGCCTGCAAATATGGATAAGTTAGGGATGATCAAGCCTTTGGAAACATGGAATTTTGAATATGCTACCATTATCCCTTCCTTTTCAACATACATATATATATACACACACACACAAAATGGCAAGTGAGATTTAGCACTCCTAAATACATCAATTGATGACTTATTCAAATTGAATTCTAATTTGGATATATTTGCAAAAGAAACTAGGGAAATAACTCATACAAGATATAATACCCACAATAATAAGGTCCAAAAATGGTTAAATTTCTAGTGTCCTTCTAAGGAGGAATATAATTCATGGTTAGAAAAGTATACTAAATAGGAATATCCTCAACGTCTTTTGTCTCTTGTGATCCAATCAATTTTTTCTCGATGGTTTTTTCAAAAGTGCATTTTTAAATGAATAAAGGAGCTCAACAAAATGATTATGCAACATCCCATTGTACTTCATAATTTTAGGATCAACACCAATCTTTCTTAATGGATTATTCAACTATTTTCATTTAGTGAAAGTTTTGTTTCTTTTATAAAGCAGTTGTAGCCTTTATGTCTGATCCTAGGATACGATTGGCAAATGAAAATGTGTCATTTGTCCCTGGCCTAAGGCTTGTTGCTCCCGTATTTCTATAAAATTGAATTTAGGTTCATTTGCAATGGATCTTGGATCTTTGTAAATAAAGAGTCTATATTCCAAGTCTATATCAATCTGATCTAGGTTTTGTAGGGAATAATTATGAATGTAATTATTAATTTTGTATAATAATACTAATTTTGTATAAGTATATTGTGACAATTTCACAATCAATTGTCTCCTAAATTGTATACTTCTTTTCATTTATGAATACAAATCAATCAAGAATCATTTGTATTCATCATTGCAATTTTTTTGCATATGAATATTTCTTCTATAGCTTCTTTTCAATTAGTATATTTAATTGTTGTATTAGAAATCTTGAGAGTTTTGAATGTATATACGGATTATTAAGAATAAATGATTGTAAATTATGAAAGATATCTTTGTAAGGCATTGATATACAATATTTCATAGAATTGGATTAAATTTTTTATTCAAGATCTAATTGCATTTCTCTTTGACTTTGTAGCCTAGGTTTAAGGCACTAATCTGAATATGTGTTTTGGTTGCATATCCATGGTCATAAAATTTAAAAATCACATTTCTCTTATTGTTTTAATTTATTTCTTAACATTATTTTATGTTCTCAAAACCACCAATGCATAAAAAATCCAAGAATCTAGCCCATTAAGCGAGTTTCATTTGGAATTCTTGGTCTACCCTAAGAGACCATTTTTTTTTAGTAATATATTGCTATTAATTGTGTGTAAATTTATCATATATTGCAAAGGAACACCCTCCTATGTTTTTTAGAGCCTAAAATATAGAGGACAAAAGTGAAGTATCCATCTCATGTTCATTAGCCAACCCCTTGAAGTATTTGAGCATAAGAATTGGCCATTCTTTAGATTATTTCAAGAACTAATTGGAAATTATAGACAAAAAACCAATAGGACTACTTGTGTTCTTTGTTTATTTTTGGATGAGGATAGTGTTTTTATTTGTACATTCTGGACATGTTTAGCATCCATAACCAAATTGTTGATGATATTATTGTTTTTATCCCAAAATTGAGGTTTCTTATTATTTTGATTATTGTTATCTTTGGTTTCTTTGTAAATTTTGACTAAACCTTTTTATATGAGGGATTTTTCAAATTTCACTCATTTATCTATAATCTAATCAAAATTGTTCACACATTGGACTTGTATCTGGAATCCCATTTCTGGATTTAAGTTTCATGCAAAAATAGTGACCAATTGTTTTTTAGGAATATGCCATGTGAATCTACTAGAGATGTCTCCAATATTGTAAAAAGGAAGAAAATATTTCACCAATATTTTTTGAACTATTGCACAAGTCTAACATGGTAGTTTCATGTTCAATTTTGTAGTAGAAATGTTCTATAATTTTTTTAGCTAATTCTTTAAATGTTGTAATGCTATGTAGAAGGTGGATGAAACCTTCCAATGTATGTCCTCCTATAATTAGAGGGAAATTATCTTAAGATATATATCACTATAGGAGACTTCATGGAATTCTATGTCAAATCATTTAACATGTTCCCTAGGGTCACCTTTTCCTTTGTATTTATAAAATTTAGGTATTTCAAAATTTCAAGGTTAAGGGACCATGGTAATGGATCTATCAAATGGGTAAGGACATATGTCATAAAAAATGTGGTTTTTTATAATGTCCTACCTAAAGGCCTTGGACCATAGTTCTCATATCTTGGAGCTCTTGTGAAATGTTAATGGGGTTGGTGTTGTTTATCATGGATGTTGAATGTATGTGATTATATGTGTATATCTTGTTGTTTGTAGGGTATATGTGATGTGGGAATGGCCATTTTTTTGTGGATGAGTTGGGTTGATGCATTGATAATGAGTGGGATTTGTGGTACATGTATAATATATGTAGTATTTGGCAGATGAGTTGTTTGTGAAATATTGAAGGGTGGGAGAGAAGTTTGTGTGAGATTAAGGGTTGGATTATATGTTTGAAGTGATTTAAAAAAGTATGGATTGAATTAAATATTGGTGAGGTGTGGAAGGGTGTGCACTAGAGTGAACCACCCTTGGTGGTATGTTAACCCTAAGTTGTGTGGAAGAATTAAGTTGGGTTGGTTGTGTCATGGGGGTGGGTTGTGTAAATGTGGATTGTTAAGGTTATGTGATAAGGTAAGTGTTGATGGTGTTTTTATGCACTTCACAACACAGGTAATGTGTAGGTGCATTACCTCTCTTGAAAGACAATTTTCCACAATTGCAGAACACTATCCCAAGGTCTCTCAGATGTTAGGTCTTGACGATGCTTGGAATATTTCAGTTATTTATGTGATTTTCTGGAATCACAAGTGGACTTACGAATGAGTTACAAAGTGGGGAAGTTGGATCTACAAATGGAGTTCTTAAGATGGGAAAGTTGTTGAGTGTTTGCTACAAGTTCAAACAATAGTCTGGAACTCCATTTCAACATCAGATTTAGCTTTACAATGTGCAATGAACCTTGCCTAAGGTTACTCTTTAAAAAAGGAAAAAGGGTAGGGAAGAGAAAAGGTTCCTAGATCTGAAACTACAAATGAAGAGTGATCATGGAGGCTGCTATAGTAGACAAACTCCCTAAACTGGGTTTTGCTTGGCCAAGAGGATCCTACAGTTACACAAAACCAGTGCAATCTTCTAAGGACTGCAAATTTTCAGTTTGCATACACACATCATGAACATGCAAGTGAACTAAGTTGTAGCAATCAAATAAAGAAGCCCAGGCTAACTTTGCACAGTAGCTTGCCATCAACAAGTGCCAAAAGTATGGGCTGGAAATTCATCAAATACTATAACAAAAATCACCATTACCACTTACATTCAAGAAACTACAACTAAAACTAACTTGGAAGGTAGAACCATGCACACATAATGAGAAAACTCAAAAGGTAACACCCATAGATCATGCAATGCTACTTTCTATTGTTGCAAAATGTTTTTACAACAACTCTCCAACACTTACAAATGAGGGGAAGACCCCTATTTATAGTTTTCCAAAGCCCAAATGAATGGCTATGATTGAGTTACATAGTGTGGCTCAGATTCAATTACATTAGGGCTTCACCTACCCCACAATATTCAACAATTTAAAATACATCTGTTGTCTTTTCCCTATTTTGTCTTGTAGTGGCTAGTCACTGTAGCAGTTTTTCCTTCTAGCTAATTTCCCTTTTACTGTAGCTAAAACTGACTGAAAGCTACCTTCTCCCAATGGAATTTCAGCATTCCTTATTGGATCAAATTGTTCTATCGATGGACCCATGGTAGGCTCCTTGAAACCGAAAATGAGAGGCCGAAATGCTATTTTAGGAATGTTGATTTGAAACGGCTGACGAAGCACGGAACTCCGGATGGTATTTCCTGCATGCAAATTTGGAATTTGAAAAGCCAAGGGAGGATAAGACCCCATTTTAGAATCTGGATCGAAGTCCATTTTTGATTTGGAGGTGCGCTTGTATGTTCCGAAAATGTGACCCCAGAATGTTGTTCTAGAAATGCTATTTTGAAACGGCCGACGGAGCACGAAACTCCGGATGGTATTTCCCAACTGCAATTTTGGAATTTGAAAGGTCAAGGGAGGATAGGACCCCATTTTAGCATCTGGGTCAAAGTCCATTTTTGATTTGGAGGTGCGCTTGTATGTTCCAGAAATGTGAGGCCGAAATGTCGCTGTAGGAATGTTGTTTCAAAATGGCCGATAGAGCACGGAACTCTGGATGGTACTTCCCGGCTGCAAATTTGGAATTTGAAAGGTCAAGGGAGAATAAGACCCCATTTTAGCATCTAGTTCGAAGTCCATTTCTGATTTGGAGGTGTGCTTGTACGTTCCAGAAACATGAGGTCGGAATGCCACTGTAGGAATGTTGTTTTGAAACGGCTGACAGAGCACGAAACTCTGGATGGTACTTCCCGGCCACAATTTTGGAATTTGAAAGGTTAGGGGAGGATAAGACCCCATTTTAGCATCTGGGTCAAAGTCCGTTTCTAATTTGGAGGTGCGCTTGTATGTTCCAGAAACATGAGGTTGGAATGTCGCTGTAGGAATGCTGTTTTGAAACGGCCGACAGAGCACGGAACTCCGAATGGTACTTCCCAGCTGAAAATTTGGAATTTGAAAGGTTGAGGGAGGATAAGACCCATTTTAGCATTTGGGTCGAAGTCCGTTTCTGATTTGGAGGTGCGCTTGTACGTTCTAGAAACATGAGGCCGGAATGTCGCTGTAGGAATGTTGTTGCAGGAATGCTGCTGCAGAAACATAGTTATGGAATTTTCAAAACTTCTTGAAACTTAATGAAACCTTTTTAGTTCACTTAGGCACCACAAAAACATACAAAATCCATAGGAAATCTATCTCCAAAGTCAAAGAATGAAGGAAAAAGCGAATCGAGTGAGCGGGGGGTGAAGCCTGAAAAACCCGACTTAGCCATTTTTTATTTTAGGGGAAAAATATGGTCAGCGAAAAATGAGACTTTGAAGGGCATGTTGACCAACTAGGACAGCAAAATGAGGGGCACCCAAAATGAGACGAGAGCAAAGAAGCCCGTCGAGAGCCAAAAAAAGAGGGTCCCTGCCTACGATGGGGCATGTGTGCAAAATATGCACAACAGTAAGGGGATCTAATCCCCATAGGTTCTCTAATGTTCTAGTTGATATTGTAATTTTTGTAGATATTATTTGTGTGATGTCAAATTTTGATGGAATTTTACCTCCACTTTTGATTAGTTCTAACAAGAAAGGATCTTGATCTGCTTTGATGATCCTATCTATGAGTTCATGCTTTTAGGGATTTTGTGCAAATTCTTGTGTCCTTGGTGAATATTTGGGTTGTTTTAGAAGTAATTATTCTTCATTTTTTGTATGAGGTGATGAAGGTTAGTTTGTGATGTCTTCTGTTTGAGGAATTCCCCAAACTTAGTTTTTTTAAACCATTAATTCTCGGTTTGAGACCTTGTTAGTGGCATGCAATGGTAAGCATAGTTGTGTATCTCTATTTTGAATATTAGGAGCAAGCATCATCATGTGAACATGAATTTGAACCCTGTAGTCCTCTCCCAAAACTTGGCACAATGTGAAATAAGTGTTGACAAAATAATCCTCAAAATTATCAAAGTCAAAGGGATCAACCTCTTCTTTGGAAAATCTCACCAATTTTCTATCTTCTCCTCTCCTTCAATAATGAGGCAGCTACGATACCTTGAAACCATTTTTAATCTTTTCCCATTCTATTTTCAGGGCTCCAAATTCAATACTAACACTTGCTGAAACGTTTAGATTAAAAGTGTCTACAATGGTTTGCCTTGGATTTTGATAAATGGAGCTCCATTCTCACTCTTAATGACCCTTCTCTTTGTATTATAATTTCCCCCAAGGCTTTAATTAGACCAACATTTATGAAAAAAATTGGGAAAACCAATTTCCCCAAGTCTTGAGTCCATAAATTTGATATCGGCCTGTCAAATTTCCTTATTGTATACCCATATTCAAACAAAGTTCAACCTTGTTGAGGAATGATTGCATCCCTGATCTATGATGCCCTATTGATTAATTTTTCTATGAGGACTCCTATTCCTTGGTCATTCTTGGCTCTCTTTTTTATTTGGGTAATTGTTTCATCAAATCATCTTCCATAAACCTCTTATTTCCTCTAAATTTTGCACTTGATTCACTCATTATGAAGTTTTGTGTTTTCTGATAACTAGGTTTTTCCCTTTAAAAATATCTTTGGACTATCCTAGGGTTTAAATTTTACTTAAAATTCATAAGATACAATCCTAAAAAATATTCTCTATATACCCCTTTTGATAATTCACAAACAATTTCAAAATTATAGGTGACCAGAGAACCTTACCCATAACAGTCGCTTGAAATCCCTAGCTTTATTTACATACCATATTTGTAGGAAATCAAATCTCTATCCAATTTTCAATATTTCTTTGATTATGGAAATAAATAAAACTATTCTTTGCTTTATCATCCCAAAAATAGTAGAATATGAGCCTTAATTTCTTGAGTAATTACTCGTACAGATGAAACTAATCATCTGCAATTATCCATTCTTATTTGAATTATATTCATTGATATGAATACTTTGAAAGATGATGGATGGTCATCATATGCCCAAATCCCACTACAAAAATTCTTTGAATTCATTTTTGGTAAAAATGCAATGTGAAAAAACTTGGTGTTTGAATAAGAAACCAATGCATGTCTCTTGACTTTTCAATTGTCCTAGCATCAATGTCTAGATGGAGAATATTCATCTTGTGAGAATGCATTACAATTGGAACCTGAAAAGTGTCAACCTTTTGTAGGAGCATCAACCAACACATTTTACCATTATGTTGAGAAAGAGAAAATTTTGTGCAAAGAATGAATGCACTAAAATGAATGTTTGTCATGTGTACCTTATAACTTGAGAGAAACTCTGAAATGAGTTGAACTTAGACTCAAAACAAGACTTATCAAGTTAAGGCTTCAATGCAAAACATCGAAACTTGTGCAAGGTTGGACTTTAAGTTAAGTTTAAGAAAAAAAAAAATTATAATAACCATCGCAGAGATCAACAGAGTAACAAGAATTGACCAAAATACTGACAACTTTTAGACTTAACCAAATTTAGAATAGGTCAGAAATTTTTTTTAGATGAGACAAAGACTATTATAACAATTGGCTCTGAATGAGAATGAAGACTACTTAGGATGAAGCAAGGAGCCTAGAAATTGACTATATGTGACCAGTGCTTTATCCATTAGGTGAATGAGTCAAAATTGCTACTTGGACCAAAAAATCTCAAACAACTAGGAAAATAAATGCACCAAAAATGAGACAAAACCCTAAACTAACTATGTACAAGGAAAAATCCTTTACAGACACTCACATCTGTTATAATTTGAGATATTTCCTAATAGTAGAGGCAAGGCACTTCCTATTCCATATACCAACTCAAAGGGAGTCATGCATATGACTTTATTTGGGTTTTTCTTGTCTGAACATAATTCTACATAGATTTTCTTGTGCCAATTCTTCTAGTTTTCATCTACCAACTTCTTAATAATACTAACCATATTTTTGTTACTAAATTCTACCTGCCCATTTCCTTGAGGATAATAATCAATAGAATGAGAAAAAGAGATTCCATATTCATAACAAAAAGGGAAATTTCACTCAAAGAAAAAATGGTAGCATTATCTATAAATAGCTTATAAGGTACCCCAAACTTGATTAAAATATTCTCATTGATAAAGTCATAGACCACCTCTGAAGTCATCCTTTTCACAAGAATTTCCTCCACACACTTGGTGAATTAATCTATTGCAATGAGGATGTGAGTATTCCTGCCACTCAATTGAGGATTGATAGGCCCTAAAAAATACAACTCTCATTGCTAGAAATGCCCTTTGATCACCGCAAGCCTTAGGGGAAGTGTTGCTAGATGAGGTATCCCTACAAACCTTTCACATTTAGCTACCCAATAATATGTGTCTTTAAACAAACCTAGTTGATAATAACAATGTCTTATAATTTGGAATGCAAACATAGTAGAATAAAAATTTCCTTTGCATGCTTCGTTGTGAAAAGACTCCAATAATCTCTCTTGTTGACTCTTTTCAACACACTTTAAAAATGCACCATCCAGCCCTTTCTTACATAAATTATCTTCCCAAATGGAATACTTAGAAACTTTTAATTTGATATTTCTCTTTTATTTAGGAGATAAATATTTTGGGCACTCTCCAAATGTCAAATAGGATGTAATGTTGGAAAACCATTCATCCTGGAGGCTGACCATTAACACCATGGGGAGATTGTCATTATCTTCTTCTTGGGGTTGATCTTCAGCTATTAATTTGTATAATCCACTGCCTCTAACCAGCTTAGGGGGTTTAATATCTATTTCATACTCCTACACTTTAGCTTCCCATCCCCCTCTTTTGTTGCAATCGATGTCTTGTTGGGTGAGTATTCCTTTAATAGTAGGATCTAGCACATAAAAAATTTGAATGTGAGTGCAATATATAAAAATAGAATTGTTTAACTACTTTGATAATTTTAAATGCAAGCTTCTCAATCTTAGATAATTTATTTCATGTTTCTTCAAGGGAACACTCATAAAATCAATATGTGCTTGCACATTTTCATCATCCACTTGAAGAAAAATGGTAGACATAGTATGTTCAGAGGTATAGCATTACATAATGTAATCCTTGTTGAAGTTTGGATTAACTAAAATAGGGGTTTGGGCAATAGCTTCTTTGATTTCCTTAAAATATTTTTTCCCAACTTTTTTCCATTTGAAAACTTTTTTCTCTTTCATCATGTCCACAATATGTTTCATGATCTCTAAGAAGTCTAGCACAAACTTCCTTAAAAATTGACTTGACCAAGAAAAGACTTAACCCCAATCTTGTTAGAAGGTAAACTTAATTGAATAATAGAATTTAATCTTTCCAGGTATATTCTAACTCCCTCTTTAGATACTACATGACCAAGCAACTTACCTTTGGTAACTTCGAAAACTGATTTCTTAGGGTTCAGAGAGATACTATGCTCCTTTCACCTCTAAAGCACTTGTTCCAAATCTCTTAAATAGTCTTTCCTATTCTTGGAGAATACGGCTAGATCATCAAGATAAATGACAATAATATTATTTTTGAGATCCCCAAAAGATAATTCTATAGCTCTCTAGAAGGTAGCCCCAGCATTAATGAGTCTAAAAGGCATTCTATTATAGGAAAATTTCCCCATGGGGTAGTAAATGTCATTTTGTGTTGGTCTTCCCCTGCAACATTGGTCTGGTCATAACCTAAGAATTCATAAAGCATAGACATCATCTCTGATTCGGTCATTATCTACAGAATGTGATCCATCATAGGCAGTGAGTAGTTATCTTTCAGATATTCCTAATTAAGATTCATGAAGTCTACACATATCCTTATCTCTCCATTATTCGTCCACACAAAGACAATGTTTTCCACCCGGGTTGAGTGATGGATGGGATATATAATTCTAGACTTTAGAATTTTATGAATCTCTTTGAAAATGGCATCAGCAACCTTGGGATTGTAGTTCATATTCTTTTGTCTAAAAGAGACTATACCCTCTTTCAAATTAATTTGATGTTGGAACCTTTCGCCCATAAATTTTTTAAGGTCATCATAACACTAGGTAAAAAACTACTTGTATTTGATCAGGAGTGCTTCAACCTCTCTATTTCCTCAGGAGAACACTATTTCCCAATATAGACTAACTTTGGAGATTTAGCATCACTAATATTCATTGCTTCATATAACTCTCTTGTATTATTTATAGATTCGCTCATTTTCTTCTTGGTAGCACGATTGTGTCAATTGAATAGATCTTCCAAAAATACCAAACCCTTGGGAAAAAAATTTCCCTTCAACTAGATAACTCCATTCTCCAAATCTTATGCATCACTTGCGAAAAATTATTTGCATTCTCTAGTGCTTCCTTCAAAAAAGGTTTGAGAAAAAATCTTAGCATTTTCTAGAAAGGCCTAAATTTGCTTATCATTTTCAAATACTTGCTAATGATTAACATTGTCAAGAACACTAGGTCTATAAATCATCTTGATCCTATAGGACTTATTCTTGAAATCAAGATGAGGAAGTAATAAAGAAGCGAACACCGCTAATTAATCATCTCTAGAATTTAATTATTTGGGTGTTGCTTCTATTGAAAAGGCATCAAAAAAATAAATGGAATCCCACACTTTGTTTCAATAGTATCTTAATCTTTTTTTCTTCACATTGAATACTTTATGTACCTATTTAACAATGAGTTCATCATCTCCCAAGACTTTGACAATTTTGATACCCATATTCCTCACTTCAGACAACCCTAGGAACAAAGCTTCATACTTTATTGTGTTATTCGTGTATGAAAATTCTAACTTGTAAGAAAAAGGAAACTTCTCACCAGATAAAGCAATGAGAACTAGACCCACTCTCGATCTAGAGTTGGAACAACTTCCATTGAATTCCATCATCCAGAGTTTAGATGGTGAACCTGAGCCAATAACATTGGTATCTTTGTCGCTATTGGAGAAAAACATATAATTTCCAAATTCAGAATTTTCAAACAAGATGTGTGATCTGGGTTTCTTTTGATTTTAGTACTAAGATCTTGGCCTTAGGTTTAGGGTGCAAGCGCACCTTTTTTTTCCAACAAGAATAGTAGCATAAGACCAATATAACTAGATTTCTTCTTCCAAATCCTTGAAAAAACTTCTACTTAGAAGCATACCATAGCTAGTAGGAATATCTACCACCAATATTGTGAGATTGAGTCTCTGATTCATATGGGTTGCAGGAGAAACTTGAGCATCCTTGATTTATCCGATCAAAGGAAAGGATCATGTTTAGATTCCATCGAGTAAATTTTTTCAAATGTTTCATTTAAATTCAATCCCAAATCTCATGCAATCTATGTTGGCATGACATTATTTGAGGCATCAGAGTCAATGATATAATTGCTTAATTTGAACCCGCTTATAAATATGGAGACATAGAAAGGATTAGGTTTTAGCTAAGCTAGCCACAGGATTCTCAAAATTAATCATTCACTCATCTAAGCCTGTATGAGATTTTGAACATCTTGGTCTTACATATTCAATTAATCTATCCAACTCCTTAGGGTTTATCTTCAGATACTCTTCCTGTGAGATCTAAATCTTTCCATTTTTACAAAACTCCACTATATCAAATTTCCCTATAATTTTCTCTTTGGATGGGATACTTGAAGATTTGGAGGGATTTTCTACGATTATTCGATGTGTGTATGATGCACTTTCACCTTTATAAGTAGCACTAGCTCTATTAAGCAAAACTTTTGGAGAATTTTGAGTACAGATTTCTAGTTATTATTCTACTAACTTCAAGTTGTAACAACACAGGTAGGCTCATCTAGAGAGATGTAGACATCTCCTCCTCTATCATCATTAGGTTCTATTACTTTGATTTTTTTCATCTCCCTTTAAAATCTCTACCCCTACTCTAAATTTTATTGTCTAAGTATTGGAGATATTTCCTTTGATTTTTCTAATGGGCACTGCACAAGTTATCTTAACTCTTTCTTTAACCACTTTCCTTTAGAACTTACTAATATTCTTGCACAGGTGGTAGGTTGTTTAGTTTTTATAAATTTTGAAGTATCGAGGAGCATTGTAAAGTCTTGAAGTCTTAAAACCCTAAGTGTTGGAGGTCCATACTGGATGTTTTATAACTCTTTCAAAGGTCCATTTGTAAGGGGAAAATGAAGTATTTTATTGCGTTGACAAGATTTATGGTACGTTCAAAAATTGTTGGCAATTCCCGCCAGGGTTTTGTGAACCCCTTATCCCACCAAATCAAACAGTGTGGTTATTTAATGGACCAAGGAGGTAAAAGTGTAGGTTCCTCCAACTTTAGTGGTTTCCAAAGAAATTTTTGGAACTATCAAAATAAGTGTTAATAATGCAATACAAATAGTGTAAAAATATAGAGTGCTCATACACAGGGAAATCAATACAAAGAAAACACCATTATTAGATACAGATTGAAACATGTAGATACTCAAAAATAAGGAACACCCAAGTACCAAAAATCTTACATTCTATTATGTTATAATCAGTGTTTATAAAATTTTAGTAATATGTATTATAAAATTGGGTTTCCATAACAACATTGTCAAGTACATAAGACAAACATCGGCACAAGGATTCCCTTCACCACCTCCTGGAGACGCTCGATTTGGACTGGTGACAATAGGTTTTCATGAGATTATAGGAATTGAGCAAACAATCCCAAGTCATTTCACAATAGCCTCACATGAAGGAGAGTTAATACTTATTCATTAGCCTCATGTTGGATTGCATTCACAATGCAGATGGCATCTCCCATGAATCCATTCCTAGGGAAGTTACTGAGCCCTCCAATAGCAACGTTCACTCTATGCAAGTATTTTAGTCGAACCAGATGCTTTGTTGCCCTCATTCCCCAATTGTGCCACCTAGAAGTGAAAACCACATTATAAATTAAATAATCCAAGAGCTCATGGTTATGCACATGAACCTGGCTCAACAATATCTCTCCCAAGATATTGTGTAGTACTTCTTCCTCTACTTTGGTCTGAATGGTAAAGACCTGCCCAACTAATCTAATAATAGTCTAAAGAAAGGGCTACACTCGACTTCTTCAATCACAATGAATTAAATCATTGAAACACCATTGCTTTGTGCACTCGCTATTTTCATATTGTCATTTGAATTGGCTAAATATGGTTGTTCCCAATGAATTTATAGAAATTAAGGGAGGAAAATATGAGTTGGATCTCATTGGTACTAAAAAACTGAAAATATTGTGAGGTGGCATAAGAGTAATGCTGATGTGATGAAGATTAAGTTAAATTTCCAAGTTGTCTCTCTATCTTGACAGTCTATGTGTGAGTATGCATTAGCATGGATTGGTGATTTCATGCACCACCCGGGAAATGTATTGATTGTAAATCCAATTGCCACGGAGCAAGTTTTTTATCAAGAAAAATTTGGGTGACTGTCGAAGATTGTATTAATGGAAAACATAATCATGATCATCCCCAAATATTAATGCAATTTTATTTATTGATTTCCAGGGTGGGTGATTAGTTGGCAAGAAACTGCTGCTATACTTGGCAACCATTTTGATAACTATCAAGATTGGGAGAAACTGTTTTCCCTATATGTGAGAAGTAACGACTCTAAAATGGTCTAGATTTTCTCAAGTGCATTATGTTGTAACAGAGGAAGAGGAACAACCTCTATTTTTATTTTCTTCAATTTATAAATGTTTACAATAACTTACAGTTTGTGAATTGTGGGTCTTGAATATGATGTTTATTGTGCCAATCTATGTGTTGTGTGGGTGATGTGATTATTTCTCTGTGTGGGATGTCCTCCTTGACATCCTATTAATTTATTGCAATTATAGTATAATCTTGTTTTTCTTTATTAATGATCATTAATCGTTTAAGTCCTTGTGTTAATGGTGCATGGTCTCTTTAATTCACCCACATTAACTTCATTTTTATGATTTATTGTTTGTTCTCTTTCCTACTTTCTGGTTAAAAGCATACCCATAATTAATCTAATCACACAAAGGAGCTATGCCTCTAAAATTCAGAGAAAAGTCACAAATGCAATTGTGACAATTTTGGAGCTATTAGCGATTTTGTTCCAGTGCACTATAGGTAATAGAGTTGATATTTGAGTAATAATTAAAAAGGAACAATCCATTCACTAATATATTTTTGGAAAATCCACTAGGGATCAAAATATAATTTTAACAAGTTGCTACTAGGCCATGCAACAAAATGGTACTCCCACATGAAAATGGTTTTCCTATCCTTAAACCTAGTTTAGATCGAATGCAGGTAGAGCAAGAAGACATCATTTCACAATTAAATACACTTACTTCGAGGTAAATAAGGAGTTTCATTGATTATATGTAGGATAAATTTGTCTTAGAAGAATAATATCAAGCCCAACAACCACCCAGACCCATGGTTGAATGTCCCCCAAGTTTAGTTTGTGTTTGCTATGATAATCCACCTTTCCATCCTAATCAACGTCCTAATCAACACCAAGACCCACTTCCAACTCAACCGCCACCTAGGAATTGACCTATGGGTCTCACCTTCTCTTACTCTATTTTGGAATTGGTGACTCTATATAATCAATGGCTTCAAACCCTTGGGGGAATCGTATTAGACCACTAGCCCTGTCTCAATGTAATGACTTTCCAAATGGATCAAGAAAACACTTTCCAATTTTTTTTGGTAAAGACTTGCAAGACCTTGAAGAACACATTTTGGCCATGACCATTGTAAGTGGAATCTTGGGAATTTAGGAATAATATGTTTTTGTAAGTATTTTGGTTGATAGACTTATTTGAAAGTGTATCTGAATGGTTCAGGGGGCTTGAAAAGGGGTGCATAACTAGCTAGAGCATTTTAGAGAATAATTTCTAGGAAGATTTAAAGATGTTGTCAATGTTCTAACTTTACTTCGACATTTTTTCAGATTGTAAAAGAAGAAGGTGAATCTATGAGGTATTTTTTCTACTACTTCAATCGAGAGATTCAAAAAATCCCAGTGCCTGATTAGCCCAACAAGGTATTCCAATTTCACATATTTACTTTTTCCTAAAATAATGAGGTTCAACTTATTCTTAAAAAGGATAAATTTTGTGGAATTGATCAAGCTAGCATGAATCTATAAGAATTGAAGATGATTAAATTGTCATGGGGTTGTGGAAATGATATTATTATAGGGGAATTGTTTCTATTCATGAACCACCAGCTTATAATTTTTCAAATTCTCAATACATTAAAAATTAGTCTCGCCCTATTGTGGAGAACATGAATTTGATAGTTTTGAGTCCTTCACATTTCTAGAGTGACAAAAATTAAAATGGAAAGAATATAAATCAAGTTTGGAATGCTCATACATATAGTTTAAATACTACTAGAATAGAAGAAGACCTTAGTTCATCAAGTGAATATTAGGATTATTCATCCTGGGTAAGACATTCTTCTGCATTACAACCTATTTTTACTTGTCCCTATATGGTTGATATGGTTCCTTATAACCCTTGCAAAGAAAATTAGTTACCAGAGTCTTTGTGCATCATGGAATTTGAATTTTTAACTTTTGAAAATTTAAATTGTGAAATTTTGAACATGATGAAGAGACAATGAAGATCCTTTTACCATGGATGAAATTACGGTAACCTCTATGAGTATTAAATGATTCACTAGTTTACAATTTTATCTTAATGATAAAATTATGGTTAGAAGTGGTTTATAAACTCTAATCCCCTATTTGTTTTTGAGGAGTCATTTGAAATGCAGAATAATTCTCTTTTTGAAGGATCATTTTTTTTCCCGAAGATGGAGTGGTGGGTGAGGCTATTGACAAGGATGTTGAATTGACAAAATATGGGAATATAGTGGAGTCAAAGGAACACAGTGATAATGAAGTGATAATTCATAGGGTAGGAAATCATGGTTTTTAAATTATACGAGAAAATTTAAATCCTTTGCATGAACGAGAACCTATTTAGATGTTTGAGCCATGGGATGAGATAAGATGCAATAAGGATGACATAATATAGGGTCATTTCCCTCAAAAGAGAAGGTTTATGATGAGCAATGGTTGTTCGAGAATATGATGAATGGTGAAATTTTCTTCACATTGTTGCAAGTATGAAGGTGTTTTCATTGATGTCAACAAGCTAGTTTTGTCATTAATGTCAACTATGTTTTGAGGAAGGTTGTTGCATGATGAAGATGTCAAGGATATTGATAAAGTTGTGAAAAGAGGGAAATAGTTTGTTTCAGTTGGTGCATGTATAGTTGAGACATTGAGGAAGTGTTGTGAGTACATGGAGTTATCTTTATGTTGTAGTGTTTGGAGATGTTGTGGAATGATGTAATTTTTTGAGATTGTGTCTCTGGTGCTTGGTTTTCAAGTGGTTTTGAGAGAATTTGATAAATAGAGAAAATAGTGTTGTGCAAGTGTTCAGAATGTGCTCCACATTTCTTTTGTGTTGATGCTATTCTTGTGCAGATCTACTATGTTGTTCAAGGTTGTCAACATTTGCTATATCTAGATTTTGAGTTTTTGGATCATTGTGCAGAGTGAGATGTGTTCACCTATGTGTGAACTAGGTGTTCAATGTTCTTTTTTGTGGTGTGGGAGAAATATATTTTCTCCATATTTCTTTGAAGTTTGGTTTTTAGTTGTGCGGGTCTAGGAAGTTGCTCATGCTAATTATATCTTTCAAAATTCAAGTTTGTTTATGATTTAATGTAGTACGATGTGTATTTCATTTATCAATGTGCATATAAGGTTAACTAGATGTTCTAGGTTGAAGTATTTCTATGATGAAAGTTTGGACAAAGTCTTTGTTGGATCTTGGGTGATTCATGGATTGTTTCAGATCATGTAAAAGATATTTGTGTTGTCCACATGTCATTTTGATCAAGTTGATTTTTCACAGGTAATGGTTGACCTGGTGTTAACACTACATGTAAAGCCACTTCAAATTTTATGGAAGCATGTTAAGGTGTGTTAGGAAAAATTTGGGTCCTAACTAAGGATTTTTATGGGTCACCTTCATTCCTATCCACACAGGAATGTTTGGGTGTTCACCTAATTTCAAATTGCAAATGTAAATAGTGTGTTATCGACCTTGGAGAAGGATTTGAAGGTTGAGGATGATATAGATAAGAGTGGTGTTTTTGGAAGATCTCAAGATAGATGTGAGTGATGAATGTGGTGCAAATTGTGGAAGTGTAGATGTGAATTTGAGCAGAGCAGTGTGAACTTCAAGTGTTAGAATTTTAAATTTAGTGAGTTGAAGGTATCCTCAATCTTTCAAACAAGGTTGCAAAAATGTTGGAGTAATTGTGGTGTATTCCTTGTTGCATTGAGATAGTGTTGTTTGTGTAACATTTCTCTTCTATCTTCTTTGCATAATCTAAGCAGTGAACTTTTCCTATGAGACCTATTGGATAGTGAGTCCTATTCTAGCAGTGAGCCTTGTACTGATTTTGTAATTGCTTTTATTGTGAGCTAATCCTCACTATGGTTTTTCCCTCATTGGGTTTTCCATGTAAATTTGGTGTTCTCTTATTGATGGTATTGTTGTTTCAATTTCTACTATTTGCATTTCAGGATTAATCACTATAACAGAATAAGGGTTTAATGATTTCTTAATAATTTGATTATTATTAAGGGATTTTGATGTTTTAATTTGATACAACCGACTCACCCCCACTCTCAGTTGGCTTGTTCATTCAACATAGATATGTCAGTATTCTATGGGCGGTCCAAATCCTTGTTGTTCTTTGAGTGTTGCATGGGAAGATGGGATTTTTTGGTCTGGCTCATTCTTTTCCCAACCAATTAATGGCTTCATATGAACAGTCTTGCTTCCTTCTTGTGGTAGGTTGCACCCTACCTTGTACATATTCTCCTTTTGGTGTGTCATTTTTTTTTGCTTGGTTTTGGTTTGGGGTTTCCCTTTCTTTCTATTTGGTTTTCTTGTTTTGGTTTGGTTCCTCTCCTCTTCATGAATTTGTTCCCAATGGATATAGTACTGGTTTTGAGCATATTTATGGGTTCCTTGCTACGTCCTTTATCAAAGCCACTATTACTTCAATTTTGGTCATCGCCCTTCAAAATATCCACCCCTACTCTAAATTTTGTTGTTTAAGTATTGACGGTATTTCCTTGGGTTTTGCTAACTTTAGCGGGTGTAGCCAAAGTTATCTTAACTCTTTCTTTCATCACTTTCCTTTAAAACTTACTCATATTCTTACGTGCGTGGTAGGTTGTTTAGTTTTTATAACTTTTGAAGTATTGATGGGTATTGTAAAGTCTTGAAGTCTTAAAACCCTAAGTGTAGGTGGTCCATATTGGATGTTTTATAACTCTTTCAAAGGTCCACTAACGAGGGAAAAATGAAGAATTTTATAGCGTTGGCAAGATTTATGGTAAGTTTAGAAACCGTTGGCAGTTCCCACTAGGGTTTATGAACCCCTTATTCCACCAAATCAAATAGGGTGGTTCTTTAATGGACCGAGGAGGTAAAAGTGCAAGTTCCTCTAACTTTGGTGGCTTCTAGAGAAATTTTTAGAACTATCAAAATGAGCACTAATAATGCAAGACTAACAGTATAAAAAGACAGAGTGCTCATACACAAGGAAATCAACACATAGTAAACACCATTATCAGATACAGATTGAAGTGTGTAGATACTTAGAAAGAAATAACACCCAAGCACCAAAAATATTATATTATATTATAAGTTATAATCGATGTTTACAAAATTTCAGTAATGTGTATTACAAAATTTGGGTTTCCAAAACATCATTGTCAAGTACATAATACAAACATTAGCACACAGATTCCATCCACCACCTCCTGGAGACGCTCAATTTGGGATGGTGACAGCACATTTTTGTGAGATTGCAAGAATTTAGAAAATATTCCCATGTCATTTGGCACCAGCCCCATACAAAGGAGATTTATTGCTTCTTCAATAGCCTCATGTTGGGTTGTAGTCACAATGCAAATGACGTCTCCTATGAGTCCAAGCTTGGGGAAGTTATTGATCCCTCCAATGGAAATGTTCACGTTGTGCAAGTATTCTGGCCAAACCGGATGATCTACCGCCCTCATTCCCTAGTCACACTGCCTAGAAGTGCAAACCACATTATAAATGAAATATTCCAAGAGTTTGTGGTTATGCACATGAACCTGGTTCAATAATATCTCTCCCAGGATATCAAGAAGTAATTCTTCCTCTACTTCACTCTGAATGGTAAAGACCTCCCTCAACTAATTCTACAACATTCTAAATAAAGGGCTACACTTGACTTTTGCAATTGCGATGAATTCATTCATTGAAACATCGTGACTCTATGCACTTTCCATTTTTAGATTATCATTTGAATTGGCTAAATATGGTTGTTTCTAATGAATTTATAAAAATTAAGGGAGGAAAATATGAGTTGGATCTTATTGGTACTAAGAAACTAAAAAGACTATGAGGTGGCATAAGATTAATGCTAATGTGATGAGGATTAAGTTCAATTTCCAATTTGTCTCTTTGTCTTTACAGTCTATGCATGTGAGTATGCCTTAGCGTGGATTGGTCACTTAATGCAGCACCTAGGAACTATACTGATTATAAATCCAATTGCCACAGGGAAAATTTCAGATCAAGAAATGTTTGGGTGACTGCCAAAGATTGTATTAGTGGAAATTATAATCATGATCACCCTCAACCATTAATGTAATTTTATTTATTAATTTCCTGGCTGGTCAATTAGCTGGCAAAAAATTGTCAGTATACTTGGAAACCGTTTTGATAACTACCAAGATTTGGAGAAACTATTTTCCCTATATGTGAGATAGTAATGACTCTAAAAGGGTTTGGATTTTCTCAAGTGCACTATGCAATAACAAAGGAAGAGGAAAAACCTCTATTTCTATTTTCTTTAATTTATGTATGTTTGTAATAACTTACATTTTGTGAATTGTGGGTCTTAAATATGATGTTTACCGTGCCAATTTTTGTGTTGTGTGGGTGATGCAAGTTCTTTCTCTATGTAGGACATCCTCCTTGACATTGTATTCATTTATTGCAATTATAGTAGAATCTTTTTTTTCTTTATTAATGATCACTAATCGTTTAGTCCTTGTGTGTTGACTCATGGTTTATTTAATTCACCTGCATTAACTTCATTTTTATGAGTTATTGTTTGTTCCCTTTCTTGCTTTTTGGTTAAAATCATACCCATAACTAATCTAATCACACGAGGGAGTTGTACCTTTAAAATTCAAAGGAAATTCACAAATACAATTGTGACATTTTCAAATTTTTTAGTGGTTTTATCCCAGCACACCGTGGGAAATAGAGTTGATATTTGAGTTATAATTAAAAAGGCCAATCCATTCGCTAACAGGTTTGAACTCAAAATACTGAATTGCAAAGTCATCATACTGATCAGAAGAACTACCTTCCTCGGTAACTTCTTTGATGACTTCCTTCATGGTAGTCATCTTCATATATATTTTCAGTTCAAGGCATTTTTACCCATCATGGTCTGAGGTGAGATGAAAAGAAAACATATTTTCTTATTGTCTCTAGGAGGTTCTTCTATGGCTAATCATTGTTGATTTGGAAGAAGGGGGAGAGTTTTATTACCAAGTTGAAATTTATATTTTCTCATTATGTCCTAATAGGGTTGGACATTCTTTGGTAGTTTTCTTTTAAGAGTGATGATATCATTTTCTAGTCTCTGGATCATAAGATTTCAGGAGGTAGATGGTTGTGATTTACTCAAGTGCATCTCTCTCTTCCATTTTCTCATAGTAATAAAATCATATTCTAACCCAATGGCTATGGTTTGTGTAACTTCCAAGTTGGTTGGAGGTTCTCTCTTTAAAAGAAGGCCAATGTCTGGTTGTTGTGCATTAATAAAGAAACATTTTTACAATTCTTCTGGTGGTCTTTTTGTAGCATCAATTCAGTTTACCAATCTGTTAAATTTAGCCACAAATTCTCTCATGTGCTCACTTGCTTCTTTATTCATCTATGTCACTTGCCTTATTAGGGTATCATCATCATCACTTTTAAATCTTCTCTCAAGTTTTAATTTCACAGTGGCCCAATTATTAATAGAACCATGTGGTAGGTGGTAAAACCATTCTGCAACATTGTCTATAAGAGATTCTAAAAACAACCTAACTGCTACATCCTCATATTGTACACTAAGCACAACACACATAGAAAATAAGGCATCAATATGTTCTTTTGGAGAGATCTTTCCATCACCCCTAAATTTGGGAAGGTTCTTATGAGAACCCTTGGGTAGATCATTCAAATTGGTGCCCAAATTTAATGGACCAATAGCGGATCCCTATGGGACTAGTGGTTGATTAGTCATGTTATGCTAAAATTAATGACTACAAGAACAACAATCCCATCTAATATCAAATTTTGGAAAGTAGAAAAATTTGGAGGTGCTCTAGTTGGAGAAACAGGTCTACTTTTGGCTTTAACTCTCCTTCTAAGAGGGGAAATGTAAGGAAAAATGTTCTTTTACAAAGATTCAAAGAAAATATCAAAAATAACCTTACTTTTATCCCCTTTGGTAAACCTTCAGGAATGTAGGATGAATTTTGAAATGTTTGACACAACACGGATAAGGAAACTTGAATATAACTTATGTTTGTTTCCCTAGAAGAGTCACCAAAAATTTGTTGGTTAATAGATTGGGCACCTTGAGGGTTTTATTCTAATAACCTTGATTCTCCACTTGAAAGGCACAAATGTCTTGCAACAACTTCAGATAATTGTTCTCCTAAAGAAACAATTACCCTTTGAATTTTGGAGGTACAGCTCCCTCTTATAATATTCAATGAATTCAAAGAACATAAAGAAATAAAATCTTTGTTTTCTTTTAACCTGAAAGTAGTAAAGGTAGGAAACCCAATACCAAAAAGCTTTACAATATCAGATGCAATGGAATAAACTCTATTGAAACTAGCACACAGACTAGAAAGCACAAAAATACTTATAAATTTCAATTACTAATCTAATATCATCTAAAAATGAAACCAATGATAAATGGTCATACAGTTCACACAGGAATAATAAAAGCACAAGAGAAAACTCAAATGCATAGATCAAGGTTTCTATATTATCTCCATAAACCATATGCACATAGATACATAAAGGTTCCAATTTAAAAAGTATTATATTCAAAACTATATAATAGTAGGTTCTTCGAAAAACTATCTAAGAGAGAGTTTATTGATTCCAAAAACAATTATATATGAGTGGATAAGTAACCACTTCTTTCTAAAATAACTTCCCAAAAATAAATAGTCTTTTAAAATATCAATAAAAACTAGAAATTAATTGAAAGGTCACATCAGTGACACTTCAATAGCCAGTTCTTGATTTGTTGATGCGACAAGACTCTTCTATAAGGCTTCAAAAGCTTTAACAACATGTGGCATTTCATTATGCTAGGGAATATTTGTATTCCCTACTCACAACTTCCAATACATTTTATTTTCATGCCCTACTTTAATTCTCTTATCATACATTCCTACCAATCCAACTTTATGTAACAAAATAGAGTCCACTCTACTAAGTTTCCTCAAGCTATCAGTATTGAAAGGTTGAGAATTGGTAAACTCATCAATCATTTTCTTAAGATCCTCCTTTAGGGCTTCAATGTCACTTCCCTCCCAAATGGGCTGCAAACTAAGTGTAGAAAGATTCCTGCAAACTTCTTCCATAGTTGTATTTCTTTCAGTTAACATTTTTTTAGATTCATAAAATCTTTTCCTTACAACTTGTAATTTCCACTCAACACATTTATTCTAAATCACACAACGACCATTAGTAGCATTATGAATAATATATTTAGTAGCTAATTTTCTCCATACCCATGCTTAGTATCCCTTTAATATCATTTAGGTATGTAGCCCATATTGCTTCTGCATTCTTGGTTGATGCAATATCGTTTTCTATATTTGTTCTCAGAGAATATGCCTTTTGATGGGTTCTTAACATTTCTAAAATGAATTGATTACCTTTGTCCATTACATTGTTACTCCACTCCTTTATAGATTCCCCACAAACTTTATAACTTTGCATTTTTATTACTATTTATTTTCCTATTATTGACATTGGTTTAAAGGAAGCTTCAACTTAAAATATCGATTGAAGAGTAAAATCAAAAAGTGATCTTAGGCATTCAGTTAAAACCCTAACTTGGTTTTTCAATTCATCTTTACTTTTCTTATATTTATTTGTTCTTTCAACTAATTGTGCTACTATTACCTAGAAATATGTACATCCCCATCTCTTGTGTAAGGTCCTAAGTTTATCCTTGCAACATCAAAATCCTTTATAGTTTCTTGATTGACTTCTTTTTGTGTAGTGAGGTGAGAAATATCTACACAAACATGTCCTATGCTATCCTCAACCAATTTGGATGTAGTCTTTAACCTCTTAGGATTAGGAGTCCTTTGAAGTAACTAACTCACCATATCCTACTCTGGAGATCTAACTAGACTACCTTCCTTTTCTTTGACAATGTATTATCTAACCAAGCTGATTTAGGAGGTACAATTGTTGCCTTCGAAATAGAATCATCAAACAAAGTCCTTTTTTATCATATTAGTCATAATATTTGCATGTTCTGATGAAGAGGAGGGAGTAGGTCCAACTCTAAGAGATTAATTTATTCCCTTAACAGGAGATGACCTATGAGATGAAGAGGATGAATTAATAGAAGTATTACCTATTTCTTCTTCATCTTTGGCTATATCTTTATCCTTTCTCAATTGAGGTAGATTTGGTACATCTTCCCCACATGTTCATTCTAACAAATTCCTTTCAGGGGCCTCATCATCACCATCACCTTGAGACCCTAATGATATCAGATGTGAAGTTGAATCTAAAGTTCCTAAGATTATAGGAGGTTGATTACTCCCACCTGTAGATTGAGTAATTTGTGACCTATTTTGAGGACGTTGCTATTTTATTTTCTTCTTGGAAACACACTCCTTTTTTCTCGTCAAAATAGGTCCAATTTTCACTTCAATGGTTTGAGTTCAGTAAAACTCGAATCCATGATTGGGACAAACTGAGAAGATATATGATCAATAAAAATAGGATCAACCAGATCTGATTCATCATCTTCTATGCCCTAAACATCCAATCCTAAATAAAATATTCTTGTTTTCCTCAAATATAAACTCATTTAACTTCTCCTTATAACCTCAAAATCATCGAGGAAATTTTCCCAGTAATCTTCCAGCTGAGGTATGTGATAAAAACCCAAGCCAAGTTGTTGGATATTCGTCACATAATTTTTACTGTCAAAAGGGAACATTCATTGTAAAATTTAAAATTATATTTGGTCAGGTACCTTTTGATGTTAAGTTCATCTAACATAGAATTGCAAGTAAAGTAACTGAAACCTACGGGAAACTAGAAACCTAGTTTTTTCTACACTTGACATCTTTTATTTACATCAGCCAATTGTTTACAAACTTCTATAAGCATAAAATTTGTCTTCTGCATATCTAGGAAGTTTTGAAGGATAACCACTAAAACCACCAACTTGAATATATGAAAATCTCTAGAATTGAATTAAGTGACTTTCATATATGCTAATTAGCTACATAGACTCAGGAGTGAGCCTCAGTTCAATTCTCCCCTGTAATTCTTGAGTCACCCTCATGGTAAAAGTATCAGTAATTCTTTTGTCATGAAGTTAGCTTTTACTCAACTGTAACTTGTCAAAATACTTGAAAATTGGAACTTCATCACATGGAAGAAGGATCAATCTTAAACCTAGACAAGGTCTAGCGATAGATATAGCATAGATCAAGTATGAGGACATATGAAAAGACTAGTTTATTATAAAGAAGATAAAAAATTCATGCATTTGATCACTAATGATTTGTGCCCAATCCAAAAACTATTTTCCTACAAGTACAATCTGGATAAAGAAATACATCCAATCTTCAAAATCATGTGCTTTTTCATTTCCTCTCAACATCTGCAAAAACACAACTATGTTTGATATTTCATCAACAAAATTATTCCTATGCAATCCTTTGGGTAATTGAGATTTGCCTCTCCTAGATGCAGCCATCCAATTCTTGGTGATTATATTCTACTAAAATCCCTTTTTCATTGAAAACTCAATTTGTGAGTTAGTGAAGTCTAAACCCAAAAATTTCTCCCTTTCTGGAAGTTTCAAGCATGAGGTGAAGGTGGTTTACCAAAAATTAACCACCAGCCTATTATTGTGGATTCTAACTTCATAGTTGTGAGAATCATAATGTGTAATGCATTCCATAACTAGGTCTTGACACTGAATTGCAATGGGAAAGGTGGCCACTTATATTAACCCACTTGCAATTACCTTTTGTGTGATGAGTGGGGGATTTGTTTTGTTTACTTTCTCCTAGAATTAATCTATTTGAATTTCCCTAGTTTAGTATCCCCAATTTGTGGAATTATACTAGTTAATCTTGAAATACATTCAGAACCCTAATATTTGTATCTCATAATGACTGAAAAACCTAAGGTTTATATGCGATTTACATGGGAGGTTTGCACTGATGGAAAAACCCTTCAATTGGAAATGCAATCAACAACAGCTATTGAAATAAGTAGAGAAATAAATATCTCAGTGATTTTGGTCTCCAAGAATTGACAACCTCACCCATTCACTCCTTCCCTCCTTATTTTTTATCACCTCAACTGAAAAATGCTCTACTCACTATCTCATCTCCTTTTTAAACCCTTTGCAATCAACGCCAAAGTAGATAGAAAATTAATTTCTCTCTCATATAGTTGGTGTCTGTAGCCTTTCACATCATCACTTCATTATAACCATTTTTTAAAATTTGAAAGAGAACGACTACTTTATTGATAGGAAAAGAGGTTCATATAAGCTTTTTGGAGACTAATGGAATTTTTATAACCACGGTGGAATACCGAGAACCTTTTTATATATTTCTTATCTCGCATTCAAATTCTTCATCATCTTCAAGCGAAAAAAGATTAAGTTCATATAACTTTCTCGGAGACTGATAGAAGTTTCATAACTTGAGAGAAACATTGAAATTCCTTGAACTTAGACTCAAAACAAGATTTATGAAGTTAAGGCTTCAATACCAAATACTAAAACTTGTGCAAGACTAGACTTTAAGTGACACTTCGGCAAAAATGAAGGTTATAATAACAATGGTGGAGACTGACAAAGCTATAAGAACTAACCAAAATGTCAAAAACTTTTAGATTTAACCAAATTTCGAATAGTTCATCAAAACAATTGAGACAAGACAAAGACTATGATAAGCATATCAGAGGTGGCCCCCACCGTGCTTATTGGCCTCCTATAATGATTTTAACAACTAAGCCTTTACAGTCGTAATTCAGAGATTGGACATCTGACTGAATAGCTATCTCAATCATCATGAAGGTGCATTAAAATTGTCAACCCAAGGACGTAAACTTGAAATGGGTCAACACTGTATGTGCACTAGGAATCCAAAGTAGCCACATTCATCCTATAGATTAAGAAAGCTGCAATACATAAAGTAAATTGATTGGAAGGAAATAACATAAGTGTTGAACAATAACCAATAACTAGACCAAATTTAAATGCATAACAAAAATGAAAATCTGAGCGAACAAATAGGAAACTACTATGTCTGCCTTGGCTGCAGGAACAGTCATAGAATGGAATTCTAGTGGCTACAGGCCGAACAGTCAGTTCCAAATTCTTAACTAATTACTAAACATAAAATAACAATTAAACTAAACTAAGGTATGAGATGGAATACTCACCAAGTGGGCCCCCTTCGATAAGTATTCCCTAAAACTAAGATAGACTCAAATGCACAAACTTATAACTTCATTTTATTCAATAGAAAAACATGAGTACAAACAACATAGTTGTATTGCCAAAAAATCTAAGAATGTGAGTACATCAGTAAATTAACATTCTTCGACTCCAGAGCATTCACAAGGAGCATAAAATTCCTTATTTATCCAACCACCAAGCAAGGTGGCCAACTCCAGTAAACGCAGAGGATGCCACATTAGGGAAAGCATGGAAAAGAGAAGGGGTGGCTACGCATGCATAGAACCTATCAAGCACAATTGCCTTAAATCAAATCTGGCATAGTAGTAATGTCAGTACATGCTCAGTAGCATTTAAGACCACTACAAGGTAGTTACAATCTGATGCATGAGGAATCTCCAGTGCCAAGAGTTTTCTCTCCATAAATGACCACCCTGTGTCACCGATATAACACACGACCAACTAGTGGAATTTTCTTGAATTGTAGGCCTCAAATTATCTTCATGACAATGTTAGCATGCACAACAACTGCATATCCACAATCATCTTAAACCGGCATTCATTAATCACATGCAAAATTAACACAAACAGTCCACATAGCATGTCAATATCATTTGAAAGCTTATGAAAATAAATTCCTATCCAAGGTCTATGGTTTCAAGGAAATATTATGAAAGATCAACTCTCAAGCATCAAAGTCTAATGTTACTATGGGAAATGGACAACAACCCTATCAAAAAATAGACCATAAACTAGACTCATCATTCCCCCCAACCTAATGTCTTGATGGTCCTCCAGCAGAGGAAGAGTTGTCCTTTTTTTTTATCAATGCTCTAAAATTGGAAACTGAACATTGTCCCACATCTGTTTCTATTGTATCTCAATTAGGATCCAAAGAGAATCCTTGTTGTCTCTCCAGCATGCTCCATCTTTGTCTTTCATCAGTAATGTCATACCTATAAAAATTGTAGTTTGGCACCGACCACAGTAAAATAGGAGGCTAAAAAATTAGTGGAAGCCAGAATTGCTCTTTTGTTCTCTCAAGTTGCATAAACTTATCAATTCTTTTGAGTGTTACAGCATATTTGTGTGTGGAGTGAGGCTCTTCTTGCTTCAAATCATTAGATAGGGTATTCCATCTCTGTGAGAGGTATCCCATTACAGAGTCTCTTGTGGTTCTTGTCATCTCTTCATATTCTTTGTAAACTACCTCTCTCTCAGGCAGAATCATGCAGCTATAGCTTGGCCGATATAAGATTCGGTGCCAATCCTTAAAAATATCTCCTGGATGTATAGACTCAACCCTAATGGGTAGGGGAATGTTGGATTCAACTTTCCTATAATTCATGTACTGCTTTCCCCAACTTACTTCATTTTGAATCCAGGACATGAATGCCCGTAATTGGACATCCCCAACATATAGCAGTGGATTCCACTCATTATAAAATTCACACAACAAATTTTTCATCTCAGGAGGAGCAATCCGAAAAGAATTGAAAAATTTAGTAGGGGTTTCAATTGAGGGGTTCAAACCTGAAACAACCTTTGCAAACTTGAAAGAAAGATGCTTCTCTTTTAAATATAGGGCATATACCCTCAGAGGAGCTCTACATTCTAATATCTTTGGTACTAAATTTTTCATGTCATCCACCTTCTTCTTCAAAATGGCAATTTTTTCATTCTTATCTTCAATATCCTCATCTTTCTATTCAATTTCCTTCTTCAACCTGCATTTCTTTTCTTTTCATTCTTCTTCTCTTCTTTGTATTTCTTTCCATAAATTTAGGATTACCATGTTCATTAAAAAATTAGAAGGCCTATGTACTCCTACCATCATTTTACCTGGCACTTGTGCTTGCTCTTGGTAGAGTACCATCTGCAGGGATTCTACATGCTCAGCCAATTTTGGCTGCAAGGCGTAAAGTTCTTGTTCTTTCTCATGCTGCAGGAACCCTTGTTGCAAGAGTTCCTGATTTCCTTCACACACCTAGTTTTCAACTTGCTCTGCAATATCTACAAGATTAGTCAGTGTTAAATTTTTTGCTTCTTCAAACACATCCTTTTCATTTGCATGCTCCATTGGAGCTTTTGTATCCTCCTGTAGCAACTTTCCAGGTTTAGGGCTTCCCTCGAGAGATACCCTAATGGCTAGCCCAACTGACTTTGACTTTCTCAGAGGATTTCTTCATTTTTCCTTTGTTGCAGGAAGAATGGTTTCAACTTTTCATTTCCTGGAGCTTGGCACTTCCTTTTCTAACATTTTATTTTTACCTTTTCTTTCCTTTAGTTAGATGCCTTCCTCTTTTGTGCCCTAGTTTTCATTAAGGTGCCTAGAGGGACCTCATCATCAAAATCAAGAGAGGGACACTCTTTATCAAAATTCTCTATGTCAGAAGAACTAATTTTAATAGCTTGTGTGGCTACAGGAGGGTTTCCACTAGGGCTTTCCTCAGAGGTTGAGGTACCAGGAGTGGCCCCAACATTTCTCCTTCTCCTCCCAACCCTACGAGGTTCAGTAAAAACCATAGGTTGCAAATGCTCTGGTCTAATTTAATCAATTCTCAAAAATTCTTCCCAATAAATATTGGACACATCATGCAAATATTTTTCAACTAATAATTTAATTAGGCAATGGTGGGAAACGGAATTGTCCCTACCTTTCTGAGTTTTTTCTACCATGATCGAAAGAAGGTGGTACAGCACATTGGGCACATTCATTCTCATTTCGTACCTCATGTGGTTCAAGAGCTTAAAATGCACGGAATGTAAATTTTACTGGTGACCATCGTAAGTGATATACTTGACAACATAGACTGCAACCTACTTCCAAAGCTCGGGCAAAGAAGTCATCTTCGCTCCTTGTTTTTCTATGCTCAACGTAGGGTCATTAGGTTCTGTAAATTCAGCCCTAGCTGACCTGGCATCCCTAGCAATAGGGTAATTTTTGTCATCGATAGGTAACCCTGTAACTTCTACAATTCTTTCCTCTGTAGTTGTGACTTCCAACCCTTTTATTGTGGCCCTTCCTTCAAACAATGTCTAAGTGAATTCTATTGCAACACCTTCATCGAAACCATCTAGCTTTAAGAAATAGTCTAGCCATCCACAATTTCTAAATTTGGCCAAGCAAGGTGCATCTTGTAATAAAACATCATGAACTGTGGGTTCATTTTGAATCAACCCACCTCCCGTTGTCTACAATCAAATATTTACTCTACAAATATTTTCTTCGTGTAATTCTTGTCTGGAACCAAACTTCTTCTTCCTACAACTCTGCTAAATTCCAATGCTGGTGTTGTTTGAATTTTACCTTTTGCCTTAGGATTATGATAGGGACAATTAAAGCAATAAATAAGTAATAAATGTAGGCTATGATTAAGGGAAATGGCAGCGAAGGATTTTCATTTTGCACATACGAGTCATCATCTCAGAATTCAAATTGACTCAATGACATAAATCTTACTAACGTGAATTAGTACAGATAGACATGCAGACATGGAATTGACACATTCCCCCCAAACCTAAATTTGCACATGTGTCCTCACATATGAGGTGAAAGGATGATTTGACAGGGGTGGGAAATGATGACATGCTATGGCAATCATCCATATTAATTTACCGCAATAAAATAAATGCACTAGAAGACAATTACGATATAACAATTAATGTGCACGTACCTGAATTCGTGGAAGATTTATTGCAAATATCATGGAGAAAGTACCGATCATTTCCAAGAAATCAGTTGAGAAATTAATGAAAGTTGAGTGGAATGAGGTGGAGTGAAATGAAGTGAAGTGAAATGATGGTGACAAGGTGGAAGAGAGAGAAAGGTGGAATGAATGGGCACCAAAAATGTTGGCCTCCTATAATGATTTTAACAACTAAGCCTTTACAGATTTGATTCAGAGATTGGACATCCGACCTAAATAGCTATCTCAATCATCATGAAGGTGTATTTAAATTGTCAACCCAAGGACGTAAACTTGAAATGGGTCAGCACTATATGTTCACTAGGAATCCAAAGTAGCCACATTCATCCTACAGTTGAAGAGAGGTGAAATACTGAAAGTAAATTTTCTAGAAGGAAATAACATAAATGTTGAACAATAAATAATAACTAGACCAAACTGAAATGTGTAACATAAATGAAAATCCAAGCGAACAAATAGGAAACTACTCTGTCTACCTTGGTTGCAGGACCAGTCACAAAATGGAATTCTAGTGACTTCAGGAATAGTCAGTGCCAGATTCTTAACTAATTATTGAACATAAAATAACAACTAAACTAAACTAAGGTACGGGATGAAATAATCACCAAGTGGGCCCCCTTGGATTAGTATTCCCTAAAACTAAGATAGACTCAAATGCATGAACTTATAACTTCATTTTATTTAGTAGAAAAACATGAGTACAATCAACATAGTTGTGTTGCCAAAAAAACTAAGAATGTGATTACATCATTAAATTAACATTCTTTGACTCTAGAGTGTTCAAAAGGAATATCAGAGTCCTTATTTATCCAACCACCAACCAAGGTGGTCAACTCTAGCAAACGTGGAGGACACCACATTAGGGAAAGCATAGAAAAGAGCAAGGGCGGCTACACATGCACAGAACCTGTCAGGCATGATTTCCTTAACTCGAATCTAGCGTAGTAGTAATGCTAGCACATGCTCAATAGCATTTAGCACCACTACAAGGTGGTTATAATTCGATGCATGAGGACTCTCTAGCCGCTAAGAGTCTTCTCACCATAAATGACCAGCCTGTTTGACCGATATAGCACATGACTAGCTGGCGGAATTTTCTTGAATTGCAGGCCTCAAATTATCTGCATGACAACGTTAGCATGCACAAAAACTTCATATCCACAATCACCTTAAAGTGGAATTCATTAATCACATGCAAAATTAACACAAACAGTCCACATAGCATGTCAATATCATTTGAAAGCTTATGAAAATAAATTCATGTCCAAGGTCTTTGGTTTCAAGGAAATATTATGAAATATCAACTCTCAAGCATCAAAGTCTTATGTTACCACAGGAAATGGACAACAACCTTATAAATAATTATACCATAAACTAGACTCATCAGTGTCGATCCAAGGGACCGTCCTAGAGGCCTATAGATTAAAATTAGTGGGGCAAGATGCCAGTATCTTTGAGCCAGTTGCATTCCTAAGGATGGCATATGAGGAGGTGTGAGTAGAGATTATTCAGAGGACCACCAACACTACTACTGCCATTGTATCTATGGACCAGTTGTTAGTTGAGTTGCAGACTACTCTCTTCAAGAGAGATGAGGTGAGGATGAGAGTTGAGAGTATTATGGAGGCATGTGATGCTCTTTAGAGCCAACTTGATGATCTCAAAGGACAAGTAGTAGTTTTGATGTTGACAGGTGATCCACAACTATAAGAGGCCCCGAGGAGTGCAGAGTTGCAGATAGTCTCACTGTAGGGGGAGATCACAGGATTTCGAGTAGGGATGTTAGCCTCGTGATTCTATAGGTCACATTCCATCTCTACCATCCAAACTCAAGTACAGCCATCACCAGAGCCTGAGGGCTTAAGGATCCATGCACTCAGGGGCTAGATGCCCATTTTGATGTATTCCAATTTGTATCAATGAAACACACATTTTTTATAGCTTTATTTTTTATAGACATCTAACACATATATATAGTCACTACTATTTTTTATGAACAATAGAATGGTTAATGTATACGACATATATTTGATACATATACATATATACATGAGATGTTGGTTCTAATATCATGTTGTTCATTTTTTTATGTGTATGCTTTTTACTTTCATGCATGATTAGGTTATGGATGTTATATTTATGGACGTATACTTGGATTAGATGCTATCATGATCTAATAAACACAGATGGTTGTATGTTAATTAAATATAATTATGATCTAATTTACTTACCAAAAGATGTAATGTGATGCATAGCATAATAAAATACATGTATGTATGCCTCTCACACACACGCACGGTCACACCATAACATAAAATCTAATAATGTGTTGATGAAGGGAAGTCAACATACGATATGTTGTAATCCATGTGGGGTGAGTGTTTTACATGAGAC
Source organism: Sequoiadendron giganteum (assembly GCA_007115665.2). Lineage (NCBI taxonomy): Eukaryota > Viridiplantae > Streptophyta > Pinopsida > Cupressales > Cupressaceae > Sequoiadendron > Sequoiadendron giganteum. Next base: position 753,671,687 of record CM021102.1, on the reverse strand, counting down.
ACATAGAAACTATGCATAGAATCAATGAAGGTGCATCACATTAACAGGTTCTTTTAGAGGTGTCTCATCCATAGATGACAATCCATATGCACCAAAACCATACACGGAGATGATAATGTAAGGGCCTAACCAATTAGAACTAAACTTTCCCTCTTTGATCAGGCGGTGCATTTAAATTTCTCTAATTCTCATAAAGAACCAGGTCACCTACCTTGAAATTTCTAGGAAGAACATCCTAATTATAGTGTCTAGATAGTGATTTTTGATAAGATTTAGGATGGTCAAGGGCCCACAATCAACGCTCATTGAGCAACTCAAGCTGATGCAAATGATTAGACCAGTAAGTTTCATCATTAATTAACCCTTTAAGGGAAACCCACAAAGACAAAATTTCTAACTCCAAAGACATGATATCTTCAGTGCCATACACAAGGTTGTAATGCATCATTCTCATCATCATATGAATGCTTGTGTGATAGGCCCACAAAGCATATGTTAACTGAGTATGCCAATCTTTACCATGTTTATTGACCATTTTTTTAAGAATGAGCTCAAGGGCTTTATTAGATGCTTTACCCTAGCCATTGGATTAAGGATATTATAGTGTAGAGAATCTATATTGAATATGAAACTTTTTTAGCAACTGCTTCACCTCCTTATTCTTGAATGTTGTAGCATTATCAAAAATAAGTGTAGAAGGAAATTTAAAGTGAGCAATGATATTGTTTAGAAGAAAGCTATAGATAGCTTCAACATTCGTGGATCGAAGTGGAATAGCTTCAACCCATTTTGTGAAGTAATCCATAGTGGTGATGATAAAGACATGTCCTTTAGAAGAAGGAGGTGGTATATTTCTATTAATAGCCAACCCCCATTTTTTGAATGGCTAAGAAGTCTGATTCTAAAGCTCTTGACCAAGTGCATGAATGAGACAGCTATTTTGTTGACACTGTGAACACTTCTTCACAAAGGCAAAGGAATCTTGTTCCATCATTTTCCAAAAGCATCCCATGTGGATAAATTTTTGCACCAGTATTTACCACCAAAATTTCCACCCCCAACACCCGAATGGGCTTCCTTAAGGGCAAGGGTTATTTCCTCTTTAGTGAGACATCAAAGGAGAAGAAAGTTATGGTATTTTTGATAAACAACATCTAATAGTACAACATAGCAGACTAAAAGCTATCATATTTGAATGTGATCATTATTTGTCGCATCATCGATAAATTTTCTAGTCTTCAAATAGTTGTAAATGTTAGAATACCATTCCTCCAAGTCCATGTGAGAACACATGAGAGCATCATATTCAAGTTGATAGAAAATAGTAGGAGAGAAAATAATATGAACCACAAAGTGGTATTCTTCTATGTCCTTATCTAAAGGTATCAAGGAGGTAGCGCTTTCCATGGCATCTACATGTTGGTTTTCTCTCCAAGGAACACTGTTTTTCATGAAAGAAGAGAGGTGATCAAGTAAGGACAAAGCTAAATATAGTTACTAAGATAATTTACTTTTCTTATCTTGATACATCCTCATAATTTGATTCATGATAAGTTCAAATTAACCATGTATGCGAAGATTTTTTATGTTTAAAGCAATAGCGGCATGCAAGCCAACGATAAGGGCTTCATACTCAATGATTTTATTAGTGTATTGAAATTCTAATTGAAAGGGGAGAGGTACTGGCTTACCTTTGAGTGATATTAATACTACAACTATCCTAGAGCCAATATGACATCTTTATCCATTGAAATACCTTCCATACAAGATCGTGACTAATTGTGAAGAGATCTTCATTGGGGAATAAGTCCATGTTAGGGAAAGAGTGAGATGAGGGAGTGTCTACTAATTGATTGGCAACTGCTTGACCCTTTATTGATTTATGAGTCACAAACTTTATGTCAAAACTCAGAAGTATCACCCATTTCACCAAACTTCTGGCAACATTAGATCTAGTGAAAAAATGCTTCAAAAGATCACTTTTTACAATGACATGGGTTTCAGCATGAAGAAGGTAATGTGTTATCTTTTGTGTTGTGAAGATGAGAGTGATACATTGCTTCTCCATAGTGAATAATGAGTTTCATAAATAAGGAAATATACCACCCTCTCTCTACCATCATCATCATATTGAGCAAGCAAAGTTGTTAGAGCATAAGGTGATGTGGTGATGTAAAGTAGAAAGGGTCTATCTTGCATAACTGCCATTAGGATAGGAGGATTGGCTAGATAAATTTTGATTGACTTGAAACCTTTCTCACACTCATCATCGCATATAAAATGAACTTCTTTAGAAGGCATGTGAAAACAAGGGTATGATCATCCAACTAAGATATGAATCTATTAATTTCTTGAATCTTTCCTTGCAAACTCTACAACTGAGAGATATTTCTAGGTAGAGGCATTTTTAAAATTGTATCAATCTTATTTGTGTCGACCTCAATTTTATGATGAGAAACTGTAAATCCCAAAAGTTTTCCTACATCTATACCAAAGACACACTTAAGAGGATTCTACCTCATCTTATAAAGTTGAAGCCTTTCAAAGATAAGATGAAGATTTTCTACATGATCTTGACGGGTTATAGATTTTACCAAGATATCAACGTAGTCTTATAGAATTTTGTGAATGAAATCATGAAATATTAGGGTCATCTCTCATTGGTAACTTACACCTGAATTCTTTAACCAAAATGGCATCACTACATAGTAGAAGGTACCCCAATAGGTAGTAAAGGTTTTCTTATACTAATCTTTTGGGTTAATTTCAATCTGGCTATAGCCCGAGAAGCCATTCATGAATATCAACAAGGCATGACTTGTGGTCGAGTCTACAATCATATTGATATTAAGTAAAAAAAAATTATCTTTAAGAGAAGCCTTATTAAGATCATGAAATTCAATGCAAACACGAATATGGCCATCATGCTTACTAATGGAAATTATATTCAAAATCCAAGGTGAATAGTCAATAGGACAGATAAAGACTGATTTTAGGAGCTTCTCTATCTTAGTCTTAACCAACAACGTGACCTTTGGATTCATCTTTCAAAAATTTTGCTTGACGGGCTTTGCATCAGAATGTAGGATGATACTGTGGACCACCATGGACTCATCAATACTAGGAATATCCTCGTATGACCAAGCAAAGATACCAAGATGACAATGTATAGATCATAATGTTCTTCAACTTTTTCTAGAGAAAGACACTTTCCAATCTTAATTACATTTTCAGAGGATTTAGGATCCATGAAAACTTCAATAGTATCCCCCTTGAGGAGAGGACTGCAGTCTTCAAGGTGAGGTATAGAAACACCCTCGTCCACATTAGAGGAGCCTCCTCATCCACATTCAAGATGGATTCTCCAAATTATGATTGTTTATTCAAGCAATAAGAGAATCGTCACTTATGGTGAAAAGAAGGCAAATGAGAGTAAAACCCCAAGAATTTTTCTAGAGCTTCTTCCAAAGAGAAGACATCTAGGGGAACTTCATCAGGTTCTACCTTACCCTCAATCAACTTAGGGTGGACCAAATGAAGACGTTCAATTGAAATCATATTAACACTCCACCATGGTTTTTGCATAGATTGTTCAGGAGAGAAACCTAACCCCAAGTAACACTTGCAAGGCCTAACTTGGATAGGGACCTAAATTCCTTATTTGATATGCCCTATACCTTTGCACCCATAACTATACTTAGAAATGAGCTTGTATAAATGCCCATAATGTGTCTATAAAGATTGGGAAGAGGGTGGTTCCACATAGAGAGCATCATTCCACCAATGGGTGTTAAATGCATCCATGAGACCACACTCATCCTTCTCATTAGGATTAAAAACATTAGCCTCCTTAGTAGAAGCATGATTATCTTCCTCAACAAGGGAATATTTGGGTTCTTGGATAGGGTCACAACTATCCATCTCAATAAGAGGGTTATCAGCTTTCTTAGTAGAGTTATTTGAAGTTATTAGAAGGTCGAGGTGGAAGGGATCTACTTTATATTCCTTGATAAAGAATTCAAAAAAATCCAAAGATCCCCAATCATCACCAAGACATGCATTTCATTCAGAAGAAAAATCAAATGGTGAAGACCTAGGACTCTCCACTTTTAATTGTTCCTCTTTAGGGACATTAATTTTAGGGGTAGTCCCTACGGACAACACCGTTGAAGAACATGTCAACACATCAAAGGTTAGCACTGAATATAATTCTTAAGATTGGAAATAATCAAGGCTCGACCAGCTACTTCCAACTCACAAAGGTGGATAGCTTTAGGGTCAGCCTTGATTGTAATTACTATATTCTTAGCTACAAATTTTATTGAAAGATGTAAAGTGTAAGTCACAACTCCCATAGTGTGAATCCAAGGCCTTACCAAAATAATATTTTAAGGTAAGGGACTAGGAATCACATAAACTAGAGTGGGTAAGGTAATGGGTCCCAATCATAAAGGCAAGATTATTGTGCCAAGGGCTTGACAACCAGTGTTATCGAATCCACAAATATTAAAAGAAGAAGAAACTAAAGAAGAAAAATCAATATTAATCTTAGGTAGTAGATCTATACCAAAAACATTGAGATTCAAAATGGTGTTAATGAGGGTGCATCTAATACCGATATTTTTAACATTAACTATGATCATTAACAAGTTCTCTTGCTTCTACACATCTGGGGGCGGGAGTTCTTGTGGATAGAACATGATATTCAGTGAATCTAAATTAATATGAGCCATCAACACATTAACATTTGTTGACCTAGTGAAGGCAAGAAAGAGGACCTTTTTCAAGGCTTCTTGAAGCATACCTTGATAAATCGGAGTGGTCTAAACTAAATCCCAAAGTGAGATCTTAGTTGGAGTAACACAAAGCTACTCGACAAGATCATAATCACCCTGTGCTTTAGTCATAGGTTTAGGTGTTGAAGGGAGACTTGGTTGAGAAGGTGGAAAATAAGTAGGAACCAAAGTATGTTGAGGTGTAGGTACATAAGGTTATTGATTTAGGTTATGTTTATTTGTTCTAGTGCTATATGTGTGCCCTACAATATTGTAAGAGGTGGAGTCTATAGCTATTAAGAACCTTGTATACAAATATGTTGAGTCACTATAATATGGTACCCCATAGATAGAATGGATCCTCTTGGGTGAACGGGTAGCTGGAGTCAAGTAAACAATTGGACTCTTAGGCTTTTGAGGAGCCATGTAGACTACAATAACATTCACCAAATTCTCAACTTGCAAAGAGGAAGTAGATGTTTGTGATGAATAATTTTGTTCAAGAGATCTATGGATAGAAGAAGATGCTTCCAAAAAATCATCCAGAGCATCGTCCAACATATTGAAATATTCCTTAGAAAAATAATTATCATAAACTTTAAAACATTATAGAAAAAGATCCAACATGCTTCACATCGAGTTCACCAAAATATAGAGAAGGGTTATTTGTTTCTCATGAGTCTCTTGCTTTCCAAGAGAATCCCAAGGAACAAATTTCCCTAAACTACGTCGAATTTTGTTTAATTGAACAAGAAAGAAGAATGAACAAATTGCAAAGAACAGCCCAAGGGCAGAATGTCAAGAAGGGTAATCAGACAGACTACTTTAGAGACCAAAAGAGTAGGATATTGAGATCTTTGTCATAGAAGGAACAGCTCTCAGCCAGACGATGCCAATGTGGGAGAAGGATGCTAGCATGGCACGTTGGAGTCCTAGAGGCATGCTAGAGTCCTATACAAAAAAAGTGTTAAACCTCCAAATAGAAATGCCATATACGTACTAAATGGCTCAAATTTAGGGTCCATTTATCCAACTACACTGATAGAAAGAAAGAAATGCTAGAAATACACAACGAAATGGAGAGCCCACTTACAAATGGTCATGCATTTGAGATCTTCCTCTAAGATTTTCTCATACAACCTGCACACAAGATGAACGAGGGAAAATTTGGGGGATATTTTGGGGCTTATCATAGTCAAACCCCCATTTTGGTGTTCCCACCTCCATGGATAGCCAAATAGATATAGAAAATGGACACAAAGTAATCAAATATGAAGTGATAAAAGAAAACCCCATTCAAGGAGAAGAACGTGTATCACAAGATTTTGCAATAAGTTATCTATTTGCAAATAGACAAGAAGCCAAAGAGCATTACCAACAGTCTGCGGCCCCCTCTTGACTTGATGAACGTACCATTCATTGCTTGCAAGAGATATTTAGTTGTTGGAGGGACCTTAGTCCAGCAAAGATTTATTGTAGAAGCAAGATTGAGAAGAGAAGAGCAAGAGTGTAGAGTGAGAGTGAGAGAGTCAAGTGTTAGTGAGATAACTATAGAGTCTAGGCTAAAGGTTTGTAAACTTGGCAAAATTCACTCAATTCGTAGGGTCAACTAACTGAATAGTTCACTTGAAACTGCTTAAGACTACATTAAATCATCAACCAATGTGTGTAAGCTTATGATGGTACAGCATTATATATGCCTTCATGGACCCAAACTACCTAAACCATCCTCCTATAGTTATTCTAGTTGCTATAAATTCACAAAATTGTAAAACAGTAAAAGTATAACTAAAACTTAGTTGCTATGGGTACCTACAGTAAAGGTTGTAATTGAACTATTGCTAATGGAATGATACTATGTTAACTAAAAACCTGATTAATATTATTGACTCAACTAAACTGACCTATGTAGTATTACTAATAATTATTAGATACATGTTCCTAAGAATTCACTTGTAATAAGAAAGAAATGAAATCTCAGTTATATTGCATACAATTCATGAACAATGATTAACTAATATTAACTATCAATAGAAATAAATAACTAAAAGATGAAGTGAAAAACAATACCTTGAGTGGCCTACTCAATTAACTTTTTCCGCTTAACTGAAATCAATCTAACTAATATATTTCATGCATCTCATGAATTGATCTTCATTTATTGCATCAAATAAAAGATTAAAAAATACTCTTACACAAACTAGATTTAACCATTCTATATATTCATGTTCAATTGGAAATAATAGATAGTATAAATTGTGAATAATCAACTAATTGAACTACAAACTCAACCATCATTTATATACAAATTGAGGGATTCTTATTGAAAGCAACAACTTAAATCGAAATCATTAATTCCACTCCCAGATATCTGGAGTGTGGATTCAAGATTTGGAATTATTCAACCTACAACTGAAAAGAAAGAGAACCCTATCAAACTAGAACTCTGTCAAAATAGAATATATTCAATTATATGTCCATCTATCAAAGCCCCTTATAAGAAAGACCTCATATTCAATTTTTATTAACTGTTTATGATAACACGTCTTCTATCTTCATTGAATGTTTTCAACCAATAATCACCACCTTCAACTATTTATGTGACTTCCCTTATTTTGGTATTCAATGCCCCTTTTTCTATGAGTTCATCCCACAATGTTTGTGCATCAAGGTTCCTCTTTTTGCTGCAATAAAATTATTTTCACAAAACACACACACAAGGATAACCATCATAATTAAACATAACTTTTCCATCAATATTCCCATGCACATAAGGCAACTCCAGTCTATCATGGACTCAAATTGGCTCAAATTAAAGGGTATCGGAAGGTCTGGGTGGAAGGTGACTCTCTAAATATTATAAACAATTTGAAGAAGGCCTCACCTTCGTCTTGGAATATTGAGGCCTTGGTCAGGGACTCTATTGAAATTATTAATTCCTTGGATAATATTTATATCTCTCATATATTGAGAGATGGAAATATGTTAGCCGATTTTTTTGCTAACTTTGGTGTTAGAGAAAAAAAGGAATGGGATTTAAATGATCCTATTCCTTTTGAAGCAACAGCTATTATTATTAATGAATGTTAATCTTATGTTGATCTTTTCTGGCTTTTGGGGATGCATATCCTTAGTCACGTGGTCGAATGGTTTGAATGAGGATGTTAAATTTATGAGGATGGAGGACAAATTTCACAAGGATCAGAGTTATATTTCATTATTGCATATTTGTCCTTTGGCTAGCTTCGCACGGATTCTGGGTGATATTTGCATTAGCTTCTAGAGTATTTTTTTGATTATTCTTTCCATGGGTGGTGTTTGTATTATTCTCATTTGGTTTCGGTAGTGTGCTTCGCTTCAGCTTGCAATGGGTGGGGACATAAATCATGCCGAGCCTAAGTCATTTTTTTTTGCTAAGCTGAGGAAGGAGGTGTGGGAGATTTTAGAGAAGGGTGGCTAAACTGTGTATATGGAGAAATTGCATGGCTACAATTCTCAAGTCACCGATATGGTTGCTCAAGGGTGGAATGAGAGAACCCTAAATTTGGGAGGTAAGGAAGTTGTGGTGGATGAATAATTCATAGCCCAAATTACTGGTTTGGTTATGCAGGGTATGAAGGTGTTTAGAGACAAGAAAGACTCATAGGATGCGATGTTTATTTTCTTCAAAGGGAATGAGGTTGTTGCTTTGAAAAAGGTGAAGAGTGGTGGTTATCATGTAGGAGCTCTTTAAAATAATTTTGGTGTGATGTGGTGGAAGATATTATGAGGTATGTCACCTTGGAAGGAAGGTATACGGTGATTAATAATTACCATTTCCTTTTGCTAAACCATTTCCGGCATAAGAAATGGGTTTCCTTTCCTTACTATTTGTTGATGTCACTTGACATGGGGATTAAGGAACATATGAAAACTCCAAGAACCTTGTATTGCATGTGGGGTTAATTCTCCTGATCTATGAACATGTCAAAGTGCATGAGGTGCACAAATATCTTGTGTCTCCGAAGGAAAATGTTGTTAATCCTTGGAGGGTTATGAGACAGATTCGAGTGAGGAAAGGGTTAGTAAAAAAGCTAAGAAGAGGAGGCTCATTTTGAGAAAATATTTTGAGTCTGATAGGGATGATGATTCTGACTATTTCCTAGACTCCTATGCATCTTTTGAGGAGGGACCCTCTTCCCCTGTTTTGGGTAAAACTGGGAATAGGAATTTGGATGATAAAGAGGGTTATACTACTTGTAGTGATGATGTGGGTGTGAAGGCACATCCTAAGGGGGCTAAGGACAAAAATGAACTTTATGTGGAAGCTTCCTCTCCTCCCCCAATGACTAGACATGTGTAGGAGACTGAGGAGGGGAGCCGAAAGAGAAGTGAGCTAAGAACTGCTAGCCAAATTTTGGAGAAGGGTTTCCCTCTTTCCCTGGCTGGTGGTACCTATGGTGAGGCCTCTCTGAGTGTTGACTTTGGGATGAAGCAGGGGAAGTAAAGGGTTGTGGATTTTGGCCATGCTATGGGAACTAGCAAATTAGATGGGGATAGGTTGTTGAAAAGGAAGACTGTTGCGAAGGAAATCGCTTTCTCCATTCGAAAGATGAAGTCTCATGTCTCTATTGGCAAAGGTATGGATATTTCTGCTAATAAGTCTTAGTTTAGTTCCTCTGATGAGGATTTTGTTGTGGGGGATCGGGTTGAGAACTTTGATAGGGAGGAATTGTCTGATGTATTGGGCTCGGCCCGTGAGAGTGCTAATGTGTAGTTTAAACTTTTTAAATGGTTCTTTCATGAGATTAATAGGATTAATGTTAGAATTAAAGGTGTTGCTACTAAGGCTGAGGACCCTATTGTCCAAAGCCAAATTGATAATTTGATGGAGTCTCTTAATATTGTGGCTAATATTGTGGTGGAGGAAACCATTAATTTGAAACAAAATTTGGAAGGTAGAATCTTATCCCTTGAGGATAAATTTGATAAAATGTGGAAAGTTGTGATGAAGAGTGGAGATGCTTCTAAGGTTTTGGGAATTTCTGATTCTACCAAGGTGATCTCCCCTTTGATTACTATGAAGAAGAGAAAAGATAATGTGTCTTTTGATGATACTACTGTTGGGGGTAAGTTGTTGGATGTGGGTTGTGATGGTGAGAAGGATGTTGTTAAAGGTAGTGTTTTGAATGATGAGGTAAAAATTGGCGGGTCGGGGTCAGAACTAGAAATAGAATGAAAGCTCAAGTTGGGGCCTCTGGTATAGAGGTGTTTGATATTGTGGAAAATGCATAGAAGATGGTCGCTATTGATATGGAAGTTGTAGAGATTTTGAAGAATATGTAGTGTTGTTGGTTGGCTTCTTTTTTTTTTTGGTTATTTTTTGGATGATGGTTTGTTGTCGTTGGGTTGATTTCTGTGTAATTTTGTTTTCTTTTATTATCAGCTACTTTATTTTGTAAAGGGTTTTGGGCCCCTTCAAAACCCATTTTTTACTTCTATTCAAAACATTCCCATGCATATATTCATATAAACCACTTAATGCTAATATATTAAACCATAATTCCATCACCATTTTTTTGAGTCTTAGGTTTGTATAATGGATACAAAATGGATAATATGATATGGAATATTGTTAGGAAGTGTGTTTAAAAGTATCTTAAAGTCTGTATAAAACCAACAAAAAACAAACTATTATCTATACCTATCATTTCCACCCAACCTAACTTTTTTCTTGTCCCCAAGAAAAATACTAAGGGTCTTGATTATACTGCAGAGAAAATTGCCTTAGGTCCAAGAATGTACTAGCACCCTGATCCTATTGTAGATAAAAACCCTGGTATGTTGAAAGTTGCCTCATTCTGATAGCTTCTTCCTTTTCACATTTATCACCTTTATTTCTAGTCTATTGTGGAATTGTACAAAGGAGAATAGGTGGTTGAAATTTAAGGGGTATCCAATGAACTCCTTTTTTAATACTGGTTGTCATGTATTTTTGTAGCCTCTGAAGCATAGCAGTAAATTTGTACACAAAATGCAGCTCCTTCTTGTATAAATCAAGGGTTAGTTCATTCCATCGGTTTTGCACATACTTATAACAATTCTATGCAATTCCTACAGCTATCATTTTCATCCTCTCATAGTCTTCCTTCCTTAGTTTCATTATTATCTTACCAACTCCTTTATGCCCAAGAATTCTCATCCACTCATTAATAATTATCTCAGAATCCTTAGCCTCTCTTCTTACTAGAAGTGCAATAGATTTCTCTTTTTCATCATATTCTTTCATAATTTCTCCTCTAAGATATTCATTCCTATAGTAAGAAGCAAGGGATCTAACTTGAAGATCCCTCACAAATATTAAGGGATTCCATTATGTTTCATTAGGAATCACATAATTGTGCAGATAAAATTCACACAATTGATTATGGTCCTCAAATGTGGAAGTCTTAAAAAATTTAAGGAACTTATCTAGTTGACTCATTGCAGCTGATTGTTTACTAATCAATCTATTAAATTGAAAAAAATGGTACCTCTCTTGTAGAAGCAATGCATAAGTCATGGGTGAAGGCCTATATTTGAAAATTTGTGCAGCCTTATTTGCAACTTCTTCCAATCAGACTATTGACTTGTTCAATTCCATTTCTTTCTCTTCCAATTCTTTTGTATATCTCTCCTTTTTATTCTTCCATTTTTCTTTTTCTCCTTCAAACTCATTAGTCACACTCCATAATTGGTAACCTAGAGAGAAATTTGTGTGATAACTAGGAGTTTTAAGAGGAGGGGGTTTCTCTCTTGGGATAGCTAGTTCCTTATCCCCTATCTTGGTAACAGCCAATTGTGCCAGAAAATCCAACTTAGCACCATGACCATACAACTATAATTTTTCCTCCATCTCCTTCATTTTGACTTCCCTTTCTTTGACCTTCTACTCATAGTTTTTCACCAACTCCTCTAGGTGTTTAATTCTATCCAGTGCTTCCTAGATTTCTTGCCTCGCATTCCTCTCCTCAAGATAAACTTCTTCTCTACCTTCAAACTACTCATTCCCTCCTTCATTTTCTCCATATGTGGGACTATCTGGAGCTTGTGTTCTTAGTTTCTTTGTAGTAAATAAATCTTCTAATTCAGAATCAGAAGACATTATCACATACTTTCTCTTTTCCACAAGTGCATTCACATTACCAGGGGAATTCCCTCCTAGTTCAAAATTAGTCTCCATAACCGTGACATTTTCCTACTAGTGTTGATTTCCCTGGAACTATTTTGTATTATTCTCTTCTCCCTCAGATTCTCCTATACCTTCCTTTGCAACATTTTGTTTCTTGAGCCTACCAGAATGTTTGGGTGTAATTATCTCTACTCTAGCTTTCTTCTTCTCCTTTTTAATAACCTTTTTCCTTTTTAGGGCGTGTTCCTTAATCTACTTCTGAAAAACCCTCTTTCCTTTTGGATCCTCTTCTTCTAGTTTAGAGGGCATGGAAGTAGTGGATACACTACTTCACCTGCTTTTAGAATTTCACGGATTTGAAGAAGAAGGTAACTCCTCATTTTTGGACAACCCAAACTCTGGCTCTTCAGGTTCTACATGTTCACTTTGGCTATGGGTAGGTGAGGCCACAGGCAGATTATGAGGGTTTTCCTCTTCAATCTCATTCTTGGGTTCATATTGAATTCCTATATTCCTAGGCATTACCAGCAAACTGTTGATGTCATTACATTCCTCAACCCTAGAATCCTCCCTCCTTACTTGTGTGTACTAAATTCTTAGACTTCTTTTTATCGGCATGGTAACCAAGAAATGGTGAGAGAGATAAGTATCATATTATCTTCTTTGATACTCTAAAGCCATTCTTTTCAAGAGGTGGTATATAATATTGGGTACATTGACTATCCTATTATGCCTAAGATGGCTCAATAACTTAAAATAAATAGTATACAACAGATTTTGTCTCCCATCGCATGTAATATATTTGACAATATAAGAAGCACACCTTGCCCAAAACCAGTGGAGAGATATTACTTTTGTACCTTGTGATGAGGAATCCAATACTTCTCTTGTGCAAAATTCCTCCCGAGTAGTGACTACTTCAGACCGAGCTGGAAATTCTACTCCCATCCTTGGCAATCCAATTACTTGAGCAATGGCAGTCTCTAAAGCATCCATGGAAAGTCCTTTTTCCATGGCTTCATCATACTAGAGAGTTTTTTAAAATATCCTTATTAAATCATCACTATACTCTATCAATTTTAGGAAATATTCAAGCCATCCAACCCTTGTGAATATAGGAAGGACAACTACATCCTCCAAAATCTATTGATGAGTTGTCGACTCTCTTTGTATGACATCTCCTCCCATCTTAGTTCTCTTTACTACTCAGTATACCAAATCAACTCTAGATTTCAACTCAATCTCTATCTTCCACCTTCAACTTCACTCGTGACTTCAAAACCTTAGTTTCCAAATGTATTATTACTACCACACCATACTACAACTAAAAATCCCTTTTCAAATTTAGTTATGATAGAAACCAAGCTAAGATTCTTACAAATTCTACAGGGTTTCAAGTTTTAGGAATTGCAAAAATGGGAGCGGGCAGAAATAGCAATAAAAATATGACTATAGGCTTTACATGTCATGATTTTCATTAATTCAATTTAGGGTGGAAAATTCAAAAAAAGACAAAAAGATAGATTAAGCATACCCACCCCCCAACTTAATGGGTAAAGTGACCTCACTTCATGGTGATGGTTGGGAGGCAGTATAAACGTGAGTTGATGGAATTAAATAGTTTAATAATTCACATGCATGGAAATGAAATAAAAGTGCATAAAAAATTTTAAAGAAATATTTCATAATCATAATAGTATACCTCAAGTACCATCATGCAAAAATAACCATCGGTGGAACATGGAGATTGAAAGAATATATGAAGTTATGGATTTGATGGGATAGATATTAAATGCAAGGTAATAAGTGTCTTGGATGGTGAGTGGATATGATGAGATAGATGCAACCTTGTGATGTGACAGCATTAAATAATTGAAATGTACATATGCGATAAAATAATTATGTCATTATATGTAGGATGAATATACGGGTATAATGGAAATGAATGCTCATAAACTTGCAATAAATATGGTGCCAAGTGAATAAAATATTCTTTTCAGCTATCGAATTTTTCTACGGGCGCTTGCAGTGTCAAGTCCCTATCAGAATGCAAGAAGTGTGAAGCTACAGGTCCCTTTAGCATTAAGTCCCTTATGAATATGGTGAATAGGTCTCATGTGGAGATAGCCTGAGTGTTATCATAACCATGCAGTGTGTGTATGAATATTGTGTTGTATGTGAATGTGTTTTAAAGCATGGAAAATAAGGTCTAGGTAATCTCAGTGGTGGAGTTGTGTAACCCAACTGTTGTATTACCAGACGTGCTTGGTAAGTCGCTTATTGTTGAAACATCATCTTGTGTCCTAGATCCCGAATCAAAAAAATTGTGTGCGCCATATTTATCCATTAGAGATAGGATAAAATTATCATTTTCAAGTGGTTTCTTATATAGATTGAGTCTATAGCCATTAACTAGTAGTGAAAATTTTACCTCATCAATATGTTGGCAAAACAAGAATAGACAACTGAGAGGGGGGGTGAATCGGTTGTCACAAAATTTAACACTTATTTAACCTTATTAACCTTTAATCTCAGATATAATAAATAAAATTGAAAGCATGAATCAACAACACATCAAAAGCACACATAACACCAAGATTTTTGCATGGTAACCCTATTAGGGGAAAAACCATGGTGGAGGTTAATCCACAAGTTATACCTTGTTAAAAGTATAAGTAAAATGAATAAGGAATGCATATGCATTTAGGCACACTTCCTAAATCTCACTGCTCAAAGAAGACTCATTGTCTTACATAAAACTTTTATATTAAATCCATCTGAAGTGATTGAATTGAGAAATTAGCTTCTTCCGAAGCCTGATGATAGTTTCGATTAGGCACAAAAATACTTCTACACACTTCTCTCAAACTTCTTCACACTCTACTCTACAATCGAATGATCTAATCTCTATTCACACATTTTTCATTCACCCTTCTCATACATACACCACACACACTTCAAAATGAAGAAATAATCACTCTTATATATCCACTTCATGGAATTACATCAACAACCTTGTCAGTCAAAAATAAAAGAATAAATGAATACAAATTGTCAGCCCAATTCATGAACAAATCTCAATGCACACCAACTGAAGTTGATCACAACATAATGAAGACCTAAAACAACTTCCTCAAACATTCCAAACATTAAAAGATTAATCCACGAGGATCCACAACACACTACAACCACCATGTCGGCCAAGAACATGAAAACCGAACACATCCTAAAAATCTCCAATCACGATCACACCAATCAGTGTGGATGTACAACAAGGATAGAGAATAATCTAGAAACATCAACGAATATTGCACAAGAATACGCAACAACTCAAATTACCATAATTGAATTCTCTTCTTCCAGAAACATCAGCTACAGTAACAGAATAACTACAGGAACACAGAAACTGACAACTTACACAAATCTTGATGCGCACCTCTAAAACTTTTGGAGTATAAACTAGATAGGCTCAAAAACAAACCCTTTAAAGCGCAACTCCTGAATAGCAACATACTGAATTTTCCACCACACTAAAATTCATAGCTTCACAGAAAGCCTTCAACATATTTATTATAATTTTCTCAACATCCTTGACATGTATAGCCTTTAAAACATTAATGCTAATAGTGTTGACATCAATGACAACCACAACATCCAAAAATATCCCCCTTTGGAATTGATGGCAACACATGATGTGAAAAATACCATCAACACAACTAACTCTTTTTTCAACAGTCTTCCCTTCTTCTCATACTGTTCTTCTCCCCCTTACATTACTCTTCTCCCATTTTTGTTCTACTCTTCTCCCCCACGGTTTTTCACATTGCTCTTCTCCCCCTTTGACATCAATGGAAAAGGTACACAAGCTCTGAACCACATATTTGAATCATCTGACTACTCCCCCTGAGTAGTAGCCACCACAACATCAATCTGAATCAAGATATGACTATGAATGCACGAATTGATGCAAAGACTTGTATCTCAGTTCTTATTAGGAGGGGAAATCACCCCTAGCTTCCCTCTAAGATACTCAAAAGTATCCTTAGGCAATGTCTTAGTAAATATGTCTGCAATTTGTTCTTTAGTAGGCACATACTCCAGTCTGACTTCTTTATCACTCACTTTGTCTCTCAAAAAGTGATATTTGATATATATTTGTTTTGTCTTTGAATGCAACACCGAATTCTTAGAAATGTTTATGGCACTTGAATTATCACAAAATATAGCAACAAGCTCATCATACTCAATTCTGATATCTCTCAGCATCCACTTCATCCATATTACTTGAGTACAATTGTTTGCAGTAGCAATATATTTTGCCTCAATAGTAGATAAGGAAATGGAATTCTACTTTTTACTCAACCAAGACACCAACTTATTCCCCAAGAAGAAGGCACCACTACTAGTACTTTCTCTTTCATCCACATCTCCTTCCCTATCTACATTAGTAAAGGTGCTCAAGGTAAGATCATCATATTTAGGATACCAAAGATCAAAATCAACTATCCCTTTCAAGTATCTAAAAATTCTCTGCATAGTAGTCACATGAGATTCCATTGGATCAGCTTGATATCTAGCAACCATACATACAACATTCATGATGTCAGGTTAGGTCTAATTCAAATAAAGTAATCCACCAATCATTGGTTTGTATCTTGTTTGATTTACCTTAGGAGAATCATCATTTTGTGTTAACTTGCATCCGGTTACCATGGGTGTACCAACTAGATTTGAGTCTTCCATGCCAAAAAAATTTCAGTAACTCTCTTACATATTTGGACTGAGCTATAAATATTCCATTGTCTAATTGATTAATATGAAATCTCAAAAATAATTTCAGCTCTCCAATCATTGACATCTCAAACTCACTTTTCATTTCATCAGCAAACTTCATACATAAGTCATCATCACCCTCAAAAATGATGTCATCAACAAAGATTTCAATAACCAACTCTTTATCCTGGTCCATCTTAAAATACAGATTATTGTCAGTAGTACCTTTATTGAATTCAAGCTTCAACAAGTATTTATCCAGTCTAGCATACCAAGCTCTAGGGGCTTTCTTGATTCCATACGGTGCTTTCTTCAATCAAAAAACCATATCTTCTTTGTCAGTCAGTTGAAATCCATCTAGTTTCTCAAAATATACTACTTCTAGATCACTATTCAGAAATTTTAAATTTACATCCATTTGATATACTTTGTAGTTCTTAAAAGTAGCATAAGCAATAAATAATCTTACAACTTCAATTCTAGTAATAGGGGAAAAGGTTTCTTCAAAATCAATACCTACCATTTGTGACTACCCTTTACATACCAGTCTTGCTTTATTCCTAACCACTTCACCTTTTTCATTCATCTTATTCTGAAAGACCCATTTGGTTCCAATCAAATATTTATCCTAAGGTCTAGGAACAAGAATCCATGTATCATTTTTCTCTATCTGCATCAGTTCTTCCTTCATTGCTTCCATCCAATATTCATCTTTACATGCTTCATTGACATTGTTGGGCTCAGTCTTGCAAATCAAACAATACTCTTCTACAATTATTCTTCTATTTTGCACACCTTTGTTCTTATCTCCTATAATCTGATTTTCAAAATGATTTAGCTTTACATACCTCGTAACTTTGGGATTCTCTCGAACTTCTGGTTCTTCTATTCTTTATTTTGCACTTCCACTGACTTCTCCTTCTTGACTCTCTTGATTCATCGAAACAATTTGAACTTGATTTTGTGTCTGAGCATTCTTCCCATTATCAATATTGTCATGTTGGTCATCTGAATCATATCCACAGTATCTATATGATCTAGCAATTTCTTCATCAACTCTAACATTTTCACTTTCAGCCATTTTTCTTAATCTTCTATTATAGCACCAGTAGGCCTTGCTCTTAGTAGAATAACCCAGAAAAATTCCTTCATCACTCCTAGCATCAAACTTGCCAATATCTTCATCTCTCTTGATATAACATCTACTTCCAAAGATTTTGAAATATTTAACAATAGGCTTATAACCAAACCACAACTCAAAAGGAGTCTTACCATAATTACCATTGACATTTACCCGGTTAATAGTATATACAATAGTGCTTGCAACTTCTCTCCAATAGATATGAGTTACATTACCTTCCAACATCATAGTTCTAGTAGCATCTATAATTGTTATGTTTTTTCTCTCAATAACTCCATTTTGTTGAGGGTTCTGGGGAGAAGATAACCAACTTTTGATTCCATGCTCTTCACAAGAATTATTGAACTCCTGAGAAGTGAATTCACCACCTCTGTCTGACCTTAAGCATTTGATCTTCCAACTTGTCTCATTCTCGGCCATAGCTTTGAAATTTTTGAACTTTTCTAATTCTTCATGTTTTTCTCTTAAGAAAGAAACCCATATCATCCTAGAGTAATCATCAATAAGAAACATAAAGTACCTTTCTCCTTGTAGACTTTTGATTTTGGAGGGACCACATAGATTATTATGCACCAGCTCCAGTACTCTATTAGAATGATGTTTTTTTCTCCAAAAATAAATTCTGGTTTGCTTTCCCATCTGACATTCCTTGCATATGGTGTTAGTAGGCTTCACTAGCTTAGGAAGATCTCTAACTGCTTGAGCGGAGATTACTTTGACAATGTTATCAAAATTCACATGACACAACCTCCTATGCCATAACCAGCTTACATCAACTTGAGCAATTAAACAACTTTCACTAGCACCACTCAGGTGAAAAATGTTACCTCTTGTCTTTGTACCTGAAGCAATTACTTTTCCAAAAATTCCTAGTATCTTGCATTTTCCATCTTTGAACTAAATATTGTATCCCTTATCTACCATTTGTCCAACACTCAACAAGTTATGCTTCAATCCTTCAACATAAAGGACATCATCAGTATTATATTTACCACCAAGAGAAATAGTGCCTCTACCACAAATCACACCAGCATTATTATCTCAAAATATTACAACACCACCATCATATTTCTCCAAGCTTATAAACTTTCTTTTTTCACCACTCATATGATGTGACCATTCGTTGTCAATCACCCACTCATCCTTTTCTTCAATTCTAGCTGCAAGAGCTTTCTCAATATTCTTATCACTAGCAGATTCAATGGACACCATACCATTTTCCTTGATAGAAATGAATACCCATCCATCTTCATTTCCATTTTCTTTGTCAAATTCATCATTAGTAATACCTTCTTCAGCATAATAACATTTCTTTTGAAATCTAGGCTTATCAGGTTTGAACCTAGGAACTCTTTCAAGACACCTTGATGCAAAATGACCTATCTTATTGCAAGAGAAACATTTAATAGGAAACTTTCCTTTATACTTACCTTTTCCTCTGGCTTCTCTTTTCACAATCAATGCTTCCAACTCTTCTAACTCTCTTTATTCATCTTCAATTTGTTTCATCTCATCTTCATACTTGAATGTCTTTCTAGAACTTTCTCCTAGATCATATCTTTGTTGATTTATTTCGAATACAGTAGCCTTAAATGCAGATTTTGTCTTAGGAGTAGATTCACCAAATTCACTCAATTCAAAGGTAGAAAGCTTACCAATCAATGTGTCTCTTGTCACATTTGTTACTGTCCTGAGCTCTTCAATAGCATGATCTTTCATTTTTTAAGAAGTAGGCAATTATTTGAGCACTTTAGCCACAATATCTTCTTCATCCAAGATTCCACTGGCACATCTAATACCCATCACTAGTTCATTTACTTTTTGCATGAAAGAAATAATGTTTTCATCTTCACTTATTTTCAATTTTTCTCACTTACCTTTCAGACTTTGTAGCTTAGCAACTTTCACTTGTGCATCTCCTTCATACAATGTTTCCAACTTCTTCCAAATCTCATATGTTGTTTTTAGATCCATTACATTTGTCATCTATGAATCAGTCAGAGCACTCAATAATGCTTCTATAGCCCTGATATTTGTTTCAACTTCTTTGATCTCATCAGGAGTAGAGGGACCATTCTAAGGAATAATATATATGTTCTTTTTAATCTTCTAGAAAGGATCACCAATGCACTTCAAATGACACTCCATTCTAGCCTTCCACAGAGAGTATTTTGTTCCATCGAATCTAGGACTATCCTTCTTGTATGATTCCACCTCAAGCTATTAAAAATTATTCAAAGGAACTTGCTCTGATACCAATTGTTGGAAAAACAAGAATAGACAACTGAGAGGGGGGGGTGAATCAGTTGTCACAAAATTTAACATTTATTTAACCTTATTAACCTTTAATCTCAGATCTGATAAATAACAGTGAAAACATGAATCAGCAACACAACAGAAGCACACATAACACCAAGAATTTTTCTTGAAAACCTTGTTAGGGAAAAAACCACGATGGAGGTTAATCCATAATTTATACCTTGTTAAAAGTATAAATAAAATGAATAAGGAATGCACATGCATTCAGGCACACTGCCTAGAGCTCACTGCTCAAAGAAGACTCATTGTCTTACATAAATCTTTCATATTAAATCCATCTAAAGCGATTGAAGTGAGAAATTATCTTCTTCAAAATCCTAATGATAGTTTCGTTTAAGCACAAAAATACTTCTTCACACTTCACTCAACCTTATTCACACTCTGCTCTGGAATCAAATGATCTGATCTCTATTTGCACATTTCACATTTACCCTTCTCATACATACACCACACACACTTCAAAATGAAGAAACAATCACTCTTATATATTCGCTTCATGGAATTACATCAACAACCTTGTTGGCCAAAAATAAAAGAATAAATGAATACAAACTATCAGCCCAATTCATGAACAAATCTCAATATGCACCAACCAAAGTCGGTCACAACATAATGAAGACCTAAAACAACTTCCTCAAACATTTCAAACATTAAAAGATTAATCCATGAGGATGCACAACACGCTACAACCACCATGTCGGCCAAGAACATGAAAACCCGAACACACAACAGAAAAATATTTGATCACGATCACACCAATCAATTTGGATGTGCAACAAGGATAGAGAATGATCTAGAAACATCATGAACATCACACGAGCATACGCAGCAACTCAAACTACCAGAATTGCATTCTCTTCTTCCAGAATGGTGCAGGAGCACCTAGGCTAACCTCCATTGTTTTGGTATTTTGGCTTGTATCTGACCTTAGCCAAGTTAGAGAATTTGAGTGTTTGCTTTAGACCTTAGATGGTCTTGTTTTTGTTTGGGCTAGGTGAGTTAGTCATTAAGACTAAGGTCACACTATTTTCCATTGTTAATAGGTTATGTTTCTTTATGTTAGTTGCCTAGGGGAGATTAGAGTCTTTAAGTTGTTCTAAACACTTAAAGTGGTTGTAAAGATGCCTTAAGGCCATTTAATGTGTTGGTTCCTCATGATCTTGAGGGAATGGTGGTCCTAAGAAATAGGATCAAGGCATGAAGGAAGATGCCAAATGTTTGCAAGGAAGTTACCTCAGTTTGTTACATGCAACTCGGTTGCTTTTGGATTCCTTTGAGCAGATTTGTAGGAGGAGTTCGACCAACTAGCCTAGAATCATGGAGTGGGCATCTATTATGACCCAAGACTTGAATCTTAGAAGGAGTGAGGAGTAGTTTTTGTAATCAAGTTTTTGAGTGAATGAAAAAGAGGAAGTTCTGAAAATTCTGTGTTTTGGTGTTTGTACCAAGTGATATTGAGTGACAGTGATAGTGGATGGATCGAATGCATTGAATTAGTGTTAGTATTGTGTTCATAGAGTAGATACAATTCTTTTGTATTTGATAAGCAAGCTGGTTTAGAGTAGGTATTACTATTATCTGAGTTAGTTTTATTTAGAGCTCCTACTGGTCCTGTCCTGACCAATCGGTGCTTTCATGGCTCCCCCATGAAATCTAACCTTAGGAAATACTTAAGGATAGGTGGGAATGCTAGGGGAGTCATTAGTGTACATAGTGTTAGAGTTAGGAAGCATGACTGAATGGAGAAGCTTCTTTTAGTCTCTAATCTCTAGGCGAGCAGGTAGAGCCCGGTTAGAGAGCTAGAAGAGAAACATTAAGGGTTTCTTGCAGGGGAGTGAAGTATAGTACGGGGTAAGTACAGTTCTAGGCGAGGCAGGAATAGTTCTTGGTGTGACAGGAGGAGAGAGCTCTAGAGAAGAGTGAGTATTGGACTTAGTTAATCATCTAAGCCAATCAGGACCTAGAGGAGACTAGGTTCCTAGAAGAGACAATCTAGGTCTCTTGGTACAGTGCAAGCAAACCCTAGAGCACATACATCATAGAAACATCAACTACAGTAATAGAATAACTATAAGAACACAGAAACTCACAACTTGCACAAACCTTGATGTGTACCTTTGAAACTTCTAGAGTATAAACAAGATAGGCTCGTCAATAAAACCCTTTAAAGCACAACTCCTGAATAGAAACATACTAAATTTTCCACCACATTGAACTTCACAGACAACCTTCAACATATTTATTATAATTTTCTCAATATCCTTGACATATATAGCCTTCAAAACATCAATGCTAATAGTGTTGACATCAATGGCAACCACGTATCAGAAACACAACCATAACATCCAACACAATATTTTGCACCATTAGGAAAAACCTGTTGTATTTCATAGGGTCCTAGACATCATGACTGCAATTTTCCTAGAAAGTATTTGTATCTAGAATCATACATAAGTGCTCAGTCTCCTATAGAAAATTCTTTAGTCTTAATATACTGATCATGCCATTTAATCCTTTGTTTTTGGGTAACCTCTGTGTGGTGAAATTCCTACAATCTGATTTCATCAAGGGCATTCAAATGTTGTAGCCTTTCTTTTTGAGATTATGTTAATTCCATCCCTAAATCAACTATTGTATGTAGAGTTTTGTATTCAAACTCTATGGTTAACATTATTGTTATTCCATAAACCAACTCATAAGGGGTAAACCCTGTAGTTTTGTATGCCCAAATAGCTTCTAGTAATCTAGATACCCAATCTCTTTTATGAAGTTGCACATTTTTTTTCAATATGTTCTCAATCTCCCTGTTTGTAACTTCTACTTGACCATTTTCCTGGGGATGGTATGGAGTAGATTTCTTGTGCCTAATTTGATATTCCTTCACTAGCTGGGCTATAAGGTCCTATGTAAATTATGGTCCTTGATCAGTCACTATGTCCTTAGGAACACCATACATAGTGAATATTTCCTCATATAAGAATTTTGCAACATTTTCATCTCTAGAAAATTGTAATTCTTTTACTTTTACCCAATTGGTTAAGTAGTCGGTACATACTAGTATATATTCTTTGTTATTTGAAGTGGGAGATATAGGGATAACAAAATCTAGCCCCCATTTATCAAAAGGAGCCAATGCTAGTTAAGGTTGTAAAGGCATTTCATCACTTCTTGTAGGTGTCCCCATTCTCTAGCATTTGTCACAACTTCTAGTATACTTAACATAATCTTTATGAAGTGTTGGTACATAATATCATGTTGTTAAGATTTTAAAAGTTGTCCTCTTGGCTGGAAAATTTCCACCACAAGGTTCATCATGGAAGGATTTCATTATATCAAACACTTCATCCTCCCTAATACATCTTCTCATGATGTTACATGGGCCAATGTAAAATAAGAATCTAGAAATCCAAGAATAAGGGAAGCATTTATGAACTAACTATCTTTTCTCCCTAGGAGAGAAGCTGGAACCTACCCTATTACCAAGTAGTTATCTATATCAGCATACCATGGGGTGTGTACATTTAGAGAAAATAAATTCTCATCAGGTAAAGAATCATCAACCACCCCTTCAGCTGATTGAGTAGGCAATCTAGAGAGGAAATCAGCAACCACATTAGCTTTTCCAGGCTTATCAACTATCAAGATGTCAAATTCTTGCAGCAACAATAACCACCTTACAATTCTTCCACCTACCACTGGTTTATTCATCGAGTATAAAATTATTGTATGGTCTGTATGTATGAATACTTGATAGCAGTAATGTAGTGTCTAAACTTGGTAATGGTGTAGACAATAGCAAGCATTTCTTTTTCAGTCATAGTGTAGTTCAATTCGATATCATGTAGGTTTTTAATGATATAGTATATGGCATACTCTCTATTCCCCTCTTTTTGTCCTAGGATAGCTCCAATGGAAAATTATGATGCATCAGTGTGAATTTGAAATGGCAATGTCCATTTGGACCTCGTAAAACCGGTGCATTAGTCAAAGTTGCTTTCAAATTCTCAAAGGAATGTTGGCAATCTGGATTCCGCTCAAATTCAATATCCTTTGTCAAAAAAGTAAACAAAGGGGCAACCATTTTGTTGTAATCTTGAATGATTCTCCTGTAATAACCTGCATGTCCAAGAAAGCTTCTCACATCCTTTTTTTTTTAGGGATAGACAGTGTAGATATAATCTCAATTTTCTTAGGGTCAACTTGTATCCCTGCACTAGAAATAAAATGTCCCAACACAATGCCTTTTGTCATCATCATAAAACATTTTTCATTGCTCAATGATAAATTATTTTCAATGCATCTTTTCAAGAATATTTCTAAATTTTGCAAAGCCTCATCAAATGTTTCACCATATGTGTTGAAATCATCCATGTAAATCTCCATCTTATCATGTGCAAAATCAGAATAAATACTAAGCACTTCTCTCTAAAATGTGGTTGGAGCATTGCACAAACCAAAAGGTAAAATAGAATATGCATAGGTACCCCAGGGATAGGTAAACATGGTTTTATCTTGATCTTCAGGTGCAATCTTAATTTGGTTATAACCACTAAAACCATCAAGAAAGGAGAAATATTTCTTCCCTGCCAAAGAATCAAGAACTTGGTCAATAAATGGTAGTGGAAAGTGATTTTTCCTTGTAGAAATATTAATTCCCTATAGTCAACACAGATGCTCCATTTACCACCCTTCTTGGGAACTATGACTAATGGTGAAACCCATTCATTGTCTAATATAGGGTATATGAAGCCTACATTCAAAAGCTTTTGCAGTTCAGCTTTCACAATTTCTCTAAGATTTGGATTTATGCGCCTTTGTGGCTTCCTTATGCATCTGTAGCCATCATTGGTGTAAATATTGTGCATGCACAATGTAGGATCAATGCCTTTCATGTCACTATAATCCCATGCAAAAAAAATTCCATGTGCCTACAACACAATGTGCAAGGATTTTTGTTGTTCATCAATCAATACATTATTAACACTCAACATTTTTCTAGGTTTGATGTCTAGTTTCATAGACATGTCTTGTACAAAGGATAGATCAAGACTATGTATTATTGGAAAACATTGTTGGGGTGACAAGGTATGGATTATTTGAGATATATCTTGTGAGGAGATAGTAGGTATTATTATTTCCAAGGGATCTTGCAAGTTGGATAGACAACCCTATTTTTGTGGATGTCTTCCACAATAATTTTGTATGATATGAGCTATCATCTTATCCTCATCTTGAATATCTAGTAAGGGGCTATGTTCAGTGGTCATTAAATTCTACAATGAGTAGTTATCCTCATCATCTAGGTGTGGCCAAATGGTTTGCTCAAGGTCTTGATGTGGCTGAGTTGGTGGAGAGAGTACTAGGTTCTTGGTTACAATTCTATTGGATATGATCATGTTACCTAACCTACAGCCTATGAATGCATCGACTGTGGCTAACCAAGGTTGGCCTAGGATTAGTGGATAACCAATAAGATCAACTTTGGGTTGAAGTACTATAAAGTTAGTAGGAGAATCCTAAGAATCTAATTCAATGATCAAGTCCTCAATAACTCCTTTAGGCTTAACTGTAGACCTATTAGCTAATTGTAAAACTATTTTAGTAGGCCTTAGGTTGACTAACTATAGTAGATTCATGGTCTCCTTGGTCATTAAATTAATTCAAACACCTAGGTCTATCAAAGTATTATTAATAAGGGTCCCATTGATTTTAATGCCCACAACTGGATTACCAGGATTTGTATATTTGGGAATAATTATATTTCCTAGCATTATATCAGCAAGGTTACCCAAAACATGGACTGTATGTGGGTCGTTTCTTTTCCTTCATGTATTTTTAATGCAGAGATCCCTAACAGTCTTAGTATAGATGAGAATATCTTTGATAGTTTGGATTAGGGGAATTTTAAGGCTAACATATTTCAACTAGCTTAGAAGGTCTATTTGAGCCTATGTGTGTTATTGTTGGATAGCTAGATGTTCAGGGAATGGAGGCTTCAGATGTGATGTAGTTTGGAGCCCTGGATTGGACTGAGATTCTAGAGGTGGCTTATCTAAGGCTTCCTTTATGGGTTCTTCATCATCTCATTCTGTAATTTTGGGAGATGAAGGTCCTACAAGTTGCTTCCCTGATCTGAGATGAAGGTCACTCACCTCTACCCCATAAGTGGGGAACTCAAAGGTACCATGAAGGGAGGAATCTTCCTTGGTTATCTCTCTACCTCTGCATATAGTAGATTTGACTTTGTATGACAAAGGCCTTACACAATGTTAGTATAACTCCAAGTGTTTTTGAAGATGAAATCTATCAATCAAAGTTAACTTTTAAAAATTGTTAAAAATAGGCCTATGAAGATAGCACCATCCCTGGAAAAAATACCAAAAATGTAGAGTCTAGGCTAATATTTTGTAAACTTGGTGAAATTCACTCAATTCAAAGGCTCAACTAGCTGAACAGTTCACTTGACACTACTTAAAACTAAATTAAATCATCAACCAAGTTGCGTAATATTATCATGGTGCAGCATTATATATTCCTTCATGGACCCAAACTACCTAAACTATCCTCCTATAGTTATTCTAGTTTCTGGAAATTCACAAAACTATAAAACAGTAAAAGTATAACTAAAACTTAGTTGCTACGGGTACCTACAGTAAAATTTGTAACTAAACTATTGCTAATGGAATGATACTATGTTAACTAAAAAACCTGATTAAGATTACTGAATCAACTAAACTAATCTCTAGATTATTACTAATAATTATTAAATGCATGTTCCTAAGCATTCACTTGTAATAAGCAAGAAATGAAATCTCAATTATCTTGCATACAATTCATGAACAAAGATAAACTAATATTAACTATCAATAGAAATAAATAATTGAAAGATTAAGTGAAGAAAAATACCTTGAGTGGCCTACTCAAGTAGTTGTTCCCACTTAACTGAACTCAATCTAACTGATAGATTTCACACATCTCATGAATTGATCTCCATTTATTGCATTAGATAAAAAAATTACAAAATACTCTTACACAAACTAGATTTAAACATTTTGTAGATTCATGTTCAACTGGAAATAACAGACAGTATAAACTATGAATAATCAATTAACTAAACTAAAAACTCAACCGTAAGTTATATACAAACTGAGGGAGTCTTAATTGAAATCAAAAACTCAAACCGAAATAATTAACTCCACTCCCAGATATATAGAGTGTGGATTCAAGATTTGGAATTATTCAGCCTACAACTGAAAAGAAAGAGAACCCTATCAAACTAGAACTCTATCAAAATAGAATACATAATTCAATTATATGTTCATCTATCAAATTCCCATATAAGAAAGATCTCTTCTTCAGCGTTTATTATTTTTGTATGATAACATGCATTATATCTTCATTAAATACTTTCAACCAATAATCACCACGTTCAACTATTTCTGCAACTTCCCTTGTTTCAATATTCAATGCCCCTTTTGCTATGAGTTCATCCTGCAATGGTTGTGCATCAAGGTTCCTCTTTTTACTGAAATCAAGTTAGTTTCACAAAACACGAACACAAGGATAGCCATCATAATTAAACATAACTTTCCCATCAACATTCCCATGCACATATTCATATAAACCACTTAATACTAATATATTAAACCATAATTCCATCACCATGTTTTTGAGTCTTAGGTCTATATAATGGATACAAAAAGGATAATATGATATGGAATATTGTTAGGAAGTGTGTTTAAAATTATCTTAAAGTCTGCATAAAACCAACATAAAACAAACTATTATCTAGACCTACCAAGAACTTTTGACATGAGAGAAAAGGAATGAGATTTGTGTTGTTGTATGGGTGGTTGGAGTCATTACTCTTGTATTTTGACTACAAGGACATGTGTTGTGAGACAAATATTCCAAGATTCCCCATTTCAAACTCAAAAAAATGTAGGGATGTTAGTGCATTGCGTGGACATTTGTGTATCGCATAGGAGTACCGCTCATTGTTTTTTAGGAATCGAGGTGGTGGACTATTTTTTCTTGATCATTGGTCCTTATGGAGTTGAAATCATAAAATTTTGACCCATAGGGTTCTTGTTATAAATGCAGCTAGTTGCAATAAATGCAGGGGCCAAATGTGCAAATGTGAAATTGCCCCTAGGGTGAAATTTTATGACATTACACATACATTAAGTTTTGTTGAAGATGTGACTGCCTTTAGTTAGTTGGTGTGTTTATTATACCATGTCGGGTATGCAGATAGTATGAGTGTGGTGGTCTGGAAGTATGTGCAATGATATCTTTGGGTAGAGATATTTCTTAATATGATAGGAATTTTATGCAGAAATGCAGTATTGTCCTATGGTTTGGAAGGAGAGTATGCCTACACTAGTTCTATCATGTTCTTGATTTTTTGGATGATATGTTGAGCGTGCAAGAATTCTAAATTGTCAAAAAATAAATAAAGTTGTTCGAAGTTCAAGGTGTGTGCAGTAATAGCTAATAGCATGTGGAATTCAACTATTGCATGTGGAGTGAGGATAGGACCTACTTAAGGTTCTTGTAGTGGCACATGGTATCAAATTATTTTTGGTAAAAATAAATTTGTGTTTAGATAGTTGTATTACATGTTTCATGTAAAATGATTTTTTTCCAGCTTATGTCATCCTATCTATTTGTGGATCCCTAGCCGACATGAAAGAGTGTTAATGTAATTTCATGCATATATTTCAAATGTTTAGATGCATTGTAATGTATGAGAGTGAATTTGGAAGTGGCTGCATGCATTATATTTACACCTATGGGAAGAAGAGTTGGTCATTAGTGAAGAATTGTAAAAGAAAATAGGGAGCACCAGTATTATGAGATCATTCTCAATGTGGAAGAGTGTCAACAGTGACTCTGGTACATATCAAAGTTAAATTTTAGATTCACCAGTTTTATCTCTATATTCTAATAAGACCAATGTTCTACCTGTTGTATTAATCTAGTAGGTTTTGGTGTCTCTTTCTAGTGGGGATTGTTGTCTCCAATAGGTTGGTGCTTATAGATTAGATAGGGGATTGGTGTCTCTTGTAGGTTGGTGCCTACTTCATATTGTAATCCCTTATTATATTTCTACATTATGAGGCTAGATTTTGGCAGCAGATCCAAGAAGCTATTCTCACCGTGGTTTTTCTCATCTTGGGTTTGCACGCATATTTGGTTTTCATGTGCGTGCCTCATGTTGTTATTTTTTATTAGTTTATTTGGGGTTTTTTTTAAATCATATATTCTAACAACTATAGAAAAAGTTCAAGTTGCATGATCCAATAAATAGTGTTGAAGTTGAGAATTTTGAATTAAGTAGATTTATTGATTCACCACACACCCCCCCCCCCCTCTCAGTAGATTATGTGCCCTTCACATATGTCATAAGCTCCTAGACAACTTGGTTTTCCTATTGGGTTATAGTTTACTCTTGTTTTTAGCTGTGGGTTTGTAGATCTATGCTTATTCTATTATTCAGATGACATGTTTGATGTGAATGTCTGGATGTTTAAATCGATTTTATATTTACGTAGATGGTTTTCATGTTCTACATTTTGACTAAAATATTCGGTTTGTAGATCTATTATGAGATTGTATTCAGGGTGTTTTGGATGAATATAGTTACAGGTTTGCATGGATTCTTAGAGGGTTCTTATTGATATATGGTTACTCCTATGTGGTTTTATTTGGAAAATCATATCTAGTGTTGATTCTAGTGTTTGAGTCTTGGGAATCCATGTATTATACCTAAATATTTTTTTTTTTCATGATAATAATGTGGGGTTGAATCTATTTTTTAGTTATTTGAGATTGGATAATTGATTATGTATTTCTCCTTTGAGATGTTGCATATGTGTAAATCTTGTAAAATTGTTTAATATGGATTTTGTTTGGTAGGCCATATTTATGGTCACCATTATTACATTAGTATGCTTATTACAATGAGAGATGGTTATTGGGAGTGTTTTGATGAAAAAGGGATCCTAGGTATAATGCATAGAACACTAACATCAATCATTTTTTCAAGAAAACATTAGGATGTAAATCAACAAGGTGATTAGATTGACTTTCAACCATGAATTTGAGTTAATTAGACATAAATTTGGTCCTTTAGAGCCTTGGAAATTGATTGGAATTGAATTCCTTTAATTAACATAATTAAACTATGTACCCTAACTTTAAAATGTGATATTTCGATAACAAAGAAACTGTAACAGAAAAATTTGACACCATATTTGAGAAAGGTGGAGTTCTATGCACTTGTCTTGAAATTTTGAAGTTGTTTTGGCAAGATAGAGGCACCTATGGTGCCTATGTCCTCATAGGCTTGTTCGAGATCTGAAAAGTTGGACCTATAGCACTATGTTTGCTCTCTATTTTTTCTCTATAAATATTTATCTTCAGATCTAGACATATTATAAATCTGCAAAAAGGAATGCTAGATGGCAGCTATATAGGATTTTACCTCATTCAAATTCTTGTTTTGGTATTTCTACCTCCATAATATCCAATAAATTGATTGATAACAATGTGTGTTTCATAACTTTAAGTGAATCTAAGGTAATTATGAGCTAAAAATATGTAAAACCCTACTCAAGTGCATTAGAGGAGGATTCTTATATGAAAATGACAAGATCTAACTAAGATAAATTCAAATACCCCTAGTAAATATGAAACATAATGATACCTTGCCTTATGCTACAAGTAGAATGAGGTTTAAAGATGAGAACACTTAGGAAACAAGTCATTAGGTTGTAGAAAATTGCCAAGAGCACTTTCCAAACCTAGAATCCATCATGCTCTTCTATTGTCATCAACCTTCAATCATGAAATAAGACTTGATCAAGTTTGTAAATAAGATTGAAGAACTGCAAATGTGAATGTATTTGGTAGAATGCAATGATCTCTTGCTTCTTCTTTTTCTCCAAAATTTGAATTCTTGCTTTCTATTTTCAAATGTTGAAAAGACTAGGTATTTATAAGCATTTACTTTAATTTCCAAAAAATTAAATCCTGATGGCCAACTTTAGATATTTGAATTTCAAATTTAGGGTGAACCCACAATAGTAGGTTACAATTTTTTGCACAAACAAAGACTAGAGCCATCCATCAAAAAAATTAAAATGGCTTCAATCGAAGCTTACCCTTCGAATGAAGGGGCTTCATTTGAACACGTGTGACTTTGAAAGCCTTCAAATGAACCAACCCTTCAAATGAACCTCTACCCCTTCACTAGAAGGAACTTAAGAACATGCAATTTAAATTAGACATTATACGACTTATTTAAACCTTAGCCAAAAAATTATGAAATGTGTTTGATTGGCACCTTATAGGGGGTGTTCATTTGAATACCCCTTCGAATGAAGGTAACCCCTTCATTTGAAGCCCCCTTCATTCGAAGGGGTCTTCAAATGAACACCCTTTTTTCACCTTTCCCTTTCAATTGCAAAATTAATGCACTTTTTTTTACTTTTGAAGCCCGATTTGGAGGTGAAAATGGAATCAACTAGATAAACCAAGTTGGAGAGATGTAGTCCTCAAAACGATCTTTCCAACAGCTATAAATTTGATATATTTTGTTTTTATTTTTATTTTATTTTAGTTTTAATGAACATAGGTTTTTCACCAAACATCAAGTTCAGTGAAAAATCATTGTAGAAAAATAGTAAATTAATGGAAAAAATTTGGAAAATATCTACGCACTAGATATTGATATCCTCTTTCCAACAAAATAAAATTATTTTCAATACATACAAAAAAAATTATGCAGGACTAAGTGCACCTATGTCTAAAGTGTAATTGGTTTGACTTCAAAACTTAATTAAAAGAAAAATATTCAACAATACATTATGAAATGAAATGAAAGCACTAGATATCGATGTTACCAACCTAAATTCAAAAGAATCCAAATTTTATACTTTGTAGAAAAAAAATTGTGGAATAAAGTGCACATCACTTTTTAAAAATGTTGTTTACTATTAAAAACTAGTTATCAAAGGAGACACAAAAAAATTACAATTTAATTTCAATTTTTAAAAAATATATATATTTAAAATGTATAAATAAAATCTCACAAATCACTAGTTTTCATCATCTTCAAATTCCTAATAGTTTAGCTACTATAGGTGTCGAAAAGTGAAGATTTTGTTCAAAATGTTGATTTTAATGTCAAGTTTGGCCAAAAAGTGTAACCCATTATTGTGGGATGACCTTGTTCTAATTCTATGGGCCTTACAACCCCTTGCAGTTCATTTGATTAGGCTCTTGAATGGCCTTTGAAAAGCAGGATAATGGTGGTATTAAGGTGTCTCAACCTTTGTGATTCTTGGCATTAATTTATTAATTATTTATTTCATGTCTACTAATGTCTTGTCACTTAGTGGACCCATCGATTAGGAGAGATCTTGCTTGGAGGTGATTGTATGACACATATGAAGCTTATGTGGATGTAGGTTTTCCATTTGGTGGACCTCACAATTATGTCATGTTGGTGTCATGCGTATTCTTATGACAAGTTATGACAAAATCTTATGACGTGTTGATGTATGATGATGTAGGAGCATCTTATGATGGAATCTATGACAACTAGCCATAATTAGAGGTTGGAACCTATGCATGTAAGGGTGTTGTATGCATGCAAGCACCTATATGTTGATGAATCTGATACATGCAAAGGAAGGTGTTAAATTTGGCATATTCTCTTATGGATGTATGATGGTGCTTTATATGCGAGAAGGTTGCATGCATGTGGGTACTATATGTGTCAAGGAAATATTACAACCATCAAATTCATGCCACATAGATTTGGATTCCTATTTTCAGCTTACTCCTTTATGCATTGTAAAATCTATATATTTGTGTGTTGTTCATAGTTAAGGAGGTAAGTTTTTTTCAAGTAATGTAATGTTGTCTAAATTGATCTAAATCAAGAGATTGATTGTTGGGGCCTCCTGTTAAGAATCTTGGTGCTAATATTGTACTGTAATCATACTTGTTTACTGATGATATAAATTACTATGCTTTAGGAGAGTGGGGTTTTTCTCGAGTGAAAGGGTTTTCCCCATGTATATCTATGTGTTATGGTGGTAATGTTTCTTGTGTTTTATTTGAATGTGTTTCTCTTTCTATAATTTTTAATATTTGTAAGAAAACTTGCATCATCTCTCCCACTTATATTAGTGTTGGAAATATTTTTTTCACCTTTTCTTCCTTTCATATTCATTTGATTGGTGGTTGATTGGAGGTTGATTTTTGGAATGATTTTTCTTCCTAGCAACCTGATTTTCTTGTAGCTTAAAATTTTAATAGTTGGAATTTCCATTGTAGCCACTTGGCATGATTTAAAGGTGGATTCCTAACTAATAATAGAAGGTGATTTAGTATCCACTACTATTTTCTTAGATCTTGTGTTATATTCCATTGAATTGATATCCTTACTTAATGCTTTAGCCTGATTGATACCATAAAACTCAATTTCATGCCAATATGTTAGAGTGGAATCCCTTTGGCCTATTCAAACCTTAGTACCCCTTTATGATCATATTTAACTTTTTTTACAAAAGAGTTGATGCACTTAGAAATATTAATTATAGCTTGACTAAGAACTCCATTTTGGATTAAATTTTGGTTGTGTGGATTATTACACGAGTAACACCATTCATGATCTTGAACCAAGTTAATTTTTACTATTACAATGTCTTTAGAAGATCTTGCAACAATTGGTTTTAAGGTATTTAAATTCATATCATAGCTCATTTGAATTTTTCCTTGAACATTCCCTAATATGCTTGATTAAAAGGTTGATAGGGTCTATTATGTTGGGTTTGTTTCCTTTCCAAAGTCATAAAATCGTTACCAAATATTTTTAATAGATATTTGACATCAATAAACTCATTGGAAAGAGTAACAAGAGGATTTGGTTGGTTGGTTTCTATACCCTGAAGAGGTATCAAGCATGGTTGAGTAAGTGGAATCTTAGAAAACAAAATAATTGGAGGTATTTGATCTATCTTACTAGCTTGTATTAGGAAGTTTTAAACTCTTATAGTTATATTATAAGCATTAGGAAAGGTTATTCATCACATTGATTGTATCATGGTAGAAACGTCACTATTTAAGTCCCTCAAGTAGTACAAGAATATGTTGTTTGGGGAAGGCTTGACCAAGGATAGAATTATGTCCAATATTTTTGGAACATAAAGTTGAAATCTCCCATGAATTCATGATGGGATCTCTTGATGGTATTTATTTGTTCCACTAAAGATATATGATCACTCTTATATTCAAAGTATTTACAAATATTCTCTCTTAACTAATCCTGTTTATATATTGAATTGGGAAGCAACCCCCGATACCATTGTAGTTATTTACCTTATAAAGAATCGACAAGGATTCTAATAGCTAAATTATACTTTGTAATATTATTGACTAAGAATATATTGGAAATCCCATAGATGTGTTATATGGAAGTAGTAGCATCATCATCAATGAAATAAGGTATACTTTCCAGGGCTACTACAAGAATATCATTACAATTATCAAGGACAAGAGGACTTCCTACATCAAAGGTGACAAATACTCGATTCCTTTGTACAGACATAGAAGGGATATAAATAGTCTTGTATTTGGCTGCAATAACCTACTAGAAACAAGTATAGGTTGTTCTCTTGGATGGATTCTTGAATTTTTTAAGGGCTCCCTATAAAAAAAAAAAAATTATGAAGACAAAGGTGCTTCCATAAAATCAAAACACTTACCTTATGAAGATGATCTTGTTTGTGTATTTGACATGAATAATTAGCTCTACCTTGAATAATTAGAAGGGTAAAACATGTTGATTTCTCTCACCGAAACTCTTTGATAATCTCAATTGATGTGTTGGAGTAGTTAACTAGATCTTCTTGCATAAATTTATCTAAGAAGTACTCAAGAAATTCCACTACTTATTTAAACTTGTACTTTTTATCCTTCATCATCTCATGATCTCCTCGGTGGTGTGGAAGGTGTTAGTTTGAGGATCAGATTTAAAATAAAGCAGAAAAATACAACACATAAATAATGAACACAACAAGATACCCTGGGAAAACCCTCCTACTCGAGGGAAAAAAACCCAGCAAGAATATATCTCATATATATTGAATAAATAAGAGCAGAGATCTGCTTTACAAGTCTGGCCTTACTCAAGGCTGAAATAATACAATAAATAACAGCATCACTCCTTGATGCTAAGTACAAATAGATATTCTTCCCCTTGAATTTTGATCTACTACAAAGTGTGAACTCCTTCTTGAAATAATGAGAATGACTTGATTGATTTGATGAAACAACTTCACCTTGTATATATACAAAACAAGGTGTCTCTTCATATAGGTCGGCCTCCTTTAAGAATTAAAAAAATATAACATAAAATAATTAATTAAGGTCGACTTGCCTTATTAATTATTTATCATTTCATTTCGAGAGAAAGATATCTCCTGCCGCTATAACATCAACACTCCCTCTTAGCTAGGGAGGTATCTTTCCAGATATCCATGTCATGGAGTCTCTCAACATGATGCCCACAATGGCTACACCCATTTGTGGAAACCTCAAAGGTTCATCACAGAGTCCCTCAATGTCATATCATCATGGAGTCTCTCAACATGACGTCCACCATGGCTACTCCCATGTGTGGAAAGAAACACACGTACAAGTGCCCATCACAAAGTCTCTCAATGTGATGTCATCATGGAGTCTCTCAACATTACATCCACCATGGCTACTCCCATGTGTGGAAAAACACAAGTACAAAGGGTTCATCACGGAGTCTCTCAACGTGATGTCGTCATGGAGTCTCTCAACATGACGTCTCATCTCGGTCTCAGAGATGGACAAGGGCTCATACCTCATATTTCTTTGTCTTAGAAAAATATACACTACAAGGGCTTTCACCTCATATATCTCCATCTTAAAGAAATATACACTACAAGTTCTTTCACCTCATATTTATCCATCTCAGATAAATATACACTACAAGGGATTTCACCTCATACTTCTCCATCACAGAGAAATATACACTACAAGGGATTTCACTTCTCTATCATAGAGAAATATACATTACAACATATCTTCATGATGATGTGACTCCCTCTGAAGCTCCAAGTACTTGCATCAACCTCTTGACCTCCTCATCCAAGGTTTCCTCTGTTGGTTTTTCAGATTCCCTCTGAATGTTATTTCCTCATCTTCGAAGAAATTGATCACAATGACAATCTTTATGGGTTCTTTCTCTTCGAGAGATGTCTCAATCCACAAAATTAGTCCCATGGCAGCAAGATTTGTCTCAATTCTTCATCCTATGTGACTCCCTCACAGGATGCATCAAGCTCTTCCTCCCTTGAATGCAATCTCTCATCATCATTTTTCTCCTTGATCCATCCTGGAAGCATTTTTAGAGAGATTACTAATAGTTCATATAATCAAACTACCCCAAAGAGAAATATCCAGACCAACGCTAAAAAAAAATTATTCAAGGTACAAGCATAAAATACTTATCTCTTTGTTGATTCTGATAAATACTCATCACAACACTTAATATAATTTTTTGCTCTTTCCCTCAAATCAGTCCACAACCTTCCTTTTGTAGGTTCATGGCTTGATCACAGGCCCATGTCCCAGTATAAGTAGTGACCCAGTAATACATCAACATTGGGATTTGTAGCGGTGGATAGGTAAATTTGAATATGGTCTTTGACCGTTCAAATTTATTGATGCACTCCTGCGTCCCACCTGAGTGGTTGAATTACACATAGCTCCTCCACTTTATGCTGGCATCTCAAACAGATGTTGGGAATTCTTCAAATAATTAATTCTCATTAATCATTCAAATATAAAAGTCACGGCAGAGATACTAGCAGAAAACACCCAATGCATACTCCTCGAATTGACTTATCTGGCCTGAGCTTCCATCTTAGTGCACGATTTAGTCTAACACCATGAATATTTTACTTGGTGCTTAATCCTTATGAAATCAGCTATGTATCTCATTTGGTTGCTAGCAATTTCAATATACCTGCGGCTCACTTCATGTTTGAGCGGTGACAATAAAAAAAGAAATAATACGCATATTATCCAAGCACCTCCCTATGTCCACCTGCAAGCATCCACGATAATTCATCTTATTGCCTCATATGATACTCCCTAACTCAAACGATGCCTTCCACAAACATGCCATGACTTTCCCAAAGTGGTTCATGTCTCCTCCTGAACTGCTCTGATTCCCTTTGATTGGGTTCTTTTCACACCCAGTGGTGGCTACAGATAATCATCTCATCATCAACAAGAGACATATTTGAAACAAAACTCTTGAGGCTGATTTGTATGGCACCTATTCACCTGTGAATTCCACCTTCAGTATTATCAGCCCTGGAAAGGATATGACACCCCCATCAGAGAGTTGCACACCCATAATTAATTAGATTGAAGAGAATCACGCTCAGAAGCCAACTTGCACAATACTAATGTAGCTTCGGTTGAAAATTAGAAGTTAGTTACTTCTCTAGCTATCAATATTGTTGCGATTGGAATAGTTTCAGACCATTCAATTCCAATGGTGATATTCAACTCTCATACACAACAAGCAGGTCCCTGATAAAATATTTCCTTATTGATTTGAATACATCACCATCTTGTTTTCTTATACTGCTTAGCCAAATCAAATCTGATCAGAACTTTTCTAACCTTGGCTCTGATACCATGTTAGTTTTAGGATCAAATTTAACATAAAGCAGAAAAATACAACACATAAATAATGAACACAACAAGATACCCTAGGAAAACCCTCTTATTCAAGGGAGAAAAACCCAGCAAGAATATATCTCATATATATTGAATAAATAAGAGCAAAGATCTACTTTACAAGTCTAGCCTTACTCAAGGCTGAAATAATACAATAAATAATAGCATCAATCCTTGATGCTAAGTATAAATGGATATGCTTCCCCTTAAAGTATGATCTGCTACAAAGTGTGAACTCCTTCTTGAAAGAATGAGAATGACTTGATTGATTTGATGAAACAACTTCACCTTGTATATATACAAAACAAGGTGTCTCTTCATATAGGTTGGCCTCCTTTAAGAATTAAAAAAATATAACAGAAAATAATTAATTAAGGTTGACTTTCCTTATTAATTATTTATCATTTAATTTTGAGAGAAAGATATCTCCTGCCGCTATAACATCAACAGAAGGATCTTTCTCCTTTCTTAATTTTCTACACTAAACTCACCTCTAGTATTCATACTTACCTGAACCTCATGATGCCACCAGAAATCAACATTTTGGTGACCTCCATGGTTTGATTTGTTACTAATGCAAGTGAAACTCAACTATTTTCACACCTTTCACTTCCCTCAGAAAGAGGTGCCCTAGATAATTGAGAAGATCCAAGAATAAATGCAATTAGTTGAGAGAAATGATCTAAAATAATGAAGATTATGTAGGAGTGGTTGAATAGGAATTGTGTCATTCCATTTGGTGCTTAACATTTGAAATATATTTTAACATGTTACAATTTATTTTCTTTAGGGTCATATCAAAAATCATTCCTTCTAAATTTTTAAACCTTTCCTTATTGTCACCAATTAAGAGAAAGTCTGAAAAGGAACTATGATAGGAACAAGGCAATAAGATGTCATGATCAAGGAGACAAGATAGGGAATAACTTGGTATCGAGTCAAGGAAATGGCCAAAATTTTGACTCTAATAGTTTATATAAATTAATTGGTAGAGGTTCAAATTTCCAATTTTGACCAACTTATAATTAAACATTGGGAGATATAACCTATCAGAATCATAATTTTGGCCCAATTTTTGGATTTATATTAAGTGAGAGGGAGTTATAAAATTGGAAGGTTATATATTTTTATATTTCTAATGTGGGAGCCCAATTTTTGGAGGCCATAAATTTTGATTTGGGAGGTTGTTGGGATATTTTTCTTAATTATAGAGTTGAAAAATTTATAAACACCAAGAATCCTTAGGAGTGATGATAAAAAACCCAAAATATTTTTTTTTCTAAAAATGAAATTTGTAGCCCAAAAATAAGTTTGTCTATTCTATAACCTAAAAATTACTTTTCTTATCATTTTAATATTAAGAGCAAGTTTGAGACACCTTTTTTAACATTCTCGTTCATCAAACACCTTGCAATAGAAAAGGGAGTAACAACACTTTGAATTGATTTATATGAGCCAAGAGGCCTATAGACTCATAAAAAAATGTGCCTAAACTTTTTTGTGTTCACTAGCTTCATCAATGCATCTACAAAAATCTATAAAGTGTCAAATTTCTCTACCATCACCCTCTAATCCTCTTCCACTTCATGGAAAATAGTAATCAACATCAGTATTCTTCATCCTCACATGAAATTTTGAGTTCTTTACCAAACATATGAAGGGCGCACAATCTACTAAGAGGGGGGTGAATTAGTAGATCAAATCTATTTAAAACTCTTTACTTCAACATGTATATCCAAACATGAAACTTGAATCAAAAGAGCTATTGATAATCAAGTAACCACATAAGAACACATTCACACATAAGAACACCATATATATGTGGAAACCCAAGATGGGAAAAACCATAATGAGAATAGTTGTTTGGATCTATTGTCCAAATCTAGGCTCACAAAGCAGTAATATAATAAAGGAGTTACAATATGAAGTAGGCACCAACCCACTCAAGAAACCAATCCCCAATTGTATTTGTAGGCACCAACCTACTAGAGACACCAATCCCCAATGCAAAGATCTAAGCACCAACTCAATAATTAGAACACCAGTTCTACCAGATTACAAAGATAAAGCTTGTGGAACTTCAATGTTGATTACATAGCTTACACCAAATTTTAGTTTTCTTTAGACACTCTCCTAAACTCCTTATGATCTTTTGATTATGATGCACAATGATTGAGATTCAACTCACATTGAATAACACTTGTTTGCACAACTTTTCTCACCCTTTCTCACTTTATTCCTTGCATTCACATTGATACATACCTATCATGTGAAGTGAGATCTGAATTACATACAAGACATTATATTAACCTCCATTCATGTCAGCCAGGGATTTGTAATTAATCGAGATGGCATAAGGTGGACCTAAATTCAAATTACATGAAACGTGTAGCAGGTAGGTCCTAAATCAAATTTGTTGTCACCAAATCAACATGATGTGTGCTTCCATAAGAAATTTAACTGGACCTATTTTAGCTCCCCACACTATCCTTGAATGTCGCATGCTACTATTCATTGTCGCATCATTCCAAAACACCAACGGGTTAACAAAGAGGCATAATGAACCTTTTGTTACTTTAATATTTTTGCATGTTGAACATAACTTTCAAAAATTCTAGAATAAGATAGAATACATCTAGACATACACTCCTTTCATATCATAGAGAAAAATACACATCCAAAAGGGAATGCAGAACATGACTATGTTGCCAAATAAATCTCTCTGCCCTAAGTAACTAACCACCAACATTTTGTATCAGGCTTCCAAATTAATTTTGTCAACATGAATAGATGCAAGCATGCTATTTCAAGCATATTGTAAGTAGTCGGATTCGTTGTTCTCAAAATGCACTAATAATGATAATTCAAGTACTACTTCGTTCACTAATTAGCTAGCATTACTCTACCTTAAACATCACTCCCTTGACATCAATGAACTCCGTGAACTCCTTTGACATCAATGAAAACCTATGTTCAACAAAATATAGCACTTTGTCTATTACATATAATTGTAATAGCTCCTAAGTCAATCCTACATTTGAACATAAATTTTATCTAGACACAAAATAGTTCGTTAATTCAGCCCTGCATTTGAACACAATTGTTTAAGCTATATGACTTATTTACAAGAATAAATAGTTACCATGTAATTAGTTTATGTAGAAGACAAAATGACCATATCCTATCACTTGCTCATCTAATTGATAACACAACCAAACATAGTGAAAATATATCCACTTTGGATCTCATGTTGTTAACATCCTCTCCTTAATATAAATCCATAAGTCTGTGAATATCAATTGTCAATTCTTTGTAGAATTAATCTAATTAAAAATGGAGTACTTGGAGGTACCCCACAAATATTTTAAGACCCTCTTCACTACATTCCAATGTACTCATCTAAGATTATCCATAAAATTATTAAACCCCTACTACTTGGGAAACATCTAGTATTATACAAACCATAGCATACATTAATCTCCCAACAACACTAGCATGGTATACTTCAGCCATATCCTCTATCTCTCCAAGAGAATTTGGGGTCTCTACAAATAAATTCATACTCGTTAAATTAGAAACATACAATGATTTATAAGCTATCATGTTGAATCTCTCAAACACTTATTTCACATTTTTTTTGTAGCCTAACCAAATCTTTATGTTAGCTATATCTCTTTTCACCTCCATACCCAATATGAACCTAGAATTCACTAAGTCTTTCATCTCAAATTATGATAAAATTTTGGACTTTAATTCATAAAGAATTCCCTTACCATTATCAAAAATAATATATCATCAACATACAATGCGATAACAATAAAATGGTTATTGGACATCTTATAATAAATGAAAATATTTGATCTAGGCCTCAAAAATATCAAACCCAACGTGCAAAAGAATTAAAATTTTGGTACACATCCTAGGATATTTCTTAAGATCGTATAAAGATTTTTTTGACTTACAAGCTAATTTTTCTACCTCTTTTTAATATAGTTCTCTAGTTGTATTATGTAAATTTCTTCCTCCAAATCACCGCAAAGGAATTTATCTTCACACCCATCTACTCAACCTTAAGTTCAAATGCTAATTCAATAGATGATAAGAACTAAACAATGGTCAACTTAGCAACTAGAAACAAAATTTCACCATGATCAATTCCCTTGAACTAATAATATCCTTATGCAACCAACCTCACCTTGTACTTCTCAACACTATCATCTAAATCAATTTTTATGTTGTACTCATTTTCATCTAATAGGTTTATATCCATCAAAAAATATACTAAGTCACATGTGTCATTTTTCTTCAATCCATCCATCTCTTCATGCATGGCCACTTTCTAAGACTCCACATTATCCATACCCATTTCCTCCTTCATAGCCCTAGGCCGATCTATGTTTATGATCAAAGAAAAAATACACCTCCAATCAGAAGTATTATCATTATTAGGTTATTTTTTGTGCTAGTTGGACCTCCTCAAGATCTTAGGTGGAGGTTTTACCTCCTCTTCTAAACTTTCTAAATTATCTAATATATCTTCCTCTTCAATTTATTAGTTGGCTTCTAGTTGAACCTTCTATGTCTTTAGGATGAGTTGGATTCATCCTTCTCTAGCTATAATATTGTGAAAGAAGGATTAACTTCTCTAGAAAGATATCACTTTGACTATACCAAAAAAAATTAACCAAAAATTCCAAATCTTGTACCCTTTTCACATTGATGCCTTACCAAATAATTATAAATTTGTGACATTATTCTCTAAATTAAACCATTTATCCCTAGTCACATGTGAATATTCCTTGCAATCAAAGACTTTAATATGTCTGAATGAAGGATTTTTTCTTAACCACACCTCCATAGGTGTCTTCTCAATAAGAGCTATTATAGGAGATATGTTAACAAGGTATCAATTCATGGAAACTACTTGTTCCCCAAAAAAAATGCATCAAGTCCATTGAGAACATCCCTAGTCATCGTCATCAACATCATGTTCATTCTTTCTTTAATTCCATTCTAATAATGGTGTAAGTAGTTGTCTTATATCTCTTTATTTCATAATGGACTTGTAGAATTTGTTAAAATCTATTGATTATCTAAAAGAGCCCTAAACTCTTAATATTGACTTAAGACTTTAATTATAAGGAAATTTATTCATGTCCTTATACTGTAGTTATTAATAAAAGATGCATAATCTACAAGTTTAGAAATTGAAAGAATATTAACATGACCAAATACATCAAAATAAGTTAATCCCAATGGCCCAAAATATTTATGAGCTAGATTAAAATTGAACATAGTTTTTTTCATATACATAATGCTTACAAAAATAAAATTTAAGATTGCATTCATTTAACCCCTCAATTAGGTCTCAATTATTTAGATC
This sequence comes from Sequoiadendron giganteum, assembly GCA_007115665.2. Classification (NCBI taxonomy): domain Eukaryota; kingdom Viridiplantae; phylum Streptophyta; class Pinopsida; order Cupressales; family Cupressaceae; genus Sequoiadendron; species Sequoiadendron giganteum. The sequence continues at coordinate 753,628,347 of CM021102.1, read as the reverse complement.
CCTTCAACTCTTCTCTTATATTTTTCCATCCTCTTGTGTCATAACATTATCTTCTCAATTGGTAGCTTAGTATCTAATACATGTGCACCCTCAAGTACCTACAAAGTGTGACCATCAAAAGCAGATACAACAATTTAATTTTTTGTTGGTTCTAATGGTGGAGGTGTAGAGTCTATAGATCTCTTCACTACAAGAACAGAAGATCTATTACACTAAACTATGAATACATATAGCTGAAATAGAGTCCTTAAATAGACATCCTTATCAAACATCATACCCTCTCTCTCCATTGTATACCCTCCACACAATCAAATATGTGCTCTTGAATCATTAAGTTAACTTACAGAAAGTAGGTTCTATGTCAAACCATGGATATGCAATACACCATTTATCCCTTTCACTTGTGCATTAGGAAATTGAATCAAGACTCCTTCATGGCCAGCAATCTTCAAATGAGATTTATCTCCAAGGTACACCTTCCCACCATCATATTCTTCATATTTTAAGGACTAACCCCAATGCAAGGTTGTGTGGAAAGAGAAAAGCAATATATCAACCATGCACCATTCAATGCATGTGTATCCAAGGCCATGTCAAAGGCATCAATATCACCTTAGAAGGATCTTTTTGAATCATCATTGTAAGCACTCTTATTCTTATTTTCTACTCCTTACAATCTCTTATAAAATGGACAAGCTTTCCATAATCCCAAAGTTTTTCCTTGCTCTAACAAAAATATTTGGATCTCCCATGATATTTAGGTATAGACTCGTCTTCCTTCTTATCCTTATTTTTCCTTTCTCTTTATGTCATCCACAAATATATAGGGCCTTCTTAGTAAATTCAAAACTTTGTCTTCTCATATCTTCATAAAGTAACAATACCATTACCTAATTTGTTTTTAACTTGGTGGTAGCGCTCCCAATACACATAACAAGGTGGTATCATAAATCTAGAAAAGAACATAACAAATTCATACACTAACCATCATCCTCCATCTTTACTACAGTAGATTAAATCATCTTAAAATGATTTAAATATTCAAACACAAAACCACCATCCTACATCCCGATGGTGTAAAGATTCTTTCTTAGTAAAACCTTACTTACCAAATATTTAGCCTAATAAATATCACCCGGCTTCTTCCAAAGTTTTCTTGTATTCTCTTCATGCGCATTCAACAATATTAAATTAGTCAAATAGAATCTAATGAGATGTTTTTTTCCATTTTGTCTCTCTTCTTGTGACACAATAGCATGTTTGACTCTAAATTCAACCCATAGATATTTATCCGTGAGCATATCCTCCATCTTGAGCTTCCAAAGATCAAATTTTATTCTTGAAAAAATTTCCATCTCTATCCTTAGTGTGCTTGCCATTTTTGTGTAGCAAGACCTTTTGCTAAGTAAACTCCCACCCAATACAAGATCAATACAAAGAGAATTTCCCTGACAATTAGAATCCAATGTCATTTGGCTATAATACCAAATTAAATGAAGTAGAGGTGTAGAATAAAATTCCTACACTAATCTATGAGGAGGTCTATGCAAAAACTAAATGAATGATACAATTACAAGGAAATAAACACAAAACCAACATACCATAACATAGTTACTTATACATGGGAAAACCCTTTCAGGAGAAAAACTCCACACTCCAAATCAAATCAATGTATTATTTAGTAACTAAAGGCTACAACACACTTGCAGAATCTAATCCTTTACAAGAGTATCTCCAACTAGAGATCTAGAGTAATTCTAGTAGCATAACAATATCTATAAAAGTCACTATCAATACCTCTATCTTAATCACCCAATAAATAGAAGATAAAATACATGCAACCATCAAATAATAATAAGGAAACCTAGATCTTGAATCCCAAAAAAGTGGCACCCAATCCCTAGTTACAAATCCATCACCTAAATCCTAAGATGAGTCCATAGGCTAAAAATAGCATATTCCTTCCATATGCCATAAGCTCACCCTAATCCACTCACTAATTTGAGATTTATATTTTGGCTTCATTATCTCCATTCAAATATGTTTTATAATACATTTTAGCATGTATCATAAGTTGTCCAATAAGTGTAACTCCCCCTTATAGCTCATTTATGTGTCACATATTTTTAAATTTTCAATATGGGAGGCCTAACTTATGGAGACCATAAAATTTGATCCAAGAGCCATTGGGGACCCTTTTTAAAATATTTTAAAGCTCAAATAAATCTATGAACTAGGCATCCCTAGAAGTAATTTCAAACAACCCAAAATATTTATTTTGGTCAAAAACAAACTCTATAGCCTAGAAATTGAGTTATTCTATCCTATAGCTTGAAAATCATAATATTTGTAATCTTAACATTAGAAGAAAGGTTGACACCTTTCCTAAAATATCTCTATTTTTTCAAATTCAACCCTAATTCAAAATAATCAATAGGGTATCTAAAATTCTCACATCCGATTCCATTTTCTTTTTATCCAATTTAAAAGGAAAGTTACACAAATGTAAGACATTTCTAGTGATGTTAATAGTTCTTTCAACCTAAATCACTTCAATCAAACCCATGTTGATTGAAATATATTCCCTACAAATTTCCCTTAAAAACTATTCAACTATACAAAGGGACTCTAGCAATGGGGAACTATCTAAAAAAGGGTCGCCTACAACAACATTATCTAGCAATTCTAATGTCACTTCATTCTAAGGATGACTAGGCCCCTTGAAAAAAAGATTCTTCCATTTTTTTTTGCATCCTCATGTTGTTCAAGCACCCAGAGGTTGAGTCACCAAATATTTGGAACTTTTTATACATAACCATGGATTCCCCATAGACAATATGTTGCAACCATTCACAAAATATAAAGGACAAGGTAATTGAAGAAGGAAGCACCTTACCCACATTTGCATACACACAAAACTTGGTAAACAACAAACATTTTTTGAAAATGTCACCAAATCAAAAGCAACTAGATGACTAATAAAGTAAGTTATAGCCTTCAAAACCTTGACTTCCCAATATTCCAATCCTAAAAGCCTCACCCAAACAAAAACTTTGTTGGTGCATTCCTTCTTAGGATCAATGCCCAAATTACACCTATTAAGGAAAAGACTAAAGTTGGCCATAAACCACAAACAATTCAAAAGGTCCCTAACACAATCTTCATGGTTTGAGAAAGAGATTAAAAAGAGGCCATTCATCATAGCCAAGATCTCAAAATGGTCACACTGATTCTATTTTATCTTAGCTCATTTTCTAGAAACATTAATGTTTGTCCTAGCTCATAGAAACTTCAAATAACATAATTTTCTAGCTTAGATGAAGCCCTATCAATGATTGAATTTGAGATCCTAAGAGAAATATCTAACCATGCCTAATCATTTATGAGATTAATGGAAAATTAGAACATGACTTACTTAAAATAGCTTCAACCCAAGACTTCCTTGAAGGTATCTAAACATTATTTCTAGCATCAACCACAAGATTTGATGGTTCTTCAAAAACCTTTTTGCGGTGTTTCTTATTCGTTGGGCTCTACTCTACTGGTGTTCATGGGTTGTCTTGGTCCTGCAAATCTTGGCAAGTTTGGTGGATTTTTTCCTTGCTGCTTTCCTTGCAGTAGATGATGATTTGCGTTGATTTTTCTGTGGAGGTTCGGTGGTTGAAGGGCCCTATCTCTGCTCCTATTCGGTGTAGTAGGAGAGCTTGGGTGCTTCTTGTGTTGGCTTGTTCTCCCCCTTACTTCTGTTCAGTCCTCCTTCGCTTTTGGCCGCTTCCTGCTTGGTGGTTCTTTGTTGGGGTGTTTGGCTCTACTTGGGAGGGTTTTCTTCCTTTCTTTTGGTGGGGGATGCCTCGGTTTTTGAGGTGTCTCATTTTTCTTGCGTGCTCTTTGTTGTGGCATGTCTAGGGTTTTCATTGTTGCTATAGCTGATGAGTTCCTTTGTTGGCCTGGTGGCTCAAATGGTTGCTCTGCATTTGGATTGGCCTATTTCTGGCCCTGACCGACGTGTTAGGGTGTCTTGTGCTCTCTTATTGTTGGTCCATTTGATGGCTCCTCTCATCTTGAGTCCTCCTTGTTCCTTGGTTTTCTCTTGGTTGTGGGTGGCTCAGGTTTTCCCTTCTAGCTTTTGCGGGTTGCTACTCTCTTTGGTTGTGGGTGGTTTGTGGACGTCGGTCTCTAGTCTGTAGTTGTTGTTAACTTTTTTATTCTTTTGGTTGGGCTTTGGACCCTTTTTTGATGATTGGCTTGTGTTGGTTGGTCCCCCATGTGCTTTGTTGTTCTTTGTTTGTGTTTGGGGTTGGTGCTTCGATTGGACCCCTCCATGGGGGTGGATCTTTTGAAGGACTCTTGCATGTTGAAGATGTTGAAGGCTGGGTGGATTTTAGAGATTATTTTGAGGATCCAGATGTTGTTGTTGTTGTTGCTTGCTAAGGTCTTCCCTCCTACTACAGTCTTTTCCTTCTCTCTAAATACTAGGTCTTCTTTTGAGGTGGAGACCTCTCCTATGGAGGTGGAGTCCTCTTCTCCAAGGGTTGAGGTGTATTTTGTGGGTGAAGGATTACTCTTGATTTTCCTATTGAGACAGATCCCATTCCTTTTGAGGTGGAGTGTTGGCTTGTAGGAGTGATGTGGTTGTTGTAGGTTGGACAAGCTTGGTTTTTTCTCCTATAGAGGTGGAGAGAGCAACTGGTTTTGGTGGAACACTCTTGGAGCCTTGAGTATTTGTTGTGACCTCTTCTTTAGAGGTGGAGAGGATATTTTTCTCAGCTCAATTTTGTCTACTATTGGGGATTTGCTTCTACAGATCTATGTCTTAGTAGTTTTTGCCAGTGGTATGGAGAGACTAATCTTTTTGTTTGACTCGTATGTTGTTGTCTGGTTGTTGCAGGCATCTGTTTTTGGTTTAAGGTCCCTGCCAAAACCTTGTTGTAGTGGGTTGTTGGTCCTGTCAAAACCAAGGGGTTCAAGATCCATGTAAAATCTTAGTACTTTGTTGGGTAGTATGCTGGTTGTTGGCTGGTTGAATCTTTGTTTCGCTACTTGGAGTTATTGACTCTATTCTTTGAGCAGCTTGACCATCTTAGTTTGGGTTTTGGGTCCCTTCAAAACCTGATGGTTTCGGGTCCATTCAAAACTTGTTGTTAAATGGTTTTGGGTCCATTCAAAACTTGTTTTCCCCCTAATCAAAAACATTTGATGGCCCCAATGATGGTTGATGGTTGAGGTTGAATGTAGGTTAAGTGATGGTTGATGGTTGGGGTTGAATGTAGGTGCTCCAAGTGATGGTTGATGTTTGATGGTTGTGGTTGAATGTTGTTGGTCAATAATGCACGTAACCTTGTTGCATCCAATATACTTGAAAAAGGCTTGTGAATGGTCAAATTATAAATTTTGGATAGGTTGGATGGATGGATGAGATTAGATCCTGTGAGATAGAGGGTGAGGATTGGTTTTGATGTAAGAGAGAATGAGAAGATGACAAATTGAATTATGTGATTGGTGCACATGATCAAGGTAAGGATGGAGGAGAGATAGAAGGTTGATATTTAGATTGAAAATGTTCTTTTTGGAGTATTGTGCGCTTGGATCTATGTACAATATTTTAGATCTTTGTGCAAGGTTGATCTTGATTATTTTAATCAAAGTAGTGGAAGAATCTCAAATGATTAATTAGTTGACTCAACTTTATTTGTTTATTTAACTAATGATAAGGGGATAATGGTATATTTATTTAATTTATGAGAAAATGTTGAGGAAATGATTGACTTAATTAAATAAATATGATTTATTCAATTAAAGTTGGAACATTAGAGAAAAAGTTGGATTAATTAAATAAATAAACATAATTTATTTAATTAACATAGAAAAAATGTTAGATTAGTCAATTAAATAATTAAAACTTATTTAATTAGCATTAAAAGAATGGTTAAAGTTAATTAAATTTTCAAATTAATATGATAAATTTATGTTACTTTCTTAATTATGTTTTTAAAACTCTATTATAATATAAAAACTCAAATTTATTATAGAAAAATATAAATTTCACAATATATATCTTGAAGATTAATTACATTAAACTTCACAAAAATAACTTTAAAATAAATGACTTATTTTTATAATTATCTATTTAGTTAAATTTGTTAAAAGCCTACTCAACCCACTTAAATGCAAGTTCAAAACATATAATCAGATTTTTTTAAGTGTGATTTAAGAAAAAAAAATTATATATATGAATTCCTTACTTCTTAATACAACTCTAAAAGTCTCTTTAACATAAATAGAACCCTTCATCTTATAATAAATTATTTTATAATAAATAAATAAAAAATTAACCAAAAACCAATCTATATTTGTTCAGAATTTTTTTTAACCCTTTTGCTTATTGAATAATTCGTTCGCTTGCCCCTTCAAAAGGGGGCCCAATTCAAGGTAGCTTCATACTACAGAGAACTACCAAAATCATACAAAATCAAATAATATGGGTAACTGAACAGTCAATTCCCTTGAAAATACGAGATTTTTATTTTTTTGGGTTAGAAATAGAATATCAAATTCAGTATGTCATATTTTGGCGGTTAGATATGTTGCAGAGTATGTTAGATCTATTAGAAAGTTTGTTGTTTGATTTTATTGTTTGTTAAAGTTGTTTTATATGTGTATAGATATATTTTAAATATATAAATAAATTATTTAAGTATTACAATTTTTAATATGATATTAAATAAATATAAGAATGGGCAAGAATGAGAATGGGTACGAATGAGAAATTATTTTGACATTAATAAGGGAGAGATAGAATATTAAGGCCACAACTTGTTTTGGCATGAATTTCAATAATCTTTATGAACTAATCGATTTGAATGTGTCACCAACTTCAAATTTATTTAAAGATAGATTGTGAGAAAGAAGTATGCTAGTTAGCTTGTTGATTTTGGACAAGTGAAAAAGTGAGCAAAATGTCATTGAAGATCTTTTTATCCACATTCTAAGGCATGATCTATTCCATAAATGCAATAGGCATTCTTCTACAACCCTAGCAATGTCATGCTTTCTCAACATAAGAAATTAGGTGTATTATCGATAGTACTTGACCCTTGTAACTTGTTTTGATCATAAGGGGTCAATTTTTTAATATCATGGCAAAAAAAATAGTTAGCATTGAGAATTTTGAAGATCAAGACTTCCATATTTGACAAGTTAAACTTAAATTGACCTTGATTGAAAAGGATGTATGTGATGTCATGAAGAGAATCGCTAAAGCCACAAAACCCTAATGTAACAACAAATTGGACCAATAAATAATGGAAAGCCATAGCAATAATAGGACTTGGACTCTCTAATTCATATCTGCAGCACATTGATCTCACAAAGACAACAAAAGAAGTTTGGGATTCTCTTAACACATTGCTCAACTGCAAAAAATAGGTCTAAAGCAAAAACAATTTTGACTAAAGATGTTGGAAGGGGATAATAGTGTTCTATACATAATTATTTTTTGTTCTCTAATAAATCAACCAGTTCTATACATAATTATTTTTTGTTCTCTAATAAATCAACCTGGAGAATTAATGCTAAGGTAGAAAATGATGATGCCAAAGCTATCTTATTAAATAGCTTGCTTGAAAGGTATGATAAACAAGATTAACCCTAGCCTAGAAGTTGTATTTCCTCATTGGTTGATAAAGAAAGTCAAGTTAAGTACAAGGAAACAACATTGCTTGTGAAGGACAAGCTTAAGGTTTCAAATTGTGACTCTTCGTCCTCAAGTACAAGACAAACATTAAAGGAAAGGATTTTGTTCTACTATTGCAAGCAATGAAGTCATATATTGATCACCTATGTACAAAAGGCAAGGGACTTGATAGATGGCATGCTAAAGGACAAGGCATTTTTCACTTGTGAAACCAACGATGAAGTTTATTGTTCAACTAATGAAGACTCTTCCCACGAGGATAATAACGAGGAATATATTTTCAACTAAATTAAATAGTGAACTTGTTCTTATGGATAAAATCTGCAGGGTGTTATTTAGAGAGACTCAACATCCACTGATGTTAAATTGTTGATTCGGCAAATAGTTGTTTTTGTCCCTATTCGCACATAAGAAAATTATTGTTATAATAAATGATTGAATGTGACCTTATTCACATAATGTTTTTTTGTGAACAAATGTGAGTCCTTGTTCACATAACTATAGATAAGGACTATAGAGTTTTCCCTTGTCCATGTATCTTCATCTCAATCAACTAACAAGTGTAGTTGCATTCATCATTTATTTGTTGGTTTGATGAATAATGTGTCAATACTCTTCAAATCTAACTCACCACTACTATGTATGAACCAAAGATGGAAAACACGTGTGGCTCTTACTACCATGTATGAACCAAAAATGGAAAACACGTGTGGCTTACATATGGACATATCACCCCTACTCATGTGGCAAGAGCAAATGAAGTAAGCATCTAGAGAACCACCTTTTTCAAGAGGAAGATGTGTACTAAAATTGGCAATCATGTTTGTTTGCACAATAAATATTGTTCTTGTGGGTTGCTCTCTTCACAAGGGAAAAACATTATCTTTGAATAGTTATAATGTTGAGTTCTAGTGTAATAGTTGTGTGAAGTGGTGATTCTTGTTCATATGTTGTGAAGCTCTTAATGAGTGTTCTCAAGAGCAATTATTTCCTAGATAGCCAATAGCTCTAAGGTAGCTTCTTAGATCTCTACATGTCGATAGCTACCCTACATTAGTTTTCTTGTCTTATGATTTCTAAAATGACTTCTTGATTGAGGATCTCTATAGCAATAAAAGTGGTTTTTTGATCTCTTAATTCTTCTAAAGTGACCTTAACCCAATCAACTCTCATTGTGGGCAAGAATTGTCCAAGTGGATGAAAGTCAAGAATATTTGAATAAAATCTTTTGTGATTAAGTTGTGTGAAATGAACTTAAGCTCAAGGCAAGTCAATGGTTTTCATGCATGTCTGAGGTTGATCGCTTTGTTTGTTTATTTTAATGGTTTGGAAACCAAAACTAGGAGCTTTGAAGCTCAATAACACTATTTTTGTAATTTTATTTTTTTAAATATTTTTATGTTTTTTCTATTATTTTTATGGGTTTATGAGAATGCTTAAAATAAAATTTACTTACTACAATAACACATGTGAAAAAGAAAATGAAATGCAAACATTCAAATACTTTAAAGCAAACATTTGTTTATTTTTCCAATGTAACTTAGAATGAACCTATAACAAGACAACTAAAACTAAAACAAATTGCAATAATTTATTTAATACTTTTCTTGGTTTTAAATGAATGCATGCAACCAATCTAAATAAGAGAATTCAGCAAACTAAGATTTCTTTTTGTTTCAAAGATGAAGATGAAAAACAAGATTAACACATGCACATACAAACTAAGTGTTTCAAATTTGAAAATGGATTTGCTTTGTTTGAGAGGAATCAAAGTTTTGTTTTGTTTGTGAGAGGAATGTTTATTTTTGTTTGAAAAAATCAATTTTGATTAGATTTGTTAAGTGTTTGATTTTGTGTTTCTTGGAGGAAGTCTAGTGATAGTTTGGGAGCTTTATAAAGCTTGTAAAGTGTTGTTTTGAAACAAATCTGCAATAAACTCAAATCTACAACTAAACCCACAATGAAATGAAATTAATTACACTAAATCCAAGAAGCAATGACTACCAAAGGCCTACAGAATTTGAAGTACTAGTTTGCTTTAAACTAAATCTATTCCACTAGTTTGCTTTAAACTAAATCTATTCCAACAATCAACTAAGCTAACTAGCTTGATATGAATTACTAGTTTGCTTTAAACTATATCTATTCCAACAATCAACTAAGCTAACTAGCTTGATATGAAATATGCCCTCTCCGACCTAGACTATGGAAGATTTATAAAAATCTTCAATGGCCCAACTTTCACCTTCTAAATTATCTCCTTCCTTCGTGATAGGAGATAGCAATAAGGTATGGATGGAGGCAACTTATAAAGACAAAAGTCTTAACAAAATGTTGTTGTTGTAAGCTTTGGAGTTGTAAATGTTGCTTGTAAATGGTGCATTTGATTGCTTTGAAGCATTGTCCTTGTGTGCTATCGATCCTTTCCTTATTTCAACCATGAGCACGTATGGAGATGATTTCTTAAACCATGAGAGCTTGGCTCTAGAATCCCTCGAAACCCTACCGTATAATGCTTGATAAAACCGAAACTCGAGTCTGAAATGTGAATGATTTGACCCCAAGACAAGCTAAAGCCTCTCTAGTTGTAGGCTTCAATGCAGTAGTAAAAGGCCCATCATGTAAAAATTCTAGGGTTGCTAGATGTGTTCAACTTTCAAAGCAACAACCAAATAATATCAAAGAAGAGCACTACTCCTGAGAATGACAAAGAAACGCAGTATAATTTGTTCAACCCTTCCACCAATAGTTCTCACTCATGCAAAAATCATTCGCAATAGAGCAAACTAGTAAAAGAGCAGCAAAAATGAAAACTAAGGCAAAGTGACGATAAGCAAACACTTGGTAAATGGCCAAAGTGGCAACGATAGGAAAGAGGACTCTTATGGGGGCTACGCAAGCACTTCTATTATTTTGAAATTGATTAGGAGAGAGGAGGTTAGTGATTTCAAGCCATCTAGGGTTGTGCAGTGGGCCATTAATCATCATTGGACATTAAATTGTCTACTCATCCATTCAAATAATTTGAGCTTATCCTTTCCTTGATCCAGAATTTGTTAATCATGGATCATTGAGTTTGTTTTAGACCATTATTTTCATGTATTAAAGAACTATTGAGCTTGTCCTTGATCATTAGGCTGTCGCTGGTAAGATTTCCTAACCGAATGTTAGACTATAATATAAGGGGAGGAATGTTGGAAATAATATTATTAAATAATTGATATTTAGGTCTGTAGTTTGACATTAATCAAGTATATTATTAAATTTAATGTCATTTGATTGGTAACTAGGTCCACTGAGGACTGTGCTGGATCTATTAAGACTTTGTTGTCTGGTTATATTGTTAGTTACATTGTTTAACCTATACACGTAAGTGCTAACACATCGCAGGAATTTTTTTGCTTATATACATTTCAAATGCATGAATAAATTACTGTAGGCATTTTTTACCAAAGTAGTTTTGGTATTTCTTGATCATTATGCAAAAGGTTTCATCAGAGAGTCTTAAGACTTTTAATTGCAACTTTGGTCTATCAATGCTATTAGATTTCCACAATCCATATTATCAATGTTAGAAAATTCTGGATTAGATTGTGTGTCAATTTTTGAGTCTACTCATTTCCTTACCCTACTCTTCCTTACCCTACTCCATTCTCTCCATTCTGATAAAGAGGTTTTTACTTGTTCATATCTACTCAAATTAAAGCACTCGCAAGCTGAATCACTCTCCTTTTGGCAAAATGACACGTGGAAGATTCCGTGCAGGAGTGAAAAACAACCATCATTTCCCATCAAGACAGAATTACCTTTTCACATACCATGACATTGTTCATATTGTCAAATTCAGGCGCATTGTTATAGCCCTGGGAGACAAATCTGCAGACATTGAACAAAAGCGATCCTTTGCAATTTTCAAGAAAATGAATACAAATTTTACAGGCAAGATATTCAGAAGATAAAACACAATCATGGCAGTTACAATCAGACGACGAATTTATCAGATTCCCCACCATAGCAGTTAAAACCAGGCACGCACTTAATCAAATTCCATACCATAGCAATAAGAACCAGGCACGCACTTAATCAAATTCCATACCATAGCAATAAGAACCAGGCACGCACTTAATCAAATTCCATACCATAGCAATAAGAACCAGGCAATTAATAAGTAAAGTCTCACAACCACCAAAAGATAAATTCAGGTTACCTTCCATTATATTGGAACTAAAACTTGTTAACTGTTGTTTTTCCATATTTTCATATTTTACAAACTCTTGGGACTCCTCACACTCATCCTGCAAATCGGAGCCAGGAAGGTTATTTAATTCCATTCATTGTAGAACCTGCAAAAACTGTTACATTGAAAACAGACCCGACACTGGTTAAAAATTAAAGACAACATAATTAGGGCCTTGTCCCATGAAACTGACAATGCCCTATCATCTTTCCCTTTGTCACTCACTGCCGTTCATTAGGAATCACCTTTTCCTACCTGCCCCATCAAATGTCTACTTGATTCGTAAATCACGTGCAGTACATTAAGTGAAAATAATTAATAATAAAATAAAATATAAATCTGTTATAATAACTTAATAATGGGACAGCAAAATTACATTTACATTTTGCAGAATAACTGCTTTCAATGTTTCATACTTAAAATCATATTGAACATTCTTGATGTAACTATCTAGTTTCCTTTTTGCTAGAGTAAAGCTGGGCCACATCATACAGATTTTCCAGGTAACGAAAACAGATACCCATAAAATCACAGCATGTTCATGATGTGCATTTCTGACTCAAGTGTGTGTAACAGAATATGAAGATACAAAACCCCTTTACAAAATATTCCTGTGCAGTTAAATGCTGTAGTTGAATAACATCCCGATGATTTTATCCTATAATTGGCTATACGTTTATTTATTTTAATTGAACGAATATTTTGGCCTAATGCTGGGTCCCCCTTCTCCAAAATATTGAAGGAATTAAGTTCAATGAACATAACGAGGCCCAACCAATCTGAAAGACTCATAAAATAAGAATACATATCAATCGAAGAAGGGCAAGTAACGAAGTTGTATTTTGAATTCTGGCTTTAATATAAAAAATAAATAAAACAAGAAATGAAGCATCTCACATATACTTTGTCATTGAAAAAACTCCTGTGTTCCAGTTAAATTGTTTCCACTATTCAAAGTTCATAGGCTGCATCAGTATACTTGGGCCTTCAGTTCCTTCCGAAAAATCCTTGCATAGACTAACAGTTGTCCTCAGTAAATCATGGATATTCAAACAACTTTATGGGAATGGGTCTTGAAGTCCTATGGACAAGTCTCCCAACCTAAATATGTACTGTCACAGACCACCCGCATGGTTGAATCATCACCATCCCAAAAATAGTCAGTCTACATAACTTCAACTGTAGCCTGCATATCATCTTGTATACATACTAGCTCTCCTTCTATGAACCTTGATAAATTTGACTTAAAATATCAGTTTTCAGATAACTTAATACAACAGGGCTGCATTCTTTGCATGATTTGGTGCCCAAGTAAGAATGATCAGCAAAACAAAGCTGCAATTTTTGGGTACAACAATATTCACCACAAGGAAACATGACCACAGTGCTTCCAACATTTTCCTCACTATCCCCTTAATCTTTTGAACCACAACCCATGAACATATCATGTCTAGCCATCAAATATTTTCAGGCTCCTTAAGTGCAAAAAAAGATACCAGGACTCCAAACAGAGAGCAAAACCTAGAGGCTAAGCCCAAGTTGCAGGCAATGCCTCCTTGCATGCTCTGGAACCAACTTCTGGAGGAGTTCAGGGGTCGCCCCCCTCAATTCTGCAAAACAAACCATACACAAACTTTAGAAGGATGAAAAGCCAGGGCCCATGACCATTACCAGAAAAGCTAGCTAGACAAGAAAATCAGCTTTTGGAGTATGCCTATTAAACAGATGCAGAATCATATGAAAAGGAAAAAGAAAGAGGTTCTTGATGGTACCCTCTGGCTTGAAGTCAAAAAGTCCAGGTACAGGACGGCCATTTGGCAGGCGGATATTAGGATCACAAAAAAAAAAAAAAAATGGATGGATGCAAGCTTCAAGCTGCATTTAAAAATTATCATATGATTAGAGCAATAAAATATCAAAGTTATGACAAAACGAGCTAATATATCATGTGCATTGGAAGCATAAAGATCCAAAGTTTTTCAACCAAACAAACATCTAACATCATATGCATTAGCTAGCATCCCAAATCTTTAAGTGCCCGTGCTTTGGCATAGTTACTTACAGCAGTACATCGAAGATTTGGTGAGTATTGAAGCAGCCTCGAGACAAGATCAACAGCCTCTAGCGGCATGCGCTTGTGGAAAACCTGCAAAGGGCAACACATTCAGTCCCATGATCCCAATTCCAAAGTCCCAAGTATTAACCATTTATACTTCCCAAAGTATCGTATAATACTAACCTTATGCCATGGGTGAGCCTTTATGTGGGGAAACTTGAATTCTGTGTAATTAGGATTCATACACTTGATTTCCTCACGGGTGGGAGTCCCAAGGACCTGAGGCAAAGAAGAAAATGAGTGATCTTTTATTCACTTCTAAATATCAATGGGCACTACAATGTCTTGAACGATTACTGGCATATTGTGTGACAAATATCTGATATAAAATTATTTTAATTTCACCTTGATAATCTCTACAAGCTGGTCCACTGAACTCTCGCCAGGAAACAAAGGCTGTACAAGATTCAAGAAGCAAAAGATATAATATACCTGCCACAAACTGTGCTCCAATCCCACAAGCATTTTGTATTTGCAAAACATCTATGGATAAAAGATCTCGATCACTAACCTGACCCAAGAGAAGTTCTGCAAGGACACAACCTGCTGACCACATATCAATAGCAGTTGTGTACTCTGTGGCTCCAAAAATGAGCTCAGGAGCTCGATAGTACCGTGAGCAAATATAGGATATATTAGGTTCACCCTTGACCTGTCAAAGATAAGACCAATTTGATCAAGCTCAATAGTTTGTAACATGTAGCCAAGAACAGACTTATATGCCAAATACATAGTACCATAATCATACTCTAAATAAAATTTAAAACTACATATAACTGGCTTAAAGGAGAGGGCAACTAGTTACTTCAAAAACCAAAAGTGCATGCTCTTAATCCTTCTTCTCCTATAAGATTAAGAATGCCACAGCTGAATCTTTTATTAAAAAATTAGAATCAGTTACTAAAGGTTCAATCTGCCAAATGCTCTTGGCCACATACTCCATATCTATATGATCAAGGTTTAAACAGGTAACCATTGTCTTGGAATTTACAAGTCTTATACTTCTGTTTGAAAAAGTATGACAAACCTACGATCTTAAAGAACCAGATACACTAATTCAATGGTAGACTAAAGAAATTACAACCATTCTGGTTTTGGGTAAAGCTCCCATAGCAGTCACTTCACTTAAAGAGTGAATAAAGTTTAAAAGGTCATCCAGAATCGTATTGAAAATACCTTGGCACCAAAAATCATAAATGGATCAGCCTTTAACACATGAATCAATTTGGACATAATGTTGTGAATTTTCTCTGGAACTTTCTAGATGTTTATTGAACTATAACAAGGAACTTTCAATCCAGAGGATGTCATCATTATAGCATTTGTTTGTACCAAAAATTCAAATAGAAATGATTTGTGAAAATAACAAGGAGTTTGAATAAAACAAAAGGGAAAAAAACGAGTATATTGGCTTGTACTTTAAAAAAATTACAAATGTAATATTCTAACGACAGAATCTTAACTCAATCAAGTTTCTAACAATGACAGAGAAAAAGGTGATGTTTAACAAGGAAAAATGTTATATTTTATTTGTAGGACCTAGAGTACCAAACAAACTGAAATAATTTTCAATGATACATTCTTTACTCAATCAGGTTTTTAATAATGACTGAGAAAAAGGTTATGCACAGCCAAGTATAAAAGAATGAGAAGTCCTCACTGAGTATTGCTAAAATATTTTGATAAAGTTCAAAATCCCCTTAAATGCTGCTAAATTCCCTTAAAAGTTCAAAAGTCCTCACTGAGCATTGTTTGAAATAAGCAGCAGTTAGGTTTCATTGGGGCTGCTAAATGTTGTGCATTGGGAGAATACCTTATATGCTAGCTACCAAATTCAAATATGAGATGTGTGAAGGAATTGCTAAGCACGAGATATGCCAACCTTGGAGAGCTACGTCACAAGGTTATTAGATGAAGAAAATTTGGTTTTTGAGTTTCAAACTTCATAACAATAACATTGGTTAGTATTTTAATTATACATTTGCTTATAAATTATAACATAGTGATGTAGCATAAAACTCAGTTTAGTATAAATCTCATTTACAGCTGTGATAGGTTATAAAGAAATAAGAATTCACTGACTAGGCTCAATTTGGAACAGTTTAGTACTTTTAGATTTGACAATCTGGTTTGAATCTTAAATGAACATCTAGGTGTACACTTGGTATATATACTATAATACACTTATATATATTAGAATACACTTGATATATATGCTAGAATACTCCCAGTGATCTCAAGATAGCTTTGGACATGTTTCACTTGAGAACCGATGCTTACTGCACCAAAAGATCTAATCTTTGATATTGCAAGAGAAGTGTATGAACTTGCAGCCACCCTACTCTTACATGGCACCCAAACCATTTGAAGCATACACAGACCCAAGCACTATAGCATTCGGTGACATCATATGAAGACCTTATACAGTTAGCCAAATAGAGTGTAACATCATAAATGATGACCACGAGAAGTCATATCTCCAATTTAGTAGAATTCAGACATAAGCCAGAATCAATCTTGTGTATTTTGATACCTCCTTTTTAATGGATAGAGACAGCATAACCTTCAGAGGGTAATTTTGGCTTGGTAAATTTTTGCCTACTCTTATGACTGGAGCATAACCAACAACAATCAGAAACCAAATGTGCACACAAATATTTGAACCAGGAAAGAAGAAAACTAACTGATTTTGACCTCATAAAAACCTGAGATTATACTTTTTTGTGAAACTAATTAATTCACAATCAGGATAGTAAGATATACAAGTTTAAGGATACAGTTATACTCAACCAAGAACTCCTACAATAAGTAGCCTTCAGCAACCTCAAAAACCATCAACATTATTATTCAATAAATTAATTCTAGTTATACTTACTAGAATTTTGGCACTTCCGAAGTCACATAGCTTAACTTGATGAGTATGTGGATTGACCTGTCCATCCAAACAGAAAATCCCACACATAGTGCATAAGAAGCATAAGTATAACCTAAAATATTTTATGAATACAGGAACAGTTAATCATTACTAGAAACATGTACATCATTTGTGTTGGCAACCTCTAAAAACAATACTTCATACCATCCAAAATAATTATTTCAAAATCAGATAATATTTACAGATCATGGTGGAAGAGAAATACCAGAAGATTTTGGGGCTTTATATCTCTATGACTTATACCAAGTCCATGGATGTAGGCTAATGACCTACAAATCTGAAACCACAGGATATCTTGTAAAAATGATTCCCAGAACAATAGACTAGATAATATACACACAGAAATTCAAAACATCGTTCCCCACCTGATATGTATATAACTTTGTATATATGAGAGGCATCCTCTGATTCATCCTACTATAATGCTTTCCAACACGATAAACAGTCTCTGGCACATACTCCAGTACCAAATTCAGATACAATTGATCATTATCGGTGGTGGAAAAGAAACAATGCTTCAATGATATCACATTTGGATGATCCAGGAAGCGCATTATCTGTAACTCCCGGTTCTTATATCGTTTGTCTTGCAAGACTTTCTTAATAGCAACAGTCTCCCCTGTCTCAAGACATTTAGCCTGAAAAACCACGATAATTTCAGTACAAATTTGTAAGAAATGGGTTATACAATAAAGCACCATATCTGTAGACCAAAGAGAAATAACCCTTGGACTGCAACCAGAATTACTTCACTACAGATCTTCCAGACCATTGTTTTACCACAAATGACCTGATCTCCTCATCCCCGAACTAAAAAAAGAAACACCTGTAGACTGCAACCACATTAACATAACAAGTCTGCCGAACACTGCTTTTACCTGAAAATGTCTTAAACCCCAAGACCCCCAAACTAGAATGATGCAACCTTTAGACTTTAAGCACAATAGTTTGACCACAACCCTGCCAGGAAATAATTTTCCAAAATGAACCCTTAAAAGTCCACGTCCCTAAACTAGCGAGATATACGTTATCATGAAACCAGAATAACTACACTACAGATCTGCCAGACATTTCCAGAAATACTTTCCATCTTCACATCATACAAAAGGGATACCATCTGCCAGACATTGATTAAACCAGAAAGACTCTTAAATTCCCACATCTCTAAACCAACGAGATAAAACCTTAACTCTGTAAATAAAATATCCATCACCACAAACCTGCCACACATTGATTTTAGGATCATCCCCACATCCCCACACTCCCGAACCAAAAAGATATAATCATAGGGCTATAAGTACCATAACTTCACTGCATATCTCACAGACACTGATTTTACCAGGCATAATCTTAATTGCCCTTATCCCCAAAGCAAGAAGATATAACCTCTACACTGTACATACAATAGATTCACTTCAGATTCTCCGAACATCATTTTTTCCATTGTTGACTTTGAAACCCATCATCCCAAAACAAGAAGAAAAGATCAAAATTTACAGAAGATTCACTACAGGTTTGCCTAAGATAAATTTACAAGTATTGACCTAACGCCCACATCCCCAAACCAAAAAGGCATTACATTTAGCCTAAAACCAGTACGACTTCACTACAGATCTACGATACAATGACTTAAACTAACCTTGCCCTTAAATCCCCACCTCCCCAACCCTCAAAAGGATATAATCTTCAGCCCACCCCATTTCATGAATAGCAGAAATATTGAAGAGTCATTAACCTATAACAACGAAATCAAGATATGGATAGGAAACACACCTGAAACACAATTCCAAAGGACCCAGTACCCACCACTCGCTCTGCCATGTAACTGATGGTCTGCAAATGCAACCCAGAAAAAATAAATAAATAAATAAAATTCACCAGCCACAAATTCTTGTCTTCTGCTTTCATAGCCCCATATGAATCGAGGAGTCTACGCCTACCTGCTTTGGTTGCCCATCTCTTCCACCAATAGTTGTGGAAATTATATGACCTGCTTCTGTACCATTCCCTTGCACAACAGATGGTGCTATTTCCTACAAACAGAAAAATAAAAACCAGATTTTTAAATCTCGTATCTCCTCCCCTGCCTTCCAAAAAAAAACCCAACTTTTGAACCAAAACACAGACCTTGTCACCACTCTCTGCCTTATCATCTCTGATCTTCATCTCCTTCATCTCCTTGGGGAGCTGATCATGGACAAAACCTCTTCTCCTGCTACAAGGATCGGATCCTGCAATAGTGCAAGTAGCTCTCTTTGCCTCAACTATTGACACAAGACCAGACCCCACATTCCCAAAGGCCATGTGCTGTACAGATAACTCATCTCCTCTCCACTTTTATGCCTCCGATGCCCAGCTCATTAAATCAAAGCACATACCAAAATACCATTTTCTAACATATACAAACACAGATAAACATATACTCAACGAATATATACCACGTCAGACGTATACACAATGTATATATACCCAATACATATATTGCATATCTGGCTTCTGGCAGGAAATGGGTGTTCTTTATTTCTTAATGGGTATTCTTTTCTGCTTAATGTGTGTCTTTCTCCTTGCTTCTAGAATCAGTGCCAGCACCCAAAAACAATCTGGGGTATCGATTCAAAGCAATAATGTTAAAGAAGCGGCCAGATAGGTATATACCTAATATATACCGATTACTGTATTAAACTATAAAGGGCAGGTGTCATTGGAGTCTTTGGGACGGCACATCACATGTCAAGTCTCTTTAATGTGAAAAAGCAGTACAAATTTGTGGGTTTTTCGCTCATTTTCTTTTTACCAGTTTGCTGGGTCAAACGGCCAATAATTTTTATTTTGACCGTTGGCGTCACTGTCATTTTTGAGGTTTGGAATTTTAATTAAAAAAAAGCTTGTGATTTATGATTAACTTCCACGTGTTGCATGCGTGATAGAACGGCTTTGACCAATTCGGTTCAGTGCTGTGAATCAATGAATGTATTGCTTCCCGCCATTTTCTCTTAAGACCTTTGTTTTTATCCTGACGGCTTCTCTGGTCATTTGACCTAGCCTAGTGCCACTGCCTATTCGTGGCTTACGCGTTAAGTTTTCTCTTATATATATTATATTCATGTTACATGGATTCTCACCTTAATAAGGGGCTGGAATGTTGTTACTCTTGGTTGTCCGATTCACAAAATGATTGTGTGTTCAATTCAATTCTTCTAAGAAAATGTTTATTGATGTTTGGAGTACACTTGTGACTTACAAGTTAGAATAATTCTAAGTTACAAGTTAGTAGCTCTAAATTTTAATTCTACTTTACTTAATACAATATTTAAAAAATAAGAAATGTAAGAGTTGGGTTAGAGTAATTTCAATAAAATAGATTTATTTTATAGTAGTTTGTAAGTTTACAATAAGGAAATAGTTGACTTTTAATACAAGTTAAAATTAAAAAAATGTAGGGTGTAGAATTTATGAACTTTGATATGTGGAAAATTATATTAGAGTTTGATTAGTGAAAAGTAGTAAACAAGTATTATAATTTATTATAGTCTTTACTTAAGAGTGCATAATGGATTTATAAAAATAAATGTTTGAAAAAATGTTAAATTAAATAAAGTGTCAATATCATATAGATGATGGAACAATAATTATAGTTGTCAAAAAATTGTAATATGGCATTATACGAGTAATTATTATTTTTTTTTAAGTAGGAGGTATTTTCCTTAGTGTGTCGAATTATGATATTGCTATCAAAATTCAATTACATGGTTTTTGCATCAAACTCATTGACCCATATTTCATGTGTAGAGTTTCACATGAACCCATTTTTCATAAGAATGAATGGTCCACTTAACACTCATTGTGTGTAGGTGATGCTCATAGAAGTGAAGCATTAAGACTTTTCAAGAGGTCACCCATCCCAATACTACAACTTGAGCATACTTAACCTAGAGTTTCATCCAATTAACTAGCTATCCCATTTGCTAAGTGGGTTTGATCAAGTGGGGGAAACTTCATGGTTAAGCACACTTGAATTAGAGTAGCACTAAGATGGGTGGCCTCCCAAGAAGTCTTAATGCTTTATGTGTGTGAGCATCACCTAGATGGAATGAGTGTTGAGTGGACAATTCATTCTCATGAGAGATGGGTTCATGTGAACCACTACTCAAGAATATATGGGTCATTGAGTTTGACAAAAACTATGTAGTTAAATTTTAATAGCAATATCACAATCATATTATTTTAAATGAAAACATCTCAATGATGCACAATACTTTTGTATAATTTGTTGTTTATATGCTAAGTAACAATGGTTATAACCATTTTTTTGTACTATAACAAAGCTTAATGAGCCAAACCAACATTTGTCATAAGAGATTGGTTTTTTGTTTAAGTATTGCATGCTTGAAGTTATCAACTTTGTTGAGTATACTACTACAAATATGTTAGATGGAGATTAGCAAATATACCAATACTACACTCAGTTGGTTAATTTTTAAATGTGTACAAAAAACTTAGCGAATTTCAAAACACTTCAAGTATAGCTTGTACTCAAGACAAAGAAAACTTACTAAACATTTTTTCTTGGCATCCATTAATTATGATGTAAGAAACATATAGGGAAGACATTTTGTTAATACACTTAAGGAAGTAGGTAATTGACTTTAAAATTTTAAAATAAAAATCTCTACAAAATCAAATATGTGCAAAAAGGAAAGCCTCCAATTGATTCCTAGTGTTGGACACATTAACCAAGTGATGAGTGTCCAATGTGTCAAAATAGATCAATTGGAAACACCTTTGTTACTAGTTATGATTGCCTTTTATAAATCTTCTTGGGCTATGTCCCCATGTATGTACACCAGTATATATATCTTATATATATTTGTCTTAAAGATACTAAGAAATATTAATCTTGAAGCATCCCTCTAACTTTTACTATAAATTTCATATAGATATCGATCTATTATCACTATAAAAATTAAGATTATAGGTAGGAAATCATGCAAACTGTTGAAATATAGTTAACTAAATTGTTGTTATTAAAATCTAAAGTTGAAAATATGCTCAAAACTGCTAGTAGAATATAAGAAAACACATTGTGACATTATATGATCCAAATGTGGCTTACACAAGGTTGTGCTCATTGATTAAATGATTAGGCAATTCTTGGCAATTCATATGGCAATAATTGATCAAGTAGTAGTGAGCAAGGTGGGTTGCCTTCTTCATGTGGAAGAAGTATGTGGATGATGGGATTAATATTTTGTCAATGTATTTTTATTCAAGAATGATATAAGTTATCCTTTGGTTTGTGAGAGCCTCTAAACATGTAATTGTGTGATCTAAGACCTCAATGAGGCTTGTTATTTAAATTAACTCCAAGCAATCATTCTCATGTTAGAGATCCTCAAGGATGGCGACTTGTTCTTGAACAATAGCAACTAGAGAAGGTAAGGTTTCCCTCAACTCTCCTAAGATTTCCTTTATTAAATAAATCTAGTCTCGACCCACAATACATAAGCATGAAAGCTAATTGTGACCTATAAAGTTGACATAAAAACTTAAAGTCATATGTGTTTGTTTAATCTAATGTTGTAATTATGGTTTGACTGTTTAAAGTTAAAGTGTTAAACAAATGCTCGGTTTGATTCTTGAATAATTTTGAGTTTGACATTTAATGTTTAAGTGCAAAGTATCGATCACTTGTGAGGGTTTGGAATGATGCTTGAATATAAATGTTTGATTTGTAATTTTAATTGATATATATATGTGTGTGTGTGTGTGTGTGTGTGTGTGTGTGTGTGTGTGTGGTTTTTAATACAAGAAAGATAAATCTAAATTAATGTATTTTGAGGGCTTTATGATTTTGACAATAAATCTAATTAAACGATGATAGTTGAATAGTCAATAAAATAAATTAAATTATTACTCTTTAATTTGAATAGACCCAATAATCAAGTAAAATCAATTAATAAATGTAAGTATGATTAATTTAAATTAAAAAAATCCTTTCGTAAAATGAATGCAACTAAATATGAAATAGAATTCTTTTTGTCAAATAGATCTAACATGAACAAATCTATTCCCTTCTCTTTTCAAAATAATAATATAAATAACAATGAAATGTTTTTTTCAAATGGAGAACAAATCAACAAATTTTAAAAAAAAATCTTTTTTCATAAATACGCATTTAAACATTCGATAAGTAAGAGAGAGAAACAAGGGAAAATTTAAGATAAATTTATCTTCTTTAATCAAAATGTAATTAGTATGAGTTTCCTTTCAATTATTATTTTAATATTTTTTCAACAAACAACAGGAAAGAGGGAAATATTAAAATTAAAATCTACATTTTTTCCTTCCTAAAAGTAGCGATTTAATGAAATTGAATCTATGTTTTTCTTCAAATTCTTTTGTGCTTTTGATATGAATGTTTGATATCAATAAATGTATATGTAAATATGATTTTTTTAAATGATTATGGTTGAATATTTCAATTGATTGCATTCTCATGAGCCTTGAAGTAATAATGAAAGAAAGGGTGCTCAATAATAACCTAAATATATCATACAAAGGAGAGAATAATGATGGCCCTAGTTTCTTATCCTAACCTTGAGGTCATTACAAATGGTTGGAATGGTGTCACAATGCTTCTAATCTCATGCTCACATGGCAAAAGGAATATTTAGCAATAGATTGGTATGGGCATGTACTTATTTGTGATTTTAAGGTTGGTAGAGGTAGTTATTAAATAGTAGCATGGCATATGTTATTGTAAATTATCATATGTGTAGATCCTATGTAGAAGTCATAAGGGTTAAACTTAGGAGGATGCCTTCAATTATTGATTCAAGTTGGCATGGTTCTTCTAGCAATAGAGTTAAAACAACAAAGAAAATATTAAAGTAGAAGTAGAAGCACTAGTACTAGAGTGTTGCCACAATGATGGGTTATACTTTCCGGGACATCCTGATTTTTGCTAAAATCACATATTTTTAGAAAATATAATGATTTAAGCATTGAAAGGTTTCATTTAAAGGATTCTAATTGAAGAGGGTTTGATCAAACCCCCTTAGATCAAACCCCCTTGGATAGAACCCCGCTAGTTTTAAACCATACATATAATGGAGTCTCCTCTACACCTACCAAAATGCTAATAAAAAACCACTTTTGATTTACCATTTGGGGGATCAAATCAATTCATTTAAAATTTATATTTTGTAATTATGTAGTCCTTGTTATAAGATTCCCAAAAAGTATAACTTTAAATATATTTAATTTGATCATTATATTTATTTTTATTTCTTGTGAATGTAATTTTCTCACCAAAAATCAAGCTCTTTGTTTTGCACATGTGGAAAAATAGTATATTATCAAAAAAAATTGAAAAATATCTATGCCCTTGATATTGATGTCCTTGATCCAACAAAAAAAATTGAATTTCAATACATACAAAAAAAGTTATGTAGTAGCAAGTAAACCTATGTCTAAATTGTAATTGGTTTAACTTCAAAACTTAATTAAGAAAAAATATTCAATAAAACACTATGAAACCAAATGCATGCCCTAGATATTGTAGTTACAAATCTAAATTCGAAAAAATAGAATCTTATCCTTCATAGAAAAAATTTATGTGTTACCAAGTACACATCACTCTTTAAAAATGTTGTTTACTATTGAAAACTAGTTTTTGAAGGAGATGGAAAAAGATGCAATTTGATTCCAATTTTTTTTTAAAAAAACATATTTAGAATCTACAGACAAAATGTCACAAATCACTAGTTTACATCATCTTCAAATTCCTCATGGTTTAGCAGCTATAGGTGCCCGAAAGTGAAGATTTAGATAAAAAAAATTAGTTCAATGTCAAGCTTGGCCAAAAAGTGTAACCCAAGATTGGCATGGGCATGTACTTATTTATGATTTGAAGGTTGGTAGACGTAGTTATTAAATAGTAGCATGGCATATGTTATCGTGAATTATCATATGTGTAGATCCTATGTAGAAGTCATAAAGGGTTAAACCTAGGAGGATGCCTTCAATTATTGAGTCAATTTGGCATGGTTCTTCTAGCAATAGAGTTAAAACAACAAAGAAAATGTTGACTGTTAACCTTAATGTTGAGGTAAAGCTACAAGATGCTATATGAGGAAATGACAAACATTTGTAATTTTAATAATTTATGACCAAATTTGTAGGAGTCAAATGATTGGGTAAAGATTACATAGAAAACTCTATCATTTAGTAAAATGTAAATTTTTCCATGTACTCAAAGATTTCTTATGATGGGTTTTCATCTAAAATAGACAGAGATGTGATTCTAGCAAAAGGCCCTTCAGATTAGAAAAATACTATACAATATGTAATGCCCTAGTTTGATAATATCAACCTTCTTTTTGAGAATTTCAAATTCCTTTTAGTTTGGATAAAGTTACCTAATCTATCTCTTCATTTCTTATTCCTTCTACTCTTGAAAGAATGAGAAGCTCTTTAAGTAAATTTATATCAATTTTTATAATATTTTAAATGCTTCCACACTCCACATTTGCATTCATATTGGTTGAAATGTATCTATCTATGGAATTTTCATAAAATATTGTTAAAATAAAAATTAGTATATGCAAGTAACATCTAGATTATGAAAAATAGTTTTATATGGAGAAAATATATTGGTATAGATCATTTGATTGCTTCTTGTAAAAAAATTGGCTTCTTTTGACAACACTACATGGTAGCATAAGCCTAGCATTCTATAAATATAAAGAGTACATCTCTAAATGTGGAAAAATATTATAAATCTAAATATAAGAAACTTGTGAAATATATGTTGTTGAGTACTAAAGAACCGTTTGGCTCAAATATTGAGCAAGACACATATCTTGCATCTAAAGTTTTTATAGGTTTGTAAAGAAATCCTTGGAAAAATTTAGTGTTAAGGAAGTTGATAGAAGATAATAATGGAGAAAGTGTCAAAAAAATTATTGATATTGCAATGATTTCTTTTACATATAACAAAAAATTACATCGAAAGGATAAGACACTAGATGGTACTATCAGTATAAGCTAGCCAACTATAATAAATTGGGAAGGATCTAATTATAGAGAATGGAAAAGAGTAACATTATTTTGTTGGATATTAAAAATATACCAAAAACCAAAACTAATTGTGATCGTATAGTAATAAAAGATAATAAAATGCATTATGTAGTTTATTTCAGGTCTTTTGCACTCATATACATGCATGCTAACATGTGTTTAGGTAGCTTATGAATCAAATAGATATGCAGGATTTTCAATTTTTTTCCAAGGATGACCCCAATAGAACCCCATATTATTTTATTTTTTAAATGAATATACCTCAAGGCCAAAATAATGAAAATATTGATCTAAAACATCATTTGAAGGAGATTTAGAACACTATGAAACAAACAAAATTCTAAAATTCCTACTCTATAACTATTCTTAAAATATCCTAAACTTTGCACCTCTTTTAACAAATAATAAACAAACAATTTAATAAAATAAATCTACACTAGTCAAATAAATTCTAACTACAATTCCACACCTGAGATTAGGTATATTCAAGGCTTGGAACAAATTTAGTGGTCATTAATGTCTTAGTAAATCCAAATATTTGGTATCATTGTCCTTCAACCTTTGGAACCTCTTCCAATGATGAAAAATGAAAATACTATAGGCTAGACTTAATTATCTAAATTCCTTGCAATGGTTGAGCAAGAGGCTGAAACTAGAAGCTTGGAACATTGTTGATTGGTCTCAAATTTGCACAAATGTTGGAGATGTTTAATAATAAAAATTTGGACCCTTCTAATGATTGAAAAAGAGATGTGTATAGGAAAGAATGTTTAGGCTTAGGTTTTGAGATGGAAATAGGGAAATTATAAAATACTTGATATAGGATAGACTCAAACTCAAGTTGAAATAGCAAGAACTTGGAAAAAAGCTCACTTGTGCAAAGAATCATGTGTTAAAATAAAAAAAGTCATTTTCCCCTTTCAATAAAAATTCATTCACAAAAAAACTTGTAATTAAAGAAAGAAAATAAAGGTTTTTATTAAAAATAGGATGCAAATGCTTTGTAGGTGACTTAGGCTAATTGAAGATGATATATGGGAAACTCTAAGAAGATGAGTAGGCAGTTTCATCATAAAGAAATAAATTGATGGTCAAGTTTTATTAAATTTAATTCTAGATAGAGTCATGAGTTGGGTTGTCAGATCGTCATTGAACTTCCATGTATACCTATTTATTTTAGGCACTCATAGATGCACATTTTCACCTAGGAAACCCACAATTTGGTAGGAAAAACCTAGGTTGATAGGTACCAAGTAGTAGTCATATATTATTAATTATTATTTAAATTAGTATAGAAAGAGGGATACAACATTATTATTATTCCTATCCTTCCACCTTGCAATGTAGAATGAACTATGTGTTTTCTCTTGTTTGTGCTAAGTTATTTGTGCTACTCACTCATCCAACAACCTATTATATATTCTCTTATTAACAAGTGGTCCAACTATCATGGTATCTAAGGAGTGGAAATGTCCCTTAGCCTTTTCTTTTTTTGAATTTACATTATAAAACTATTGATAATCAATTCCAAGACCACCACTAATTCATAGAATCATGCTAATGATTTTTATTTTTACCATTTCCACTATAATCTAATGAAACTAATGGTTTTTTGTGACAAAATAGTGGGTAGTTTCACTCTTACAAATTTTAAACTAATCACTTTTCTAGAAGCTATAAACCTTCTTGATTGTTCTTGGATTGTACCTCCCTTATTATAGAGGATTTTGGTCACTCAAAATCTTATTGAGAAATGAGATGAGGAAATAATGTTCCTATCCTCTCTTTGGAGTACCAATGAGCCTTGTCCATAGTTTTTCCTTTGAGTTCCACCTTCCAAAACGCATTAACTCCTTTCTTAATCTCTATATAATTCTATTGAAGTACTACATCCTCGAGGAGAACTACGATATTTGATAAACTAGGTCTTCCACTAAAGGTAGTACCAATTCTTCCACTCATCCATCCAAAATGGATAGGTTGTACAACTAGATATGTTCACATTTGAGAAAAGAGTGGAATTTAATGTAAGGGAGATCAAATTAATTTCATTCTCCCTAACTACCTCCAATATGGTAAATGGATCATACCTTAGAGGTGTAGTTTTCTTGGCTTGTCCTTGCATCCCTTCTTTGCTTAGGGATAGCCATACCTTGTCTCCAACTCTAAGACTGTGCTCCACACAATGTTAATCATATCACTCCTTGTAGTTCATTTTACTTCAACTAAGTCTTTTTTAGTTGCATCTTCACCTTGAGTTGGATCTCATAGATCCTTTAAATGATTTTTTTTGTTAACTTTGAATCTAATTTTTCTTGCTCATCCTACTACTTAAGTGCAATATCAAGTGATCCAATTATTATATATCCCAAAAATACCTAAAATGGTGATTATTCTATAGAGGAATGAATCAACTTGTCATATGAGTGTTAAATATAGAGAAAATACCCATCCCAAGTCTTCAACATCCTACCTTTGTATCCACATGTGAGTTTTACCAACATCCTATTCACCAACTTCACTTTCCCATTTTATTGGGGGTGAAAGGATGTGTTCTTCTAAAGCTTAGTATCCATATTCTCTTATATAGTGAACCAACACTTATAAAATGAGAGTCTAAATATGATATAATTAATCCTAGTAATCAATATTACACCCATGCAAATATTGTTGAATCTCTCCTTTGCAACAAATAAATAATCATTTTCATGCTTGCTAGTTGGTAATCCACTTGTAAAATCCACGGAAACACTTTATTATGGTCTAGTAGGAACTAGAAGATTCACATGCATTCCTTATTTCTATATTTTGGATTTACAAGTGTGACATAACTTGCATCCTCTAAATATTTTTTGCTACTTCTAGTTGTATCCTAAGCCAATACACATACATTTACAAATGAATCACAAATTTTCCAACAAAAAAATGACTTGCCTCTTTGGAGGTAAACACCTCCCTCGTAATTAGAAGGCATTATGCCTTTAGCACACATAATTTACTTAACCTATAAAATTACCCTCCTCGAGGTGGAAGTTATCGCCTTCTTTTGTAACCCCTTTTTCTTGTAGCTAGTTTTACTTATCCCTATAAATAAAGCCTTTCTCGTACTCTTCTCCATATGATTCTTTAGTGAATGGTCCCAAGAGATAATATGAGCTTGCAATAGGTGTCCTAAAATAAAATTTCTACCACTACATTTGTACTTACATCCTTTTATTGATTACCAATAGAAATTGGTGTATAAAATCCATCCATTTAAAACATTGTGCCCATTATAATTTATTTTGAATCTAAAAATATTGTAAGGTTTATGGTCCTTATATACAATTGGTTCCCTATTGAGTAAATGATGTCTTTATTGGTTTCCTATACCAATGCATAAAAATCCTTGTTATACACTAGATAATCTCTCACCTCTAAAATTAAAACTTTTAAATAGTATCATATTAGTTTAGCACCTTGCATTAAGATAACTCCCATGTCATACTCTGTAGTATTTTTCTCAACCTCAAAGGGAAACTACAAATTGGGTAGGGTTAAAATTAAAAAAATTGTACATATTATCCTTTAATGTTTCAAAATATTTATCACATATAGAGACATTTGGAATTTGAAATTACACTTGTATTGTGTAGCATTGAGAAAACTCCTTGTTTATGTGGCACTCATTGGCATGGGCCAAAGTTCCACTTTTGTGGGATCTACTCTTAGCTCAACTCCTCCAATAATATGTTCTAAATATTTCATGATTCTTTGAAAAACTCACACTTCCTCTAGTTGCAGAATAGTTATTTTTCTTTTGACATTTCTATAACCTAGCTTAGATCCATCAAATGCTCCTCCCATGTTGTAATAAATATAAAAAGATCATATAAATACACTATGACTCATTTATAAATATATTATATTAATATATCATTCATTAAATGCATTAAAAAAATTGGCACTTTACATAAACTAAAAGGAAGAACAAGTCGTTCATACAAACTTGTTTGGTCTTGAAATCAATTTTCCACATGTCTTCCTCCTTCATTCTCACTTGATGGTGTTGATTTTAAAGCATTGTATAATATTTAGTGTGTTGTGATCGGTTCAAAAATTCATCTATCATCAGGAAAGGATATTGGTTCTTAATAATTATCATGTTGATAACATGATAATATATACACATCCTCCAAGAGTTGTCCTTCTTCCTTACCATCATTATAGGTGATCCACAAAATAAACTATTAGCACATATTGCACCCAAATCTAATAATTCTTGGAGTTGACACTTTACTTTGTTACTCTTTGTTAATGATTGTCTATGTTAGTGCTTAGAGTTGTATGCTCCCAAATACTTAAATCAAGTTTTTCTTGAGTTTTAGGGATGCCAAAATTTATACTTGGGTAGGGACAACAATGAATCAATTTTCTAAGTTGAGTAATGCCTTATTTGGATTTAGGTTATTCTAGGAAAAGGGGGTATTCGCTAATGTATATTGGGTAAAAGCACAAACTTGTGTCACACTTTATAAAGGAATCGACCAACAACAATTTTTTTTTTGAATTTCGGCCACATAAAAGTTGTCTTTATGTTTTGAATTTCAAAATGGTGTAAACTAATGAAATGTAGAACTTTTGATGAAGATTATTCCTATAATTTTTTAAATTTTTTTTAAAAAAAATTCATTATGTTTTTTTTTTCAATTTAAGGACATATTTTGGAATGCTGAAAATTTCAGAAAAGAGTGACTTCATGGGCCGTCAAGAAACAAATTGAAAAAAACTTCATTTTTCTCTAATTTTTTTTTCTCCAAATAGGTAACTTCAATATCTACCGCATGGAAAAAAATATCAAATTTTGATGTATATTTTTCTCGTAATAATGTTTTAAAGTCAAACATGTCAGAATTTGACAATTTTCACGGGTCGTCAACTATTTTCAAATTTTTTAATTATTTTCGAAAAACAAATTATACCCTTTTGAAGAAGACTCTCTCCTCTACTACACCATACAAGTTTAAAAAAAAAAAAAATGTTTTACTATTTTTTTAAAATTTCTAATCAACCTTTTTTTTAAATTTTAACAACCTACTTGCATTATTTTAAAAATAACATATATTAAAACTAATCAAAATATTAAAAAAATTTATATATTTGGATTCACCACTCCGAGCTCTACAAAAGGGTATTTTTGTTTTTTGTAGAAAAATAATTCTGACGAGAAACACTTTGCCAAAGTTGAATGTTTTAGAAAATTTTGGAAAAAGGTGAGCTGGTTGCCGTGTAGGATGCCACCTAGACATGTTCGACCGAGCAAGTTTCGACCGAAACCTACTTGGTCGAGACATGCTCGGCCTAAAGTGACTCGACCAAAAAATGGTCGATGTAAATTTTTTTTTTTTTTTTAGATTTTTCAACTCAAGTAAATTCAATAAAATACATATTTCGACCAAGGAAGACTGATTTCGACTAAGGAAAGCTTATTTCGACAAAATAAGGTTTATTTCAACAATTTAGAAGATTTATTTTGACAAAAGAAAGTTTATTTCGACAAAAGAAAACGTATCTAAACAATAGGAGAGCTATATTTGAAGGTACATTGATCTTGAACTTATTTAATTGATTATGTCTTTATTTTCATGAATGCATTTGAAATTTGTTTTCACTATTTATATTCTTAGATTTCATTATTATTGATCACCAATTCTATGTTATTCCAAAAAAATTTCAAGTGATATATATACCAAATATGAGCTCATGATATACCAAATTTGCTCATGTGATATGTTTGTAATTTATTTGAATTTTTTTTTAACTTTGGCTTTAAAACAAATGAACAATTTAAAATTTCGTGTTAGATATTTATGCAATATTAACTGTACACGTTTCATTGAAAGCTCATGTGTGTACAAATTTATATGCAAGTGAATTCAAATTTGAGTGCAATTTGTGATGGCGTGTAAAAGGAATAGATCAAGGAAGTATGATCGAACACGAATAAGATAGAGGAAGAGAAGAGCGGGTGAAGGAACATCTCATGAAGAACAACCCATGGAAAATATTGATGACCAAGGTGACGTACAAGTACAAGAACAAACTGAACCTAATAATAAAAATTTTTTGGACTATGGTATGGAAAATCAGATGGAGATGGATGAGGATTCTCTTTTAATAATATTTCATCTGAAGATATGTTATCTGAAAGCACATTACAATTACACTCAAAAAGAATATGGGATGATTTTTTTGAAGAAAAATCTCTAATTGGAAGAGCACAGTTAGTTGCAAAGTTATTTAGACGAAAATAAATGACCCCTGTTTTAGAGTTGTTAGGGGTTGATAATAGGAAAAATTCATTAGATTTAAAACAAACAATTGTTGAAAACTTGCAAGCAGCATTAGAATGTATTGAAAAAAAGAGTTGATCTAGTGATCTAAGTGTTGCACGTAGAGCGTTAATGACTGCAATTTCTAGTAGAAATTATTACATAGAAGACAAGTTCAAGCAATTTCTGAATTACTAAATGTTTCTAGGAGAATTGTTCAAAGGTATATTGAAAAGAGAAATTAAATAGATGAAAAAATTGAGAAAAATTGGGTAAATATTTGTAGGGTTCCCCGAAAAGATAGAATTTCAAAAGATATAAAGAAACAGGTGGTTGAATATTGGACTACTCACTCTTGTGTTTCATCCAATAGAAGGGATACTATACAAATAATAGGTGAAGATGGTACAAAAATTTCTCATCCAAAACATTTTATAGATACAACACAAAGTGAACTTTTTGAAGAATTCAAGCAAGAATTTTCAAATGTGAAGATTTGTGAAAGGATGTTTGAGACACTACGACTATCATTTGTACGTATAAATAAAGTATGTGAAACTTGTTGCTGTCAAAATCATGTTGAATTTGATCTACACCTACAATCATATAGAAAAGCTATGACAACAATTGATCAAAATTTAGTCATCCCTAGAAGTACAACATAATTTGTGAAGTCTCTTGTATGCGAAAAATCAGAAGATTCGAAAGAATTCAATGTTCAGTGTATAAAAAATGTATGTAATGATTGTGGAGATTTGAAGAATCTTTTACATGTTGACAATAATGAAATGCAAGTTGTTTGGAAGAGATTTGAATATGAGACATACTTAACGAAGTCAGGAGTTGAGGCCAAAAAAAATTGTTCTCAAAGAGAGTGGATTGCCTTACAATGAATTCATGAGTAAATTTCACAATATCTTATATCCACATATCCAACATTGTCATGGTGCAAGATGGCAAGCTAAGCAATTTCGTGATTCAAAGAATTTCTTTCCACCAAGTTGTATTCTCTCTATTGTAGATTTCTCTAAGAACTATACATTTAGTCCTCAAATTGAGATTCAAAGTCAATATTATCATTCAAAGCAAGTTGCAATCTTTGTGCAAGTTTTCTATAGGCATGCTGAGTTAGAGGTTGATGGAATACAAAGTAGCAAAGATGATCGAATTATCATCAAAGAGGTTCACTTTTATATCAGTGATGATACGAATCATGATAGAAGCTATGTAGCTCATTGTTTCAAAATGTTTTTTGAAGACCTGAGATGACATGGCATAAATCAATAACACCACTGGATATGGTCTAATTGATGTGTTGGTAAGTACATTGTTTTTTTAAATTAAATTTATTTATATTTAATTTTAATTTTGAGACTTAAATTTTCTAATTTCTTATATATATAGTTACTTTTTTGAAGAGCTAATTTGGTTTTAGTGTAATTATTTGTAACTTCACAAGAAAATTTAAGTCTTCAAAAGATTTTGTTTGGTTAAGCCATCAACATGCTAGACGCAACACCAAATTTTCGTGGAATTTTTATGAGAGTGGACATGGAAAAGGAGAGCAGGATGGAGCAAGAGCATGTGTGAAGCATGCACTTTGTCAACATGAACTTGCTAGTAAATTTCACCATATATATATATATATATATATATGGAATCTAGATATATTTTTGAAAAGATTAGATATATATTTAAATTAAATTAAAAATTCTTTTAAGTTCCTTGAAAGTAATAGGTGAAAAATTGTGCCAACATGTGTACTTGCAGGTAATGCCATACAAAATGCAAATGAAATTGTTGAATGGTGTAAAATTCATTTTTCCACTCACGACTCAACATACAACACGATATTTTTGGGAAGTTACAAGTATATCTAGTCAAAAATTGTTAAAAATTTGAATTTCAAAGTTCAAGTGTACATGTTTTTTAATTGATTTTTTAAATTTGAATTTATAGATATTGATCGATCAAATCCTTATAATTGGCAAGAAATTCATGGTATTAGAAGTATGCATCAAATCATGACAACGAGAAGTAGTAAGCCTTATGCAATTAATGTGAGATAAAAATCATGTTTTTGTGCTGATTGCATTGAGAACAATGCAAATATTGTTCAATGTGAGAATATTAGAAATGGGTATGTTTCATGATGGGAAATGAAACAATTAATATCAACACCTCCTTTTGTTGAAGATGACAATGTCGATGTCTACGATCCTCTATATTCAGCTGATTACAAACGTGTATCTGATTTAGTTGTTACAGGTATGAAAATTGATTTTAATTTAGTTAAAATTGATTTAAATATATTTACAAATTTTGTATTTACTTTACATGTGGTGTGTGTACAGGAGATATTTTTGTTGTTGTTGCAGATCCTGACAATGTGGAAGGTGTAGATTACTATCTACTAAGATGTACACAACCAAAAAGAAAATTGGTGGAATCGATGATAGATGGTGATGGAAAAGAGTATCCCATTGGATCAATTGTTATTGAAGGCACATATTATCAAAAAATAAAGATAGATAAAAATGGTATTATACTTGTTGATTAGATGCCAGGACAAAAGGTTCTACATTACAATCACTTAGTTATAGCAACAAAAATAAATTTAGAAAATTTACCTAAAAGAGGACGTGCCAAACAAAAGTGGAGGTTGCCTATTGAAGATCATGAATTTTTTTTAGAGATAATTAAAGATAGAGATGATCCAGATTTTATGTACTAGGAGCTTTAAGTTGTTTTTTGGATATATGTACATGTACATTGGTTGGATCTATATGTATATATGTGTGTGTGTACTCAAACTTTTATTAGATCTCTAGATCTATATATTTATATTGATTGGACATGTAGCATGATTTAGAATGGGTTTTTTCAAAGGCTTGATCATTTATTTTTGGAATTGCACAAATAAATTTGTTCCACATGTGGAATTCTTAATTTAGTTCAAGAATCTTTGATTTCATAATTTACATTAACTTGAAACTCCACATAAATATGTATGTTAGATCATATATATGCTTGATACAAAACCTAGTGACTTTAAAAATGTTTTCAAACATTTTTCCTAGATTCCTTTAAATCATCTATTTCCAATTGCATTTTTATGTTGGACATGAAATTATTGTAAGTTCAATTGAATATTTGCAATTTACAAAACCTAGAGACTTTTAAAAAGTTCACATTTTGCCTAAATTTCTTTAAATCATCTATTCCAATTGCATTTTTATGTTTGACATGGAATTGTTAAGTTCACTTTCAAATCTTCGATTTCATTTTTCAACTCCACTTATATGTTATATCTTATATATGCAATTTACAAAACCTACTTTATATTCCAATTTTACATAAATTTATGTTCCATGGAATTCTTAAGTTCAAGAATCTTTCATTTCATTTGTTCAACTCCACAAGTATAGTGTGTCATATGAAATTTATAAAACATCTAGTACAACTTTAAAAATTCATTTTTCCTAGAAATTCCTTAAATCATCCTTGTGACCCTTGTAAAATCCTACAAGGGTCATAGGGATGATTTCAGGAATTTCTAGGCAAAACAAATTTTACAAGGGTCACAAGGATGATTTAAGGAATTTCTAGGAAAAATGAATTTTTAAAGTTGTACTAGATGTTTTGTAAATTTCATATGATGCACTATATAATTGTGGAGTTGAACAAATAAAATGAAAGATTCTTGAACTTAAGAATTCCATGGAACATACATTTAAATGCAAAATTGGAACATAAACTAGGTTTTGTAAATTGCATATATATGATCTAGCATATAAGTGGAGTTGAAAAAATGAAATTGAAGATTTGAAAGTGAACTTAACAATTCCATGTCAAACATAAAAATGCAATTGGAATAGATGATTTAAAGGAATTTAGGAAAAATGTGAACTTTTTAAAAGTCGGTAGGTTTTGTAAATTGAATATATATGATCTAAGATTCAACAAATGAAATGAGTTATATTAGTATTTAACTACCCTATGACATGGTGGGTGTGTTATTTTACTCTATAAATATATTGTGTGAGAGTGTTCATGTTGGAAGTCTTCTTTTGGTCCCCTAGTCACATGGGTAAACACTAGTAGCTATGTTGAATACCATATGTAGTGTTTATGTTGGGATCATGTGGTTTTAGAAGGTTTTTTCTAGCAGGTTCTTAAATGTGAAAGTGTTGGTATGCTCTTTATTAGAGTAAAATTTGATAGTTTTTCTTATTGGGTTCCTATACTATGATTACTTTATTGTAATTTTGTGACAAATTGGATCTAGTTGATTTTGTGTTTGAGTGCTGAAGAATCTACATGTTGTCTCTAGTTTTCTTTAATTTTTATGTTACTAATGTGACATTCAATTTTTTATTATATTATCCAAGATCTATAGGTAGTTTAATTTATTTTATTTCATTTAGAGTAGCACCCATGATTTTCTATAACCTTTGGTATGTTACTTACATGTATAATTTTGTGAATGTTATTGTATGGGTTCTCTTGGATCAGTCGTTCTTGTTCACCTTGGTGCATTGGAATATTCATTGTAGTGAATCATAGTGATGGTGTTTGCGGTGCTTGAGATAGCTATATTTTGACATCAATAGATGTTTACCATGTATAGATTGAGACCACATGTAATGGGATCTTTGGTAATTATGTGGATTGATCAATTTTTAAGATATAGTTGTCATAGGAAGATCTAAACACTTATACTATGTGCATAGTGAGATTTTATCAATTTCCAATTGCATAAATGTTCCATGGAATTCTTAAGCTCAAGAATAGATTTGATTTGATTTACATTAAAGTAGACACAAGTATAGCTCATCATATAGTTTGAATTCTTTGCATGCACAATCAAATTCATGTGTATTAGATTATATGGAATTTTTAAGTTCATATAGCATCATATATGCACAATTTACACTTAACCTAGAGTGACTTTAGCAATGAACATTTAGCTAAGAATTCCTTATAATATATTACCAATTACATTTTTATCTTCCACTTAAATAACATTGAATCTCTTAGGAATTGACCTAGAACTTACATATTTGCATTCAAATTATTTCTATTTCTTGACCTATTTAGAGACAAATTCATTTCTATAATTAATTGTACATCCATCTTTTCAAATTTACAAATAGAAACCATTAGATAGTCCAACATTTTTATTTCACGATGTAAATAGATGTACAACAAGTGTTCAAACTATAATAAATTTAAATAAAGGTACAAAATTGATAAATAAATAAAACCACAATAATGTACGATATAAATAGATGTAACAAGTGTTCAAACCGTAATAATGTATGAATGTGATGTAAATCATAACAAGTGTATACCATAAAACATAAATGTATTTAATGTGATGTAAATCATAAAAAAGTGTCTCCAACATAATAATCTTATCTCAAACCATAATACTGTAAAACATGTAAAACATCTCAAATAGAGAAATATCTAGTATGAATAGAATCATCAGATCTCTGACCTGATCTCTCCCTTGATCTCTCCCTCGATCCATGTCATGATCCCTCTCTTGATCCAAGATGTGTGGATCCATGTCCCGATCCAAGCTTCCCTGATCCGTGTCTTGAGCCTCTTCTCAAGCCTTGCACAAGTTCAAGTACACATGTAATTTAATTTTTATTCATGTATGTGTACATATATGTAAAATTATCTAAAATTTACAATGTGCAAGTTCAATGTGTTCAAACTTACATCAAGTAATTTAATTTTTTATTATTTAAATGTGTAGACACTCAAAATTGTCCATGTCATAATATTACCTAGTCGATACATGACCTTGTAAAATATTTTGTAATATTTTATCCTAGGTCATTACATTATCCCACTTATCTCATTTATTCCGCTTATTCACCTTCCCAATTAATTAAATAAATCTCATTTATTTAATTAATTCCCCCTTCACATGTCTCAAAATAATTCAAATTAAATATTTGAATTATTCCCTCACTTATTGTCACATTGCAACATGTGTCACATGACTACAACTCTTCGCATGCATAATTTTTTTAAATAATTTTATTATTTAAATTATGAGATTCCACTCACATCCTAGTTTTACCCTCATTAATTGTGTGTCATAGGAATCTTTCCTCTACAAATAAATAAAAGAATCTCACTTATTTCCTCACATCTTAATTTTAACCTCATGTCATAACCCACTTAATGTGCATCATAGAAACTAAAATAAACTTTTAATCCTAGCCATACATATCACAAATTTGAATTTTAATCTTGGCCATCGAATCAAATCAACCTTCTCCTATAAATCAAGCCTTTCATAGGCCACTTGGGAGGATCTTCTTCTAGCATCCTTACTCTGCTAAAATTCCTCTCAATCTTTTCATCTATCTATCTATTTTTTCTTATATCATATTCATCTTATTGTTATCCTACGAAAATGAGCAATCAACATATCAAATCATTCAATCCTTCAAAATTTTGCATCCCCATGCAGGTGGAGAAGAGCAATGGAGATAAATCAAATCTAGCTTGGAGATCGGTTTGCTTTGCTTTCTTGTTTTGATTTTCATGCTAGTTTGTGCTCTATTGTGCTTGTTAGGGTTTTTCATTATAATTTGTTTATGAATTTTTCTCTAATATTTTTACCCTAACTACATTTGGTGAACCCGATGTGAATCCTTTGATCTAGCTTTCTTTTTTGTAGGTTTTATTGTTTTTTTGTTGCAGATCTGCCAATTTTTGGACAAAACCCCAGGTTTTACAAATTTCATCATATATTCCAAACGGCTAGATACTTTTTTACAATATTTTCACAGAATCTTAAAAATAATCTCAAAGGGCTACAGTAAAAAAATTGAAGGTTTATCACTAAATTTGTAGACGTTATCGTGATTTTAGCGTTTTTCATAAAATTAACATTTTGGATGAAAAGTAGTGAATTTTATAGAAATGTTTACATTTATAGAAATATATTGCAATTTTAATGGGGGTCTTTGTTTTGCATATTTAATTTAGAGGTCAAATACAATGCAAAAAAATCTGATCTTTGTTTTCTGTAGGTTTTTCGTAAATCTGCATTTTTGAGCACAAAATAGGGAATTTTTCTAACTTCTTTACATTTTTGAAAGCTCTTAGAAAATTATCAGGGGTTACTTCTTTGAGTTTTTATTTTTCAGATCAATAATATCTTCAAATAATCGAATCTAATTCGGTTATGTTAAAAACATGTATATGAAATTGAAATTTCCTGATGAACTTTTTTTTCATGGCTGCATTATAATATCATTTTTTATTATTATTTAGGTGAAGGAGTTGTAGTAGCAACAATATCAGTCATACACAACATATTGGAAAGCGAAAACTTCTGGGTGCACTCATTCTATTATCTTTATCTCTCATTTAATCAATCAATTTTGTTTGCAAAACACTTGAATTTGGGGCTTTAAAATGAACATATTGTTTGCATTCACACTTTGAAATTGGACTTAAAAAGAACCATTGTCTTCCATCACACATTTTGACTTTGGGTTAAAAATAACAAGTGTTTGAATTGTTTTACACACATTTCAATTTTTTAAAGGAAAATTAACAATTGCGAGTGTGAATCAAATGTGTGTGTGATCAAAAACACCTCACTTGGTTCATTTTTGTCAAACCTTTTATAAGAGGCCTGCTAGGGGATTTAATCAACCCTAGGGATGACCTCAATCAAGGTGTGAATCAAAATACATGCTTCTTTGAGAGTTAAAATCTTGTCACTCTTGGCTAAGCCCCAAAGAACTTTATACCTCTGGGAAGTGAAGGTGAAGGGTGGGTTACCCCTTTCTCCTGACTGTGTGGTAGGATTTTTCTTTCAAATTATCCCTAGTCAACCTTATGCATCCTAGCTTAAGACCTAATTGGCCATACCCAATTGAATAGTTCTAGGACTTGTTGATGTGTCTTTTCAAGTGTGTGCTTAATCATCACATTCATAATTTCAAATTCAAACTTGCTTATGTGTCTTGCATGTGTGATTCATGTGTGTACATGTGTAATCATTTGTTTGAAAATTGAAATATCAAGCTATGAACACCAAAACATAAACATATCATTCTAATCATCTTAATCATCCTTTTTCTAATCACATTCAAATCAATTTCATCCTAGTCAATCCAATTCATACAATCTAATCATTCCACATCATCAACATCACCCTAATCTTAGTTAAGCACTTGCTAAAATGGTCCTAATACTTAATAATTATAGTCACAAGCCCAAGGTCATACTTCAAGAATCCCCTTCACCTAATCATGAAGATAAAACAAAACCATATATCCTCCAAGGTGGGTCAAACTTTGCTCCTAGTGATGATGAGAACTTTGTAGATCCTAGTGATGATGAAAATTTAGTAGAAATCTTAGGTCACCTTAATGATACTATTGACAAGGGAAATACCACCCTAAGTTTGGAATCATACACCATTCCATTTACTAGTCCTGCATCCCCATCTAATAAAATTCGTATCTCAAAGCACACTATTCCTACACCAACACCACCATCCAACTTCTCAAGCTCTAATCCATCAACCAAATAATCCTTTAATAGTTTTCTCCAAAGACTACTAGCATGAAATAGACTATCCCCATGTCAAGAACCCATTAATGAGCTTAACAACAAACCTTTGAATTTCATGTCTATTCTTCCAACTCCATCATGTGGTCCATAAACTATTGATCTTATATGTCTAAGTCAAATACCATCATGCCCTCATGTTGTTGATCATAAAGAGAATACCAAGCCTCTTCTAGAGTCTTCCACTTCCATTTCCACTCAAACCCAAGAGCTATGTCAAGATCATTATCCTAAGAATGAGGAAACATTAACCTCTCATTCTAATCAAGATCTAGGCCCTTCTAATGATCCCAATCATAACATACTTGGTCCTATTCATGGTGAAGCTTCCCTCTATGATCTAGATCCTACCTATGATTAAGAAGGCCATGATGATACTCTTATCCAACTTTATGCATTCCATGGTCAAGATCCTATCACTTCACCTATCCATGAGAAAAAAACCTCAATTGCTCCTATACACCCCCTACCTAGTCCTGTCCATGATCCTACTTTATCCACTTGTCATGTTGAGACACATGCCTCCCAAGTAAATGTAGAAGATCAAACCATTAGTGTGGATCTAAATGAACATAATCAAGATCCTAATGATCCTTCCACATCCACTATCAACCCCATTTCAAATCCATCAACATGTCCTATTGGTCTATCCATCTTTATTCATGAATGTTCCTCTATAGAACAAAAATAACCTTTATCCACTTCACCTTCTTCATCTAATAATGAACTCAAGTCTAGTGTCCAAAACACACCTAGTCCCATTGTCCATCGCATGCTTCAGAA